>JAPDRP010000015.1:600000-935161 GCA_030247845.1 Coniosporium tulheliwenetii | reverse complement strand
CCCTAACCCTAACCCTAACCCTAACCCTAACCCTAACCCTAACCCTAACCCTAACCCTAACCCTAACCTAACCCTAACCCTAACCCTAACCCTAACCCTAACCCTGGCACCACCCCGTTACGGTTACGGTTACGGTTACGGTTACGGTTACGGTTACGGTTACGGTTACGGTTACGGTTACGGTTACGGTTACACTCTCCCCTTTACCCTCTGCTCCTCAACACACCTACAGCCCTCCCTCCCCCTAAACCCTTTCAACCCCTCCTTCTTCTCCCCTTTAGCCTCTCTTACGACCCTTTTCTTCTCCACCCTTTTACCCTTTTACCCTTTTTCTCTCCAACCCTAACCCTCTCAATCCTCTAACCCCCAACTCTAACTTTAACCCTTTAGTGTTACGCTTGCTCTCTCTTCTCTCCTTTTAAGCCTTCTCTAAACTTTACTCCCCCTATAGTACTCCAAAAACCTTCTACTCTTTACCAAACTTCTCTCTTTTACTAAATCCTAACTCTTTACCCCTATCTGCAACCGTTTACCCTTTAACTCCTAAAAACACCTAGACTTCTTTCCACCCTAATACTTAACCTATACCTCTAAACCCCTACCCTTTTAAAGTTTTGCTCTCCTCACTGCTAGTCTCTTCTCTAGCCGCTTTTTCTAGCCTCCAAACTTTTAACCTTTCTAAACCTTTTTTACTTCTCAGAACACTTAAACCTTAGCCTTGCTACTCTTCCTCTTACTTTTACTCTCTCTCTCTACACTTCGTTCTCTCTCTTACTTTACTTTCCCTTTAAATGTAAAATAGTTTAACCTTTTTTCTTCTAGTTAGCCTTCCTTCTTGTACAATGTTAACCCTAACCCTGAGCTTTCTTTCTCTTGTCATCTTTCTATTTACTAATCTTCTATGCTTTTATTTACAAATCTTAAGTGTTCTATGACTTTATATTCCTACTTTCTAGCTTTTCTTTTCCATAAAAGAAAGAAATAAAAAAAAACTTTAGATTATATATTTCCCGTAAATCCTTTTTTGGTATGTATTCTATTCTATCTTGTAGGTTCTACTGGATTCTACCTTCTATCTAATTTAGCTAGTAGTCTTTTATAACTATAACTTCTAATCTGCTTTAAATATCTATATTACCTTACTATACGGGTTGCAGAACGAAGCTGTAGGTGTACTAGCTAAACACCTTTTCTAGTTTCGATAAACATATAACTCTAGAAGCAATAAGCTAGCCTTGAATTACACTCTAGTGATATGGCGACCTAAGAGGTTTCAATAAGATATAGTAGTCATCCTGGATGGGATTACACCAAGAACCTTAGCCTATACTATTTACATCGCTAGTTCTACTATCTTCTGCACGCTGCTGGTGCCGCTGCCATGTTCTTTCCAATCCCGCCTTTATGTCCTCCATAGTCTGGCTTAAAAACCGCGACGGCTCTTCGGGGATCGCCCGCATCACCGCCCGCTCCGTTCGACCAATCTCCCAGAGCTCACCCTCCTGCATCTCGTTCAGGTCAAGCCATTGCACAACCTCTCCAGCCTCCGTCATGTCGTTCAGCCGCGCCTGGTGGATTGACAGCCACATCCGTTCATGCTGCTTCGTGTGCTGCCAGAAGACCGTGTTGTTAGGGTATGGAACGATCCAGTGGATGAGCGGGAACAGCTCCTTGATGCGGTCGGTGAAAGCCTTGCCAGCCTCGATCCCACAAGAGGCACTGATAATCCGCACGCACCGCTCATGCAGCACCCGATACCCCTTTCGGTCCCAGTGCTTTCGAGCCACGCCATCGTTAAAGTCCCAAAGGAAGTCGATGAAATCGTCCAGCTCCTTGTACGCCATCTTGTTGCCACTAGCTAGTCGATACTGCGGCACGTCAGACCCGTCCTCTGGCATCAGCATCTTCTCTAGGTTGGCCTGGCAGAGGGTGGAGTCGCCCTCGATTGCCCTGGCGCGGTATTCTGGCCGGATCGATGCCCGGATCGACGAAAAAACATCCTTGCGGAAGTGACGCAGGCAGGTCCACACCATGAGGAGGAACACTGTCTCACGGACGTCTGCCGAGGACCGATACCGCTGCAGCCATCTTCCCAACGTCTCAACCTTCACGAAGTCGTCCTTGGCCTCTCGGACCGCGCGCCAGCGTACCTTAAAGGCCTCTACTATGTGGATGTTGCCAAAGAGACTCCGGCCGGGAAGCTCGTCCAGGAAGGTAAAGCGCTCCCAATCGATCTTCGGTAGAAACCAGCCGTAGCCGTACCGCTTTACTGTGCTCGAAAAGCCGAGACCATGGAGCCGCTTCCCCGTCTTGCGGGACTGCCACTCGTCGCACCACAAAGCAATCTCGCGACGGATCTGGTGGCTGGAGATGCTGAACTTCAACAGGCGTAGGAACATGATCATCGCCTGGCTATGCTCCCACGAGATAAAGCCATGCGTGCCCAAGCTACGGACGTATTCAAAGCCAGTGGTGAACTTGTTGCTATTTGCACGCACGAATCCCAAGAACGTCGCCGTGGGTAGGCGCCAGAACGGCATATACTCGACAGGAACGGTCGTCTCACGGTCCCAGTCACCCATAGCCTCCAGCCGATCCCGGACGCGACGCGCGAGCGTCCAAGTCATGCGATGCTCCTCCCGCGTGCCAAACGACTTCTGCGTCGATCCCGTGATGCCCGCCGCGCAACGTGCCCTTGCTTCCCAGGTACGACTTGTTCAGCGTTTCCGTGCGATGGTTCTCCGAGCCGCCCGCATGCTGCCATCCCGCCCGGATCTTAGGATCCAGCGCAAGGCTCTCCAGCGCGCCGTCGCGGAACGGGAACGTCTTGGCCGCGTCGAAGATCTCCTTCTCGCTGGTGTAGAACTGGCTGTAGACAAGGCCCTGCCGACGGCTAGGCGATCGGCGTCCGGTGAGTATGGTCATCCCCACAGCATCTCGTAGCAAGGCCGTATGGTAGATGCTCCGCAACGATGGCTTTGCCGGAGAGCCGTGCAGCGACCACTGCCAGTACGCGTCCAGGCAGCAGGGCCGCCATAGATACGTCTCCGCCTGCTGGTCCCCGGCGTCCTGGTACCAGAGGAAGGATGGTGAGGCGCATACCTCCTTGCCCACATCCAACCACACTTGGTCAGGGTCGAGGCGATCCACGTTAATCACCTGGCCCCATCGTAGGAAGAAGTCTTCCCACATGCCCTGCAGTGTCGGTCGCTTGGTAAGCACCTTCAGGTTCTTGCCGGTGAAGAAGATCTGGACGTCCCGAAAGCCCTGCAGCCCCTCCTCCTCCTCCTCCTCGACGGTATGCGTGATGATATCCCAAACCTCCTCCAGCATCTCTGGCCGAAGGAAATGGTGGATGTACTGATGCCGTGATCCTGTCTTGTCTATGCGGGCGTGAGATTCGGTGTGACTGGCCTTGCTCCCCAGCTTCCCATGCTCGTAGCTGGCCGGATAGTGTTGCAGCGTGGATGCTGGCGCCTGGCTGTAGATCGCTGGGAGGAGGACCTTGTCCGTCCACCGCCGAAGAACTTCTTGGCTGAGGTAGTTGTTTGCCCTGCGTCGCCCGTGTAGGTGCGGGAAGAATAGAAAAACCATAATGTCTTCCTGACCCACCAGCCGGCCAAAGAGATAGTGAGGCACCGTATGGAGAGGGACCTGCCGCGGTCGGCCACCCTGCCCCCCTGCAACAGGAAGGTAAGGTGGATATCCGCCGCCAGGTTGGAGACCACGTGCGGGGTGGGGTTGAAGCGGATCCCCTGCTTGGCCATTGCTAGGCTGCCAGCAAAGCCCATGATGCTGTCAATGTCATATGTGACCGTCGCAGGCCAGGGCGACTGTTCCTGGTGGGAGCAACGGATACACAGCTCTGCAGGCCGATCCGGAGCTTCCGGCGTGGTTCCCAGAAAGGCATGTTTCCATTGCTCGGCATCCGAGGCGGAAATCTGTCCCTGCGGCAGCATGTTAGGGCAATTTAGGGTGTCCGGCAGTAGCTCGTGGCGCGAGATGAAGTCCTCCAAGGAGATGTGCCGGGCTGAATCCACATCATGCTCCTGCTCCATCCGTTCATGGTGGCTGGCCTCGCAGCCGTGGAATCGTCGCACCAGCTGCTCCGCCAGCTTCGCCGCAATATCTACCGCATCCTCGACAGTGCCGGACTCCCCAGCTTGCAGTCGGCGTGGCTCGGGCGCCTGAGGGCTTTCGCGTGGCCTCGCCGTCTGAGAACGGCTCCGTGAGCGTGTCTGAACGCCCTCCTCTGGCGGTGATGGCGGTGCTGGGGCTTCAGCTTGGATGCTTAGGGCAGCAATGTCTGGCAGCGGCTGCTCATCCTCATGCTCATCTTCAATAGAGGCTATCCGATCGGGCTAGATAGTTTCGCAGAGGCATCGTTAGCCCGGTTGCCGCCGGGATAAAGGAAGGAAATTGAGGACCATGGTAGAGAGAGTGTGTTAGATGGAGAGTAAAACATCTCAAGCTCCAGACATCCGGTAGAGGGCCTTGCAGGCCTGTTCAGTTTATAGATTAGAATCCTATAGCCAAAGGAAGCGCAACCTAATAGCTACCTCGAGAAAGTCCCGCTGCTCCTCGTCAGCAGGAATGCTAAGCCCTTCCGCCTGGATGCCGCGCTCGGCTGCCGTGATCTGCCCATTCCCTTCCGGCCCGGCCTGCTGGAGGATGGAATAAGCATCGAACTGGACCTGAAGGCCGTCGGAGGAGCTGGCCGCCTGCTGCTGCGCCTTTCGTCGCTGGCGGCTCGACTTTTGATGTGTGCTTGCTGCTGCCTTAAGTTCTTCGGTGGTGTGGTATTTCCTTGGGCGACCCCCTTCTTCTTGTTCGTCGTCTCTAGCGGCATAATGCGGATGCTAATAGCTAAGCAGAGAGAACCGGTGTGCGTCTACAAGAGCAGGAATAAGAAAAGGAAAGGAAAGTTTAATGGTAATCGTACAGGCGATACAGACGCTCGCGGGGGTAGAATAGTTGAGAGAGATAAACAAACCTTTGGAAGGGAGGGGAGGCGCTTATCCAGATTGAGGTTTTTCTGTCCACCTGCTAAGGCGCTAAGCCCGTTCGAGGTTTTCCTGGCCTGGTCTTGGCGCACCCCATCAACACGACGTCGAATTCCTGAACTTTGCAGCAACACCACGCCATAACCACGACAGATATTCCAATTCTGACTGCACAGCACGATTCGCCGTGTAGTATTCTACAAGTTTGCCATACAACGTCGTCCTAGCTCCTGTGATGCCGCCTCTGACTCTAACCGCAACTGCGAGGATAGAGAGAATATTGGTAGCTGTATCGCCTCCGTGATTGAAGGATATTCCCTCAGCACTAAGCTCGGCTGCTTTGTTATGGACAACGCGTCTGATAACAACACCGCGCTCGTGGAGCTTGCTAGCAGGTATCCAGCCACCGTTAATCCGAAGCGGCAGCGTCTTCGGTGTCTCGGTCACATCATTCAGCTAGTTGTTAAGGCTATTATCTATGGCAAAGGGATTAGCTCCTTTAAGAGCGAGTTAGCTGACGCTAGCGAGGACGGCGTGTTTAAGGTCTGGTCAGAGAATATGGGTCCCATTGGCAAGCTCCATAATCTCTATGTCTACATCAACCGGAGCGATCAACGCCGTTAGCTTTTTCAGAGCTACCAGTCAAGAGAGCCAACCGATGACGGCACAGTGTTCTACTACCAACTGCTTAAGGACGGCGGAGTTCGATGGGATAGCTGCTTAACAATGATTAACCGCGCCCTCCAACTAAAGCATGTAATACTCCTCTACCAGCATCATTAGCAAGCGCCAATTGGTAGCACGTACGATCTTTCGAAGGACATGCTGACCGAGCAGGATTTTCGACATCTCTATCTATTCAAGCAGCTCTTAGAGCCGTTAAGCAGCATCACCACACGCATGCAATCGAACGCGCAAAGGAGAGGTCAAGAGGGTACACACGGAGCTGTTTGGGAGACGCTCCCGTCTATGGACTATCTATTCGAACACCTCTGAGGCCAGTGCGCTATCCTTAAAGCTAATACTTGTCTAGATAAGTATCCAGAGCAATTCAGGACTGCGGTTAACTGCGGCTTTAAGAAGCTCGAAAGCTACTATACTAAGACTAACTAGACACCAATCTACCGCGCCGCGGTTATACTCCATCCAGCACGCAAAGACGACTATTTCGAAGAGTATTAGGACCGGTTCGAACACCAAGACTGGATAGACAACGCGCACACAGCGGTCACCGATCTCTATGCCGAATATCAGGCAGAGCATGAGCTTCAGACAGCTCAAACCAGCGAGGACTTAGCTGGGTCTTCAGGATTATCCGACGACAAGTTTGGTGACCTTGGCCGCATCAATCTAAGGCTAAAGAAGCATCGCGGCAAGCGCGTTAAGGTGGTCACGGAGCTCGATCTATTCTTAGAGGGTGGCGTCCAAGATACAGAGGCCAAGGTCAAGGATCCTATTGAGTGGTGGCGGCTTAATGAACACAGATATCCTATCCTTAGCAAGATGGCGTTTGACCTCTTTACTATACCTAGTATGAGCGCCGAATGCGAACGCGTCTTTAGCCATTACGGTATCTTTGTTACCCCCGAGCGCAACCAACTCCTACCTCATACGATTAAAGCCACCATGTGCTAAAAGAACTGGCTACAACGAGGACTCATCTCTTAATAGATCGCTTGCGGCATCAACAACATCACACATCATAGCCGGACACAATAGGAGCGCGGTGGAAATAATAGGCGGGCATCAGAGAGCTAGGGAGGGCAAGATCTTATGTATTATATAAGAAAACGCTGTCAAATTTGACCAACACCATGCCAAGCTTTTTTGGATAGGAAACTACCCCGTCCGACCCCGTCCGACCGTCCTCAAGCCTTGCGAGCCTCGTCCGACCGCCGGTTGGCCGCCCGCCTCTCCGTCGGACCGTCCGAGGCCGTCCGACGCGGTCGGACGTTCTGTTGAACACCCTGATTGTTTTATACTGACGCAAAGCCAGATACCAAGAGTGATAAGCACCATTATCGACGTAATGGCCACGCCTGTCCAGCCCACGCCAGGCACGTACGCTACCACCGCTAGTGAGAGAAACATGAATGCACCCAACAAAGTTGCATAAAGTGGGAAAGAAAGTATGTGAAAAGTCCAGGGGAGAAACCCTGTTTCCCCTTCAAAGCCGCGTCTGATGTCGTCCAGATAGAAATTTAGTAACAACGCACTTAAGCTTGCAACAGCCAGGGCACAAACAAATAGTAGCCAGGCCAGCGAGAGGAATGTGCGAACCGTTTCACGTGGGAATCTGGTAACTGTTGCCACACTTTCATCGTCCGGATTCAGGCGAGCCGGGTTCGCTATCTCTTGGATGATGAGGGTGAATGTAATGGATCCACCGAAGATGGCTACGGTGGTAACAAGAGGAAGGAAGGCTCCCCACCACGCCACGGCGCGGCTGCTCCCCTCAGCTTTCCGATAGCACTCAAGAAAGTTCCGGAAGACATCCACACGGACGTCCTTTTCCTGAATGTCTCGACACGCCTGTGTGAGACACTCTTCGAAGGCCTGTTTGAGGCCCTCGTGAACACCCTGTTGGACAGTGCGGGAGACAGCCGCAGGGACGTTCTCTTCTTTAATTTTTCGGCGCGCCTCTGTGAGGCACTCGTTGAAGGCCTGCTTGAGGCTCTCTTGAACGCCCTGTTGGACAGTGCGAGCACCCTCATCGAAGGTCTGCTTGAGATTTTCTTGAATAATCCGAGCACCCTCGTCGAAGGTCTGCTTCAGACCCTCTTGAACAACCCGAGTACCTTCGTCGAAGGTCTGCTTGAGATTGGTGCTGCCTTGTTCAAGAAGGCGGGAGCCCTCATCAGCGCCCTCTGCAGCTAGCCTTTGCAGGTGGCCGGGGAGATCTTGAGCGTGGCTCCATAAACGATCCATGTGACCACGTGCCAACGAAAAGAGCGCGAGAATGTTGTATTTGGCGGCACGGTATATTTGAAACCCGCAAAAAGAGGAAGGCTAGTCTCGTAAGCCCTTCAGCTTCCGGCGGACCTTGACGTGGATGATTTCGGCAAATTCCGAAGCTCCGCAACGATCGATTGGCGATTGGAAACAGCCAGATGCTTGCCAAACAGAGAACAAGCAATCAACCCCACAAATGTGACCTCGGCATCGAGCTAGAATCGTTTCATTCTGAGATTTCGATTACAAGTAATCTGGAGGTGCCAATATAAGAACTAAAGTAGGATTAAGATAGTCTTATTTAGTTCTACTAAGCTAGAATAGGATTAGTCTAGCTTAGTCAGCGGAAGTATAGGTATTCCCTATTTAGGAAGAAGTATAAAATATAGATAAGAAGAAATAATGATATAGTATAATATTACTATTATCTTGTCTTATCATTATTCTCTTCTTAGAAGAGAAAGAAGAGATCTTATATACATGCAGAAGGCTATCTAGAATCTTCTATAGAATTAATAAGCATTACGTAATATTACGTAATAGATAGAACATTCTAGAACCTTATAGAACCTTATAGAACCGTATCGAATTCTATAGAAACCTATAGAATCTTCTAGAATCTTCTAGAATCTTCTCGAATCTTCTGCTTACAAATCAATCTAGGCTAGCTGTAAAAGCTTAGTTTAGTAGGAAATATCCATTTCCTTACAGCCAAGACGTCAAGCTCTGCTGGCTTTGAGCGATATTCTTACGGCCTTCAGCTCGGAGACCTGGCAGATGAGGCCGGCTGAGGTAGGTAATTACACACATGCTTCTTCCATTAGATGGAGTTCGCGTGTTGACGAACCCGCTGTTCGGTTGTAAGCCGTCACCACCCAGACAAAGTGCCGGTCTGGTGACGTTCTCGCGAAACGCGCAGAAAGCACAGAAACCAGATTTCGCGAATACCTCTTGCGCCTTGGCTTGCCGCTTCCGACAATGGTAAGACTGAGACTATGTGTGGGCGTCCGACCTGCGGTGCGGGTCGGTGATGATCGGCGGAATGCCCTGGCATACTTGTGGCGTCGCTCTCCGTAGCTCTTGCACCTGCTTGACGACTTGTTCAGTGTTGAGCACTGGTCTGGGATTTGAGCAACCAGCAAAGCTGGATCCAGTCGGCCACGGCACTCATGCCGAGTCCCTCGCGAAAACTGCCGTGCTGGAAGAAGGTCGTCGCATCAGCTTCCTCGACTGCATGAAGTATTACTATTAGTCGACATCCTCGATGCTCGACGAGTATCTTTTGTATTGGCGCACTTCCTGCGGCGACACCGATCCTGCATCTGGCAACGTCAGTCGTAGAGCGTCCGGCGTGCCTGCAAATCTTGTTTGTCATCCGACGAGGAAGTCGCTCTCCCTCCGTCGAGAAGAGCAGTATACTCTAGGCTTGTCGGTAACATCGCGGAAGCGCAGGCCTCGCTAGAAACTTCTCTAGTCTCTACTCCGCCCTTCGGATCTCCCATCCAGATGAAGCCTTCGACGTGGCGCATACAGTGCCTTTTTTCGACTATATTCGTCGGTATCCACTTCGATCAGGTTCCGATCCGAGCATGGTGGCCCGACAGTGACTGTTCGGACCATGCTTCTGCAGTATCCTGACACTGTCAATAACCTTTATCAGATTTTGAGCAGTTCTGCGGATCTTCATAACACTCTGGACTCCTGAGAGGCGATGTCGTTGCGGAGCCCACTATGCCATCCGCTTCGCTTGTGGACTGTTTGCTTCACACAGTATCCGGGATACCCTGCCGGACGTTGGTCTACCGACCTTAACACCGCAGATGCAATGGTCAGCGCCGGGATTGAGCATGCAACGGAATTGAGGGGTACGTTAGATCGTCTAGGACTGTTGCACTTTGGCCATTATTCCCACTTATCTTTGGTGGAGCTTTGATTCGAGAAGTTAGACCCGCATGACCCCTTTACGCTGCTAGAGTTGTAATCACGGTATCGTTTATGCGCGGACGCGCATGGAATAGCCCCTTCTATGGTGCTCGAGGCGGATTGTATGCTGTCACCGCCTTTTACTAGTCCAGTCGCGCTTAATCTCGTACCAATCGATGGCGATGATGCTAAACCAACTAATGTTATAAACTGCGGCAACAGCAAACGCTTCGAGTTATGTAGGGTACCTCATAAGGATTTGTGCGCATTTCCAGCTATGGGAGACGGAAACAGCTAGGGCTCTGCTCGACATAAATGCAGATTCGGATGTATTCGGCGATAGAGTGAGAGACGTGTAACATCGAATGGATCCTAGACACACTCGGGATACTCCTAGAGACTTCAAACCCCAGATATTGCAGACAACGCCATCGCGCTGTGTGTCATTATGCATGACTAAAAGAGGGGCGCTGAGTTGCTGACAAGAACTTTATAACTGTCCCCGGGCTTTTTGGACCCAGTTAGCGGCGATTGAATGTCTGACCTTTGGAACCGGATTTTCTGGGCGGCTCTCATCGCGGAGCGCAATGAGCAGCATGCCTTAGCATTTTCCCTTCTGCTGAAGGCGGCAGAACTGGCTGAGCTTCCTCGAAGCCGAACCTCCGACGTCGACGCCCGCCGGAGCAGCTTTTCTGTACTTGGGGTTGGGGAGATCTCTGCGGGACTGACTCGCTTGTGCTCACGCATTCATGGAGTTAGTGTTCCGCTTGCAGTCATTAATTCTTACTAAAACAAGGGTCCCGTGGCTAGGTCTTGGACAGAGAATGCATTGCTTTCCCAAGTGCAGCGGAAAGCACGCTCGTTGCTCGAGGTATTACTTTCCCGCCATTCAGGCCCAAGTGCGAGCTCGCCCAAGCCTGCTCGGGCTTCGAAGCAAAGACTGCGGACTGCTCCGAGAGGCCTGCCAGCGGTGTCGAGAAGGAAGTGGACCAATTCATTAGTTTACTTCGAGGGTAATCCGAGCCATCCCAGTGACTGGCCTCTGCGCTGCTATCGGAAGTTCGGCAATCGTTATTGAAACGACCTTTTCACAGCATGGATCTAGTCTGTTCGGTTTGGACGGCGAAGGCATCCAATTCGCGACGGCGAGTTAATCACGAGACGTTGACATGCGGAAGCCGGCGCTGACCGTTCTACACCCCACTCGCCGATACGCCGAGTATCGCCCCTTATAATCGAGGAACGAGCTAGACGAACCACTGCGAAGAATTACCGAAGAAGTGCTTACACCGTCGAAGGAGCCTATTGACTTTAAGGACCACATCATCTTCGTCACGTCTCAGCCAATAACGGCATTCCCACTAGCAGCACTGACTTTTCGAGATGAGCCACTGTGTATATACAAGGCGATCTCACAAGTCCCTAGCTTAACGAATCTAGCACACTTGTCCGCTGGAATAGGAAAGACAGCAGTTACCCAATCTCTGTCATCGATAGCAAAGTCATACGACGCAACAGATATCAAGACATACTGCGCTGAGCCTGGTAAAGCAGAGCCTCCGCTGCCAATGGCCGGCATAGAAGCCATGGTGATCTCACGGATGTTCAGGGTGCTCATTAGTCGGTCGGTCCTCGTCCGAAGCCTTCGGACCGTCCGTCTAAGTAAGAGCATGCCACCGGACCGACGGACTAGGCTCTAGGCGGCTTGAGGACCGGCCGACGAGGCTGGACGGGCTTAGATAGCGGTGAACTAGTCTTGGCGTAGTGTCAAAGCTTTAGCAGCGTTTTCTTAGATAACAGTTAAAAGTCTTATCTATTAACGTCTCTACCGTGCTCTAACACCTGCCTATTATGTCTACTAACCTCTTATTATATCTAGTAGCTAAGATCGTGATATATGACGTCGCCGGCGCCGCGCACTAGCTACTCTAGGACTAGCTTCCGGTTTAGCTAGTTCTTTTAGCATATAGAAGCCTCGATCGTTTACTATAATAGCTAGTTACGCTCGGTGGTAATAGAGTTACCATAATAGCTAAAGATGCATTCATATTTAGTGCTTATTACTAGTATAGATAGAAGATTATAGGCTATCTTACTAAGCTTTAGATACCTAGTCTTGTTAACGCGCTACTAGATAAGAGGATCCTCTATATTTTCAGTGCTATCTTTAATACTAAGCTCTAAAAAACGCTCTAGCTTAGACTAGATTCTAGCTCTCTTACCGCGGCGCTTCTTTATAGCCTAAATAATACAGCTAAAGTAAGTAAGTTTGTTATTAGATAGATTAGAGAATGCTATAGCATTATCCTTCTTATTCTTAGCTAGTTTAAGCTTGAATGCCTTTTTATATTCCTTAAATAACTCTATAGTAATAAAGCGCATTATCTATCTAGTCTTAGTAATTAAGCTACCTCTAATACTCTTCGAAATACTTATCCTTCTATACTAGATAAAGTATAAGCATAGCATGGTAGATTAGTATTATATTAGTAAGTGTATAATAATTCTTTAGCTTTTTAAAGCCGGCGTTAATTCTATTGCAGTACTATCTTAGATACTTAGTTAAGGATAGCTTCGCTATTATAATATTAGATAAGATCTTAAAATGCTAAAAGAGATAGTCGATTACTAGTAGCGCCTCCTAAACCGCTCTATAGGTAGTCTCTCTACCTTATACTTATCTATTTAACTATAGCTACTTAGTGATAATGCTAAACAGCTCTAAAAGATAGGTATATAGCTAAAGATACTTAAAGTTCTACTATTCTAACTTATTCTTTATTATATTAAACTTATCTAATAGCCTAGATCTTATCTAGTTTAGTTAATAGAACGTGATTGCGATCATTAGCTTTAAAGCGTGCTTAATTATAGCTAAGTAGCTATTCCATTAAACTCCGCCGTTCTTAAGTAGTTAGTAGTAGAATTCCTTGCTGCTAGACTTGTTTTAAGACTAATAGGCTTTAAATACCTACTAGTATTAATTGCTGCGGTTAATATAAACATATAGATTATAAAGCTTTATTAGAGGATTAGGATCCTCGAATGGGCGATGCAGCAATGTGACAACAAGGCACGTGGATAAGATGTTATGGTTGGGCTTTGTGATGAACTGAATTCTAAGGAGTGTTTTGCTTATAGGCTAACCGCTATATACTATCGCCTAGCTGGCTTAGCGTGGTCACGGGGCCCCGAGCTCCTCTATTATCTTATAATTGTCTCCTCCTTCCTATGGGGCTATCCTCAGCCGCTCTATAGTAGGTGAGGCGCCACGGCGTTCTATAGTCTTAGTAGACTACCCTTTTTAGTTATAGTTCGTGGTGGAAAGTCGTAGAACTATCCTAGCGCTGCTATAGCGCTATGGAATCGCTACGATGTCCTATGGTTATTGTAGTATTACCTATTTAGACCGTTGCTGTTGCTGGGCGGTCGTAGTTATAAAATGATGTGTGTAAACGCGCGGTCTTGGCGTAGGTAGAAATTCTGCCCACTTTAAATTTTAAACTTTTGCGAAAATAACATACTCTTACACTGCGATAATATAGCTTTAAGCTAGCGCCTGCATATTGTGTAATATAAGTCTCTTCGGCGCACCGTCTGTAAGTTTTCTAAGCGCGCTACGCTTCTACTATTACGGCGCTGACACTACGCTTAGATGCTTTTAGCTAAGCGCTCCGCGCGTCTATCCACCGCGCTTACCAAACCCATCTATCTCCGCTATTCTAAGCGCGTAGCTATCGCCGGCTATAAGGCTTATGCAAAGCCTAACCATATTAAGTACAGCTACTACTATAAGAATAATAAGCCTTACGATTAAGTAAGTCGTTCCGCTCGGTATACGCCGGTATAAAGCTAACATTTCGCTAGGTGCCGCTGGAGTATGCAAAGGAGGTTAATCTTCTCTTCCGCCTTTATAATAGGCGTAGTCTAAGCTAAACGCTAGCGACGATGGTGGCTATCTTTATGCGAACCGCATCCTCCTTAAAGCATAATCCTAGTATAAGAAGAACGTCGAGGCGTTCCTCCGCAAGGCTAAGAAGCATGGATTACGCCACCATCCTACAGGTGACGAGCTGCAGTTATTAATAGTAGAGGAACTTTTAGGGATCCGTAAGGTTCTCTAAAGCCTTCTAGATATTAAGCGCTATGAGGTAGGCTTTGGGACGCTGGTATTTTAGGGCGAACTGCTTACTAATAGCTGGTAGGCTCGTCTGCCCGCTGTTGGTCCTAAGGATGCCGCTAAAGACTCTTCGGAGCTGGTGTCTTCCGACGAGAAATTGCTAGCTCCAAGCAATAAGGCCGCCAAAGACCGCGATAACGATAATGCTAGCGGTGATAATACTAAAGGTAATAATAACAAAGCGATAAAGTAGTAGTGGCGGGTTAGAGCGTGATGCCGGCGTGTTATCGTCAGTTCGCCGATAAGTTTTGTTTGCTTCTTCTTCCTATGCCCGCGGTATGCCGCCTATATGCTAGCTTATAGCTCTTAGGTCATTATACCCGTAGAATATATCACTATTCTGCGACTTCGCTTCCACTTTATACTTTAACTTTAGTGCTTAAGTTAATAAGGCGTTTCGCCTGCATTTACCTAGCTTCTTGCCATCATACTCTTCAATAAGGTCTTGATTAATGTCTTCTTTATCGATCTATTGGTTGTAGTCCTCTAACCAGCCTTCCTATTTAACTAAGTACTTAACCATCCCCTTCTACGTCTTTCTTGCTTATATCTCTTTAATAATATAACGATCTGGCGCCTCCTCTTCGCTAAGGTCCACTAGGCCTAGCATAGGCTCTTTATTAGCGTTCTACTAGCATTAGTAGGGCTCGAGCAAGCTGACATGGAACATAGGGTGAATATGGTATAAGGTAGGGAGATATAGGCGGTATGCCTGTTTGCTAATCGGCTTATTAATACGGAATGGACTAATAAACTTCGTAGATAGCTTTCTAGTAGGGTGGCGCTAGTTGAGATTCTTTATAGAAAGCATCACTAGGTCGTCCTTATTATAGCTCTTAGGCTAGTGTTTACGATTATAATATTTGGCTTGCGATTCGCTAGCGGTTTACTAGTGTTCCGCCATCGCCTCGCGCTCGCATTAAAGTTCTTTAATACGCTAGGTGGCTGCTAGCACATTACTATTTTCATTCGCCTCCGCCTTATATTTAATACGTGGATGGAACCTATAGTAGGTATAGAACGGGCTTATACTAGTTATAGAGTGGGTGGCATTATTATACGCGAACTCTACTAAGGGTAGTAGGCGGGCCTAGCCGTCCTGCTTTTCGTCGTAGTATACCTATAGGTAATGCTCTAACGTTTAGTTCTACCTTTCTGTCTAACCATCTATCTAAGGATGGAAGATAGTGCTTAGCCGGCGTTTTATCTTCGCGGCGAAGCATAGTTCCGACTAGAAGTCGCTTATAAATATAGTTCCTCGGTTAGAGATAATCTCTTTAGGAGCTCCGAACGGGCGTACGATCTCTTTAAGAAAGATATTAGTAAGGGCTATAGCATCCACGGTCTTGATAGTGGGAATATACTATGCTATTTTAGTGTAGCGGTTAATAATCACGCATATCGTATTATATACGCTATCGCCACGCCAGCTCGCAGGTAGTCCTATAATAAAGTCTATTATAATCTCCTGCCACGGCTGATTAGGGCGAGGCAGCGCCTACAGCTCGCCGTAGAGGCGGTGCCGCAGCACATGCATATGCTAGTATATATTATAGGTCGGGACGTACTTATGCACGTCCTATCTTATTAAGCTCTAGTAGTATTTGCGGGATAAGAGCTCTAAGATCTTATTTTTGCCGAAGTCGCCCGCTAGCGCATCGTCGTGATGTCGCTATAGAAGCTCTGCCTACACTAAAGGCTCGGTTAGTACGTATAGCTTCCCCTATATCGGAGTAGACTAGATGGATTAAATTACTAGATAAGTCCTCCTTTTGCATATCGACGGCATGGAGCCTACTATTCGCTATCTTAACACTTGCTTTTTACAAAGTTGTTAGATTCTTATAGTCATCGAATCATATCGATCATAGACTATATGGTTAGATTATAGGCAAGCTCACTAGTGGCGGCTACCTTAGCCTGGGTCCTCATTACATGCTATAAGATAGTAAGCACGCCAGCATTCTAGTTAAAAGAAAGGCGTACACTACCTTAGCGCCGCGCCTTAGCATCGCTAGCATATAGCCTCGGTGTTAAAACATCTATAGTTCGCTTGGCACTAGTAACACCATATAGGACGTACATCCCGATAGGGTGATCCTATATTCCCAAAGTCCTTTAGAGTAGTGGTAGCGTGGTGTCTTCTCCTTGCGGCTCCTCTACGCTAAGAGGGCGCCGCGATAGCGTATTAGCAGGATTCGTCTCCCCTAGCCTATACTCAATGGCTAAGTTATAGGTAGCTAGGGCCATTACCCATCTAGCCTAATACTCGTTTAGGGTCTTCACCTTAGTGAAACCCTTAAGGTTATTATGGTTGGTGAGGACTTCTAGGCCTCCCGCTAAACCTTTAATATAGTAACGCTAGTGCTTTACCGCCGCTATAATAGCTAGTAGCTCCTGGTTATGTGTCTAATAATTCTGCTTTATAGGAATAAGCTTTCTCGACTAGAAGGCTATAGGGTGCTATTAGCCGTCTTCGCACAGCTGCGATATAATGGCGGCTAGCCTATATATTAAAGCATCCGTCTCTAGTCTTGTGGGCCGCTTAGGAGAGTAATAGCGGAGTAGTAGGGCTGTGGTAAAGGCGGTATAAAGCTAGCGTATTGCCTGTTTAGCCTCTAGTGGCTATAGGAAGGTGCCTGCCTTCCGGCTATCCTTAGAGCCCTTAAGCAGGTTAGTAATTAGCTTAGTAATAACGGAATACTTATGGATGAAGCGCCAGTAGAAGTTGGTAAAGCCTAAGAAGACTTGCACATCGCGGTATAGCTTTAGAGTCTCCTAGTGCGCGATAGCATCCACCTGGTATGGATCCATCTTAACGCCGTTAGGCTGGATAATATATCTAAGAAACTCCACTTACGTCACTGCGAACTCGCACTTCTTCAGGTTCGTATAGAGTTAGTACTGCCTAAGCCTCGCCAGCACCTCGCTAATATAGTGCTAATGCTTCTTAAGCGTCTCTAAAAAGATTAGAATATCGTCTAGATATACTACATAGTAGATATTTATTAACCCAGACAGCGCTCGGTTAATGTATCCCTAGAAAGTTATAGGGGCATTAGTGAGCCTAAAAGGCATTACTATATACTCGAAGTGGCTATAGCGAGTGCGAAACGCCATCTTCCACTTATCGCCTCGCCAGATACAAATGTAGTGATAGGTATCCTTAAGATCTAGCTTAGTAAAGATCTTAGCGCCAGTAAGACGATCTAATGTCTCACTAATTAGCGGTAGAGCTAACCGGTTCTTAATTATCACCTTATTTAGACCTCGGTAGTCTATGTAGAGCCGGAGCTTACCGTCTTTCTTAGGGACGAATAGGATAGGAGCATCCGCTAGGCTAGTGCTACGCCGGATCCATCCCTTCGCTAAGGTGTCGTCCAGATACTCCCGCAGCACCTAGAGCTCCCATGGCGATAGATCATATAGAGGACCATAAGGCACCTCCTAACCTAGCTCAATATCGATTAGGTGATCCCCCTAATCATGTTAAGATAGCTTACCTGCATCCTTCTCCGAGAAAACATCGCGGAATTCTTCTAACTACAGGGGAAGGCATGGCGAGCCGCCGTCGTCTTGCTTACTATTCGCTAGCGGGACGGTCACGATAGCAAACACCCTAACCTCCTGCTAAAGAGACTCTACAAACGCCTTAGGGGGTTCGAGCAACAGGGACGAATCGTCCAGCTTCTAGCGCTATGCCTTCTCCTCGCAATTAATAAGGACTCGGGCCTCCTTAAGTCCGGATAGGCTAATAGTGATATTCAGAGTCGCATCCATCATACCGTAGTAGATAATAGTAATCTCCTTAGCCTTACCCTAGTAATTAGTGAGCCGTAGGGGTACCTAGTAAGCCTTAAAGCAATAGGCCTGGGCCTGGTTTAACCACGAGTAGATGGGTAGCTTAGCGTCTACTACGCGCAACCGATGCTTAATAGCGAAACGCTAGTTAATTACATTCACCTTAGCGCTAGTATCTAGGAGCGCCGAAGCCGGCTGCCAGATGTCCCTAGATAGTACCTCGGCCTAGATGGTGATAGTTTCCTCCCTTTATAAGGGTAGCCGCGCTACTAATAAGAGGTTGTCTATAGGCGGTAGCCTTTTCCTGCGTGGCGATGGCGTTTAGCCCGCTCACCAGCGTCTAGGACTTTTCGGCTGCTAGCAGTTCTTCTCTAAGTGCCCTAGTTTCCCGTAATTCGTACACTTACTAGGATGGCCTTGGTTCGAGGTGCTGGCGTCTTTATTGCTTGGTGCTAGCGTGTCCCTTAGAGCTTTCTAGTGCTCTAGCTTATTAACTAGTGCCGGCCGTGCGCTGCTCTTACCCTGCGTGGAGCTTACGCTCTTTATATTCTCCTTAAGCAGCGCGGCAAGAGAGACTAGCTACTGCCTCGTTTAAGGGAAGTCTTAGTAGTTTGTTATAGCTAGCTGCAGCTTAGGACGCAGCTTTGTGAAGAGGTGAAGCACTAGGTGCTTAGGATTATAGGGAGGGTTAATCTAGGATTCTAAGGAGGTAAGGTAAGTAGTAAAGGTATTCACCAGCTGGCTAGGCTTCTGTACGGCCTGCGTATACAATAAGCCGACGTGTAGCTTTCTATTCACCGGGCTCTTGATTTGGTCTAAGAGGAACTCTATAAACTCATCCTAAGTAGGATTTAGTCTAGAGTTCGCCTCCTCGTATTAAAACTATAGCTTCCGATTATCCCCCTTTACGTATTATAGAGTATATACGATCTTCGTCTCCTCCGTCGCGAAGGTGTCGGGTGCTAGGCGAAATGCTAGCTTAACGCTATCGCGGAAGTCTTAATGCTCTCGCATATTCTTCCCTATATACGGGGTGATCTTCTCCACGATAGTAGACCTCTTTAGGGGTTGTGTCTCTATAGTAGTAGCGCTAGCGTTCCGCTTATATAACGATAGCGTAGTGCTATGCTCTAAGATAGTGTCATCGCGAGTCGAGGAGGAGTCTAGAGCGAGGTAGGTATCGGGGCCGCTTACCGGGAAGGTGAGTGGTATAGGAGGAACATGTGGAGTCGCCGCTCGATTAGCGTTACGCTAGTGAAGAACGTCGATTTCTTCTTATAGAAGCCGCAAGCGTTTCTACTTAAGGAGGCGTGCGCGTTCGGCTTTAAGCTCTTAAATCGATTACTATATAGGCATCTCCACTGAAGGGGCGTTAGCGTTTAAATCTATTGATGATTCTTAATAAAGAGTGGACTCCTTAGTCGGAGCGCCTGCGCTTCGCAATCGCATTGATCTCACGCCATCTAGTTGCTAAATCGCTGCCCCTAGATAAAGGTAGAGAATTTAGAACTATTAGAGGATTAGGATCCTCGAATGGGCGATGTAGTAATATAATAATAAGGCACGTGGATAAGACGTTATGGTTAGGCTTTATAATAAACTGAATTCTAAGGAGTGTTTTGCTTGTGGGCTAATCGCTATATACTATCGCCTAGCTGGCTTGGCGCGGTCACGGGCCCCGAGCTCCCTATTATCTTACAAGCTTACTAATAGAACCTATCTTTCTAGCCTATATCTTGAAGATCCTATCTTTATTAGCTTCTGCGATATCCTTCTTAAACTTACTAGTACCCTCGCTATAGATAGCGGCCTTAATAATAAGCTAAATAATATATCTAATATACCGAAAATGCTACTATACTAGGTTAACCGTGTCTAAATACCTTCTAGCTAGCTCTTTAAGAGCTATATTATTATTTAACGTGTTATCTATTATAAAACAGCTAAGTTTAGCGCTAATAGAGTATTTTTTAATAATAGTAGTAACGTAGCTTCTAATATTCTTACTAGTATAAGATCCGTGGAGGTGCAGTAGTCTAAAAAGCGCGTTTTAAAGATATCTACTAGTGTCTATCTAATACACGACGATACTAATATAGTTTAGACTATTACTTATAGTCTAGCAATTGTAGCTAAGATTAATTTAGCTTTTTATAGAGTGGAGGTTATCCTTAATTAAAACTTGCCGCATCTAGAAGAAGTTATTAATCTAGTAACTAACTATTACACTAGTAGTTAGTAGAACCTATTCAGTTTCTTTTATAGTAGATAGAATAAACGCATATGTGCGACTGCTAGTAGCTTACTATATTAGCGTTTTGTTTTGCAAATCGACTGGATCCGAGCTATACGCGGTCAGATCTAATGCATTAGATCTGGCTCTAAATGTGCTAAACTATACGCATGTAGCTCTAAGTATGCTAATTATCCTACGTACTCGGCATAATTAGTGCGCTCAGCATGCTCAGGGTGCTTAAGTTTCTTATAATACTTAGAGTACTAAGAGCTACTAAAATACTTAGTAAGTAGATTTTTTTAGAATTCTCTTTCTTGCTTAACTTTTACTCCTAGCTAAAAGAGGTAAAATAACCACGTTTTTAAAAATTAAGCAGTTAATAATTATTTTTTTCGAAAGTTTACCCGAAGTAAGCTAAAGCACTTCTATAGGTAGTGGTGGTGGTGGTGCTAGTTTAAATGAACTTAAAGTATCTTTTACAATTTTAAAACTTTAGATCTTAGCAGCTCTAAGTACTCCGAGTATAATAAGAAGCTTAAGAAGCTTAAGAAACTCGAGCACGCCGAGCATGCTAAGCATGCTGAGAACGCCAAGTATATAGAATAATCGACTGTTCTTACGAGCGGCTCGCAAGCCTCTCGCAAGCTGGATATAAGCTTGGTAGATCTAAGATCTTAGAGCCGGCTCTGAGATCTTAGATCTGAAAAAAACTTTCGCTGATGTAAAAGGTAATATCCTCTACTATCATCTAGTTAATATAGTTTCTCTTATACTTAATATCTTTAAACACGTCCGGTACTATCTAATAGCTGAAAATTATGCTAGAGCGTAAGGATACTATACGTGATTAAGATTTAGAGCCTGGCTGGTGAATACTATATTTTTTATTTAAATAGTCTTCTAGATGTAATAAACTACCATCCTAATAAATACCGTCTAGCTAAATCCTTTTAGCGGTTTAATAGTATTATTAATAGATAAAGACGTGTTTTTAAACTTTAGGATTATTCTCTAGCATTTTAAGATCGGCGCCATGCTTATATACTTAAGATATTACTAGGCTATTACTAAGACTCCTCTTATAATACGACTAGTACTAGAGCTTTAATAGAGTACTCTTACTATTACGAAGTTTATTCTAGCTAATAGGGAAAATAGTATAGAAAGTTTAAGGTAGAAGCGGTTTAGAAGTAAGTTTAGAGGCTAGCTAATTAGTGGTAATAATGCTATTAGAGATTAATTCTACTAACTTAATAAGGAATTCTAGTGTTAGCGATACGGTTACGCGTGTGGAAGTATTAAGATAATATTACATTCTAGTCTATATATAGTAATTAACTTAAAGGTATAGATTATCTTTACTCGAGCGCGTAGAGTTCTAAAGCTCTAGGACGGAATAGCTAGCCTCCAAACCAATTAGGAAGCCGCCGAAGACGTGCCGGCTATATAGAACTATAGAAACGCCTTTACTAAATGCTAAGGCTAGTTAGCTAGTCGGACGAGCCCGCCGAGCGGCTTCAGACCGGCGGACTAAGCTCCACGGCTTGGACCGACGGACTTGGACTAGCGATACCGTCGGTCGGTCTTGCGCTAACCGGACCGTCTAATGAACACCCTGCGGATGTTTGGAACCTGGCCGACTAAGGCCAAAACTGTTGGCCGGCAAAAGTTTCGTGAGCTAGTGGGCAATAGCAGCATTCTTCTTCTCGGGACTCATAGGCTGGTTGACCCTCGTTCACCATGGTTTTCCAACGTTTCTCTTAAGCAGAAGTTCAGGGTCCTGGATCTCTTTCAAGCGCACACGCATGCAGCCTTCATTGTGTTTGCCGCATGCCTGAGCGGCCTTGGGCGACCTACAATGAGCAACGACGTCTTAGGGTTCTCGCATGCTATCCTGGAGTCTGGTTGCCTCAGCTACTTAGGTGCTCTTTGGGAGGTCAACGATTTGGCGACGATGCTGCTTTTGATTACCTTTTTCCGCGAAATCCGCAATTGCGAGGAAGGGACCGCGGTGGCTGAACTATGGAGGCGTGCGCAGCATAAGCTGTGCCAGCTTGGCTCTGAACAAGCCCGGGAAATGATGGATGATTTAGTACGGGAATGAAACGATGCTGAGCGAGCTGGATTCAAGCCTAACGCCATGGTTCACAAAGGAAAGATATTTCTTGAGCGACGGAAGGAATAGTTGGCCGCCAACTTCAAACATCCACTCTATTTCGTATCGTTTGCGCTTGTCGGTTATGGAGCTCTCCAACTTCATAGTAAGCCGGAGCCGAGCCTTGGATCTTCCGCCAACAAGAGCACGCCCTAAGTGTTGGTCTATCGAAGCTCTTGAGTAGTGTACTCTCAGCCTCTCCATGATCGCTCTCCAATTGCTGGACAAGGCGGCATGACGGCAACATGCTCAAGAGCTCGTCATCTCTTCAAATCTCCTCTGAGCCGTCGGCTCAGCATTGTGCTTCATCTATCAGTACCGTCCCGGTGGCGGTATGTACTCCGTGTTGTAATATCGTGGCCTCTCGGTCTTGGATATGATATACCAAGCATCTACCCATCTCCGTCAGCTTCTGCAGTCTCTCATTTTTCCTTCGATCTCTACACGGCCACAAGCCCGCACTGTTTGGAGGAGAACGCACGTAGAACACCAGGTATCCATCCTAGCATATCCAAAGCAATGTTGATCAGGAGGTCGGCGCCGCAGCCGCGCCTAATGAATACGGAGAGGAACGGCAGCCAGATTGCGACAAAGTAGAGGAGAATATCTTCCTAGAGACATCCAAGGACACGTCAGTAAGCTGAGGCACTGCTGTGAGTCGGAGATGTGCTGACGCACGGTGGATGATGGGGGTCGATTTGGCATCTTTACGGCGTTCCTCAACACGGTTTGCGTGCTCGAGTCTTTGCGCTTTCAGTTTGTAGCGGTGGAGAAACCTGTGTAATCATATTTGAAGTAAGCAAGGGCTTTTAGAAGTCCGAATCCTTTGCGGCAAACAAACTCGCATGACGTGAGCTTCAAGGGTCCGGCTTACGCAAGCACGTGGCAGTCAAGACAAGCCGAGTTCGCCAAGCTTCGCCGTCGCCGGCTCGACCCGCTGCCTGGCTCCGCCCGCTGTCAAAGCCCCGAGGGTTCAATTCAGTACTCAGGTGCAATCTGGATGCTTGCGTTGCTTTATCTGATACGAGATATTAAGTGTGCCAATGAGAAGCACGCCATGCCAGCAAATAGTTCAAGGTTGCGATGTAAACGCCAGAAGGACATCAACGCAGGTAAATGAAAAGCAGCCCAACAGCGAGCGGCGCCCAAAACGTAACCCAAATCCTCGGGGTCTGCATTTATACTACGTTGCTCTAAGCCAGACAGCTAGTCAATGGGTGATATAGAAAGCTCCAAGGGGTTTTCTGCCGCCAGCAGCGAGACATTTCGAAGAACGAAGTGTGCATCACGCATTACCCGTCGATTTTTTCCTCATTCGTCTTCCAGAGTCTCCCCTCCTTTCGAAGTATGTAGATGGCGGAGTCATAACAGGAGTGACTCATTCGACCGTGCACTTAGGGAGAAGGCGACACCACTAGCTATGCTCCTTAGTCCAGATTCAATCTAAACCTCCGCCAGGCGCGGGTAAGGTATACTGGACGGCATTTTCATTCAGTTGTTTCGTACAAGTTGCGGTCGTCTAGGGTCCGTGTTACACGCTCTGCGACCGATCCTGAGCGTCCGAGGATAGCGACATGGATCCTCGAAGGCTTCTGGAGAATCTATCGGGCAATCCGCATGTGCTCTGTATTGAAGATACCTGTATGATGAGAATGACCCTTGCCCAGCCTCATGATTCGCGCTGGTGTTGATGCTGTTACCATTCAGGGCAGCTGTACGAGCCTCAGTGCGGCCGCAGAAGTCGCCTGAAGGCTCATTCAGATACCGATGAGTCTGCAAAGCCGCATCCACAACAAGCGCACCGTCAAATGCAGACTGCTTCTAACTTGAGGGAAGTCCAATGCCAGGGGTCTTCCACTCGGCACAGAATGTGGGCATGGCCCCGTTGTACTGGACAGGTATGAGTGCGCCCCCGAGTGCCTCAGACGCAGTCGCTGGATGAATGTGCCGGCGGCAGCTTTCAAAGATATCTGGATTAGCATCAGTGATGCCTTCCGTGAGGGATCCCTCCGCCTCAGTCGTAATACGTCGCATAGCCAGGTGTGCTGATGTTGTGTTTGGCGAGCGATAGCCACCTTTCTGACTGCATAGAGTCCCTTATCGCCGCAACGCACTGCTTCAATTAATCGAGCGTATCCATCCCAGTCCGGTGATTGTGGTTGCCACGTCCGGTTGAGGTCCTCGCGGACGGCAGGCAAATCTTGAGGCTCAAGGGTCTGGGACTGCTCGTAAACAACGCCATTTTTATTCAGCTAAACTCCAAAGACTTCGTCGGCAGTCGCGAGGGCTGATGATTCACCGGATGCAGACGCGACTGTTCTTTCCATAGTCGTCCCACAGTCACCTCAGTGAGAGTTTTGAGGTTCCGCTCGGTCAAGGGAGTGGTTCTCTGGCGCTTGTGGCAGAGGTTGGCAGACTGTAGGCTGTCCTGCCCTAGAAGAGATCCTTGAGCCTCTGTCGTTACGGTGGGGACAATCGACTGACCGTCTTCTCTTTGCTCCTGGCATCGCCGCGACCTTGACGCTTCATCAAAGGACGGCCGGACGGACACGGCCGTGTATGACTGCCTGATCGAAGCAACATCGAGAACGCGCCGCCCACGCGTGTGGAAGATGGCAGGTCTTCTAAAAGCAAATATCCCTGGACTGCGACGGCCACTCGATTTGGGCCGCACTTCTTGGCCTCGGACGTCAACTTTTGCACTGAAACCGGCTGCAGGCTGTGTTTACCAGTGAAAGCGCTGGAAGAGAGGCAAGGTTGACTCTCATGACTGGCGCTGCGTTAGCCTCGCGGGCTTGTCGCATCAGTTTCAGAGGCTGCGGGCATCAGGAGCCTGATATCGTACCCGCCTTTGCCAACAAACACACCCCATGGATGTACCAGGGTTGGTAGCCGCTTTTTGCCTACGCAGTTCACCGTTTCTACGCGGGCTTGCACAGTCGCGTTTCATGGCCGCAGCAGCGCTCTTGTCAAAGCCGTCTCCATCAACGGTAGCAATCGACACTAACGGCTGGCAACGTCCGTCTGAGGCCCGACAATGTCTGCGAATCCAGAGGCCTCTCTTTCGGCAGGATAAAATCTCTGGCTATGTACCGAGCGAGGCACCAGTGGCAGCCCGCAGCGTACGGAGAGCCTGGCTTCTCCCGCTCCAAACGATGTCTGCGCGCCGAGGATTTTGCTCGTGTGGTCCAGTTTGGCAGGGCCGATGCGGCGGAGCAGTCTCGATCCTAAATTTAAGGCCGGCGGGAGCGAGGGACATGGTATTGTGTGCGTTCTAGACTGATATACCGGCGTGGACAAGCAATCCGCATAGTAATACGAGAGTCGCTTGACAGTCGCACGACTCGCGCGACAAGTACATCTCTATGCCCCCAAGCCAATAATTCAGGCATGCAGGTGTTTTTAGTCGGTCCAGCCCGTAAGGACGACTGGCTAGGGCCTCCCAATATTGATGCCTAATTTTGGGGGCCGTTTCTTCTTGGTATACGGTTGGTTTTCTTTGTGGAGCCCCGCTCCGGAACCGTGAGCTCCCGTGCTGCCGAAAAATGAAATCCCGACTTTAAAAGGCTCTAAAGTGGTTGTGAGATTTCTCAATACTCCCGTCGTCAGGATTCTAGATTTCTTCGGCGTTTCGCGTCTCCACAGATAGCTTCGCTTTCCTTGCAGGGTCCGATACAAAGGAGGCCTTCTCATAATGAGTGATCTCCTGGAGAACAAGGTTGTGCTTGTAACTGGTGGTGCAAGCGGACTGGGAAAAGCCATCGTCAAAGCCAGCCTAGGCGCTAAGGCTACAGTCGTCGTTTCCGACATCAACGAAAAGTCGCTCGAAGAATGCGAGAAAGAGCTTGGAAATCTTGTGTCTTCAGACAAGCTTTCGAAAGTCGTCACGGACGTCTCCAACGAGGAATCCGCTGCCAAGGCAATTGAGCACGCCATCGACAAGTTCGGCCGGTTGGATGTTCTAATCAACTGCGCTGGCATCATGGATGCTTTCGATCCTGTGGATGCGCTGGACATGGAGGTTTGGAACCGTGTCATTGCCGTCAACCTCACCGGTCCAGTCCTCATGTCCAAGTACGCGGTGAAGCACTTCCTTGGGCGCGAGAAGCCTAGTGGTGCGATCGTGAACATCGGCTCTATAGGGGCCCTTCGAGGCGCTCTTGCGGGTGAGGCTCCAGTTTTCTCTTGCCCCGACTCCCCTCGAGCCGCACTTTATTCGGCAGGATGCCCTAGGCCTCGTGGAGGGATTCCAATGTTGCGGTCAGCGCAATGCAGCACCTCGTCTTTCTGAACTCTTTCCCTGAGCCGTACCATCGCTACGAAGTATGAGCTGACAATGTCTGGCCGAGCAGGCGCGGCATACACAGCAAGCAAGCACGGGCTCGTCGGCATCACTAGGAACACTGCCTCTGCGTATGCAAAACAGGGCATCCGCTGCAACGCTGTCCTCCCAGGAACTATGGAGACGAACATCTCCCACTCTATGCCGGCGCGTTTCAATGAGAGCTTGATCAAGGTTACTCAGAGCATGCTCGCCGTGCATCCAAACTTCGTCCTCGTTGACAACGTCGCGAAGACTGTCGTGCACTTGGCCTCGGATTCAGCGGAGGCAATCAACGGCGCGATAATCACGGCGGATGGTGGCTTCACGGCGTTTTGAAAAGAACGGATATTCTGAACCTCTGCAGCGAGTTGGACTCCCAAGGAGAGAGATGTGAGGATTTCTCTTATTCCTTTCGTATGCTCCCGGCCATCGATTCTTCTAGCCCCTGCTAGAGTCTTTGTAACCCTTACTAAACTAGTCTACATCAGTAAATCTTTCACCCGCTCGGTTGAAGCTGTTTTTCCACGAGCGCTCGAAGACGCTTGTTAAAAAAAAGAACAAATTTTAAATTACTCAGTAAGCAGCTTAGTAAGTGGCTTAGTAAGTAGACTTTTGGTGTTTCTAAGCTCGCTTAACTTTAATCCCCTAGTAATTAACATCTAAATATCTATATTTTGAAAAGCTAAGCGGCTAATAATAAGTTTTTTAAAAGTTTACTCTAATAGACTAGTGCTGTACCGATATAAGGGCGCTAGATAAGGAAACCTAATTAATTAGCTAGAATATAAGACGTTATATAAGAATAGAAAGGTCTATAAGCCTAATAGGAAGAAAATCCTTAGTGTAGAAGCATGTAACCTTAAAATAATAGAAGATCCGAACGCTAGAGAACACTAAGACTAAATTATAATAGTAGCTTCTTCTTTAGCCCTAAGTTCCTATAAAGCATCTAAATTCGGGTTATATTTAAAGTTAGTATCTTTCCCTTATAGCAAGAGAGATGAAGAGCAGCTATAAGCCTTAAGCTTCTTCTAATACGCGTTATCTAGCTTATAGGGATAGTGTATAAAGAAATAGTCTACCTCTACTAGAGCTATTAGTATATAATGTAAGGGATTCTAGAAGTTTTTATTAGAGCTAATCTAGTCTCCTAGCACTTTAATATATTCTTAGTAGTTATAGGAGTTAAGAATCTAATTTACATTCTAAACATTGTCTACTAAGGCGTCTAAATAGAGGAAGGAAGATAGCGGGGCCTATCCTAGTAATAAATTATTAGTGGAGGGTTAAATAAGAGATATATAGAATATAGGGTAGTAGTATTAGGCTTAGAGAATTTCTAGCTAGTTGCTATATATACTCATAACTTCTATAGTATAAAAGGGACTCTAGTATTTATTTAAGAGCTTTTAAAGTAGATAGCCCGATTATAGGTTACAAGTATCTAGATAGATTCTATCTTCTACTTAATATTTAGGAGTAGAGGCTTAGCGATGGTTCGTGGTGTCTTTATATATAGCTTATACTAGACGCATTTATTTCTTTAGCTTCTAAGTAATAATAGTTATTATATTATAGAACCAAGCTGCCTCTATGTAGTCTAACTAAGGTGGTAGCTCTAACTAAGAAATACATGGCTTAAAGCCTAGATAGGGATGCTATTTATAATTATTAAGGAAGAGAAAGATCCTAGTAGTTTTAGAGATATAGTTATTATAAGTAAACTCCGTGTAAGATAGCTAGTCGACCTAGTTATTCTATAGGAATAATATATACGCTTATAGATACTATTTAAGGACTCTATTAGCATTTTCTATCTAGCTATTAGTCTCTAAATAATAAGCTATAAAAAGATTGTAATAAATACCTAGTTAGAAGTATAATTCTTTCTAGAACTAGCTAATAAATTAGCTTTCCCTATTAGAGACGATCGACTTAGAAAGGCTATAATACTTCTAAATATACTAAAAAAAAGTACTACTATGGTAGGAGCATCTATTCTACTATAGAAAATAAAGTGCCGTATTTTAAAAAGAAGATCTATAATAACTAGAATATTCTTATATAAGTTTTTTAGATAATTCTTACTCTCTAGAAACTTAATAATAAAGTCTAGAGAGATATCTAACTAGCGCTACTCTAGGACTAGAAGTAGCTTTAGTAAGCTATAATAACAGTCGTCGAACATTTTCGTGTAAGTATAAGTAGGGTAATTCTAGATAAACTAGTAGATATCCTAAGTTATTCTAGGCTACTAGTATAAATAGATAAGGATATTAAAGGTCTTCGCTCTTCTAGAGTATTTTATAACTAGAGGAGAGTGAATTTTATATAGAGCACGCATGCGAACTTAGTTTAACTTAGGTAGAAACTAATAGTCTTAGTAGAGAATTTAGCTATTCTCTTTATGAACTTTAGATAGCAGGAAACCTTTTAGTATTTAGACGCCTTATTATAAGTAGTTTCAGATCTTTTCTACTTATGTATCAGCTATATAAGCGGTATTAATATCTTAGTCTAGCGTAGTTTTAGGGATCTTATCTAGTAGTTTAATTATATCTAGTTGGATAGCTAGTGGTTCTCCTTCTACTATAGCATTCTAAGCTAGTTTAGCTAGGGTTAGAGAGACTTTAATAGAGACTAGATGAATCTAATTAGTAGTAAGATAAGTAGAGTAGAGCTAAGAATCGAGGTTATAAGGCTTTAATACTATTTATAATCAGTTTTTTTAGGAGTTACTTTCTTTCTTAATAGAAAGATCTCTAGACTAATAGGTTAAAGTATTTATAGGTATATTTAATAAGCTTTTATAGTATATAATCTTAAAGTTAAACCGGGAGAGAAATTCACTCTAATAGACTTAATAATAGTTTAAGAACTTAGTTAATATAAAGTACGAGGTTAGTTTTACTGCACATCGCCACGGTAAGGAGAAGGGTTGATTATCCTTAAGAAGAATAGCGTCGAGATGTACTAGCGGAAGGTGGGCTAGTATAAGGAGAAAGAAACCGTTATTGTCCATTTAATAGCAGGCTAGTGTTACGAACAAGAGGTGCGGGGCACTAAGTAGTGCTTAGTGCTAAGAGGTCATGGGAGGACTAAGCACTTGGGCGCCGCCAAGTCGTGCTTAGTATACTTAGTACAATTAGATACTAAGCACACTAAGCAGACTAAGTAAGGTATAAAGGTACTAGCAGAAGCTCTAGTATATAGGAGACACCGTTCTCGTTTATTAGAACGGTGTGCTTAACTTAACTAAGAATTTAGTATTCTTTATAACTTGATCTGATCTCACTACGTGATATTAATCCTTACCTTATTAACTATCTCTTGGCACTGTTTCCTCTCTTCTTAATTAGGATCTCAACCTTTATAGTAACTTCTATTATCCTGTGATAATGCCTTGTTACAGCTAGCCGGCGCGTATCCCAGAGTTGTTTAGCTTACGGTTTTACAACACTATTAACGGAAGTCGGTGGAATATGTCTATTGAGGATGGCATAGTCAAGTATATCGCCAGTTACCGCAAGGATTATAATTATAGCGGGAATATAAAGAACATTCACTAGTATTTACCGCGTGAGATAGGCGAGACGTTTATGTATTTCGCGTGGTTGATCGACTCGTTCACTAGACATTTATCGTTCGCCGTTAATAGATCGGAAAAGAAGCCGGGTTTCGTGTAGAATAAGGATTTAGATGAGAATAAGTGGACATCGACCCGGTTCTGTAAGGCGATTAAGAGGGAGAGTATGATCGGATTGGGCGTCGCGTTGAACATCGCATCATATTGCTAATATACCGTTGCCATCGCCGATAAATAGATTAATGGAGAGCAGTCCGCAGGATATAGGTTATTAGGATATGAGAAGGATGACAAGAGCAACGAAAGGAACAAACCGAGGAGGGGAAAGCCGATTGATATTATCGCCAAGCAGACCAGCTATACAGCAGCCGTTAGAGGATTAGTATACGGGAGAGGCATACAAGAAGCCGCGCAAGATGTTAGGACAATTATACGTGATTACCAAGACGCTAGCATCCGGCAACGCATTGCTCCATACTAATTTACTTAGCCGAAACGTGCCGACATGCAGTTTAGCTAGATGTTACAAACAGAGGTGCGGGACAGCGCCGAGGAATGATCAGTGCCAAGGGTCACGTGTGGGACTGAGCACCACAGGCCGCCAAGCCGTGCTCAGTGCGATCAGGGTGATCAGGGACTGAGCACACTGAGCAGACCGAGCAAGGAACGGTGGTACTTGCTCCGGGTCCCAGTATATAGGCAGCACCATTCTCGTTCATTAGAATGGTGTGCTCAACTCAAATAAGAATTTAGTATTCTTAGTAACTTGATCTGATCTCACCTTGTGATATCAACCCTCCACTTGTTGACTATATCTTGGCACTGCTCCCTTCCTCCTTGATCAGGACCCCAACCGTTACACTTTGAGCACCGCCTTTGTGGAGTAACCAAGATCAACACGTCGATATGTCTACTACAGGATCAACTACCGGACCATCGAGGGGACAGGCACCACCGCCGCCCCCGGCACCAAAGCCAGTCAAAGTCAAGGTTCCGGACGAGTACAATGGGGAGCGAAACGAGCTCGACTCGTGGCTGCTCCAGTGTGACCTGTACATCTGGCACAACCAAGATCGTTTCCAAGAAGAAAATGAAGTCATGTTTGTCGTTACCTATCTGAGGGGACGTGCATTCAAGTGGATCCAGCCCCATCTCAGGGACTTCCTTGAGAATGCGGAGGTTGACTGGTCCAGGGAAACAACGGAGATCTTCTCCGACATGAGCTCATTCAAGAAGAAAATACGAGGAGTGTTTGGAGACATCGACGCGGCACGTACTGCAGAACGAGAACTGATGAATCTGACCCAAAAGGGGTCTGCGGCCAACTATGCTGCACAGTTCCAACTAGTGGCGTCCAATACCCATTGGGACGAGACGGCCCTGACGGCACAGTACTACCGAGGATTGAAAGAAGGCGTCAAGGATGACTTGGTCAGGGGCGAGCGACCCGATAAGTTACAAGAAATGATTAGTACATCGATTCGCATCGACAACCGATTGTACGAAAGACGTTTGGAGAAAAAGGGACACAACGCACCGGTTGTAGTAGGACGTAAACCAACCTACCCCACCAAACGAGACCAAGACCCTTATGGGCTCAAACCCATGGAACTCGACGCTACGGAGAGACGTCCGGGACGTTTCACCAAAAAGGGATCACAGAAGGGGCGAACGGCGTCCCGCGGAAAAAACCTTTTACTGGAAAGTGTTTCAACTGTGATCGCCCAGGACATCTTGCAAGGGATTGCAGGCAACCCAAGAAGAAGCAAGCATTGGCACAAACCAATGGTCCTAAGAAAACGGGACAACTGGCGGCCACCGCGGTCAGCCATGACACGATGTCCTGGACTGCATGCTATGACGACGGGTGCAAGATACACCTAAGCGACAAAGACGGATCAGGATGGTTCCCGAAACCACCCCAAACGAAACAAGCATTGCAAGTCATGAACAAAGGGAAAGCCTACGACACTACTGGCATCCTCAAACCAGAACCCGAAGAAGAGGATGACTTCGAGGAAATTAGGTCGGACAGCGGATCCGAAGAAGGAGAGCTCATCGAGACCCCCAGGATCACAACGATCCCGACACGACAGCTCGGACCCGAACTGGTACTAGGGAAGTACCCAGTCGAACTTTGGGAAGAAGTGTGGGACGAGGTGTCTGCTGCTTATGGAACAAACATGAGAAGTCAGCAGATGAGAGACGCCCAACACCGAGTACACGAACGGATAGATGTACAACACGCGGTCAGCTTCCATCAAGCCTACACCGAATGCTACAACATTCTCCTCGATCGGTACGGACCCGCAGAGAAACGGCTAAACTGGCTACATGAGAGGCTGGAGCAACTACCGATTCAAGGAAGAGAATATCAAAACATCATCCGAGAGTACCCACCGAAAGGATCGAGATTCACGACCAATGGAGGTTACGTGACTCCGGATGGAGGTTTCATCGCCCGAAGCCTTAGAAGTAAAGTGACGGCACTCAAGGCTGAGTATGCGGCAAGAGACCCGAAGAAATATCCAGCAATGAAAGTCAATCCTGCTGCGTTCTCGTACGTAGGGGAGGAACGGAGCTCCGGGAGCTCTGGTTCAAAAACTAGGAGGCCTTCCGGCCAGAAGGTCGACGGAAGCGCCTACACCAAGACTTTCGAACAGGTGTAAGGGCACCTGGGTACCAGGAATACGATACCAGAAGCATACCCTTGCGGCGACGAAGTACGCCGGGAACCTACGAGTATGGGTTCAAGTTGGCCAATCATGGGCCAAGGCACTGATCGATTCAGGGGCCACAGCGAACTTTATGTCACCACAGTTCGCAAACCGAGCGCAGCTGAGCCTGCAACGGAAGCTCGATGCCTACCCAGTAACAGCGGTAGATGGCCAACCTTTGGGCTACAATCAGGGATTAGTAGACCAGGAGACAACGACTGTCAGGTTGAAGATCGGACCCCATGTCCGGGACATGCAGTTCGATATTACGGTAACAGGAACCCACGACGTAGTGCTGGGGTTACCATGGCTCAAGGACGCAAATCCAAAGATTGATTGGATCCGTCAAACGTTGGACTTTTCCAAGGGAAAGCTGGTCCAAATGAGCGAAGACATGCCAGGAGACGGTCTCGAGATATGCGCAATCTCAGCCGAAGAACTGAAAAAGGAAGTTCGAGAGAATCCTGAACAAATACAGATCCTGTGGAGCAAGCGACGAGAGATCGCGACTACCACAACCCCGTTGTCCATTCCAGACGAATACAAGGACTACGCGAGGCTATTTGCGGAAGAGGCTCCAGACGAAGCCCTACCAGCACACCAACCATGGGACCATACGATACCCATACAAGAAGGCAAGACACCAGGGAAGTCAGCGATCTACCCACTGTCACCAGAGAAGCTAGAGGCGCTACGGGCGTACCTAGACGAAAATCTGAAGAAAGGATTCATACGGGAATCCCAGTCGCCCGCAGGATACCCTATCCTGTTCGTACCAAAGAAGAACGGAAAGTTACGACTTTGTGTCGACTACCGGGGACTGAATAACATAACTATTAAGAATAGTTATCCGTTGCCTTTGATTTCGGAGTTACAGGATCGACTCCAAGGAGCCAAGTGGTTCAGCAAATTCGACATTCCAGGAGCATACAACCGGATTCGAATTAAGGAAGGCGAGGAGTGGAAGACGGCGATGAGAACCCGCTTCGGACTCTACGAATATTTGGTTATGCCATTCGGGCTCACCAATGCTCCCGCCACATTCCAGGCGTACATCAATAATGTCCTGAGGGAACACTTGGATGTGTTCGTAGTCGTCTATCTTGACGACATACTGGTATACTCGAAGACCAAGGAGGAACATGTGCGACATGTCAGACAAGTTCTGGAAGCCCTCCAACGAGCGAACTTACGGATAGTACCAGAAAAGAGCCAATTCCATCAACAGGAGATTGAGTTCTTAGGTTATATCATCACGGATCATGGGATCCAGATGGATAAAACCAAGGTGCAGGCAGTACTCGAATGGCCTACACCAAAGTCAGTAAAAGACGTGCAATCATTCCTGGGATTAGCGAACTTTTACCGAAAGTTCATACGAGGCTACTCCCAGATTGCCGCACCACTCACCGATCTTACGAAAAAGGATCAAGGTTTCCAGTGGAACGGTAAAGCTGAGGACGCTTTTCGGACCCTGAAGGAACGGTTCAGTACAGAACCGGTACTCATGATGTTTGATCCCACGAGAGCCATCATCATCGAGACGGATGCATCAGACCTTGCCATGGGGGCCTGTCTGAATCAGCAGGACGACGAAGGTCGTTGGCATCCGGTGGCATTTCACTCGAGAAAGTTCAGCGAACCAGAACTGAACTATGAAATCCACGACAAAGAGCTGCTAGCCATTGTTGAAGCTTTCAAGCAATGGAGAGTGTATCTGGAAGGAGCAAAGTATCCAATTCAAGTGTTCACGGATCACAAGAATCTGGTATACTTCACCACGACCAAGGTCTTGAACCGAAGACAAGTACGATGGTCGGAGGAACTATCGACGTTCAACTTCGAAATTCACTATCGAAAAGGCTCCGAAAATGCTAAAGCAGACGCTTTCAGCAGACGACCAGACTACATGGGAGAGAAGCCCCAAACAGTCAGCTCAATCCTGGAACAACATCCAGATGGGAGAATTACCTACAATCGCAGGACCTTAGCGGCAACCATGGTGATTGTTAATGACGATCTCGAGAGTCGGATTCGGAAGGCGTACCAAAAAGACGCACACGCTCAGAGAGCACTAGCCGAAGACCTCGAAGGATTTGAACAATCAGAAACAGGCCTGATACTGTTCAAAGGACTCGTATATGTACCTGAGTCCGAGCGAACGGAGATCATTCGACAGTACCACGATGGGCCGACCGGAGGACATCGAGGAATCTACAAAACGGTCGAAGCGATCAGTCGCACTTACTACTTCCCACGACTAAGGAAGAAAGTAGAGGAATACATCGCAAAGTGCGATATATGCCACAAGATCAAGCCAACCCGACACAAGCCGTATGGGTTGATGAAAACAGCAACAATACCAACACGGCCATGGGCGTCAGTCGCCATGGATTTCATCGTCAAGCTACCTCTTTCCGAAGAACCCTTGACGAAGGTGAAATACGATTCCGTGCTCACCATTGTGGATCGATTAACGAAAGAAGTACGCTTCATACCATACAAGGAATCATCCAACGCTGAAGAATTGGCATACACCTTCCTCCGGAATGTGACAGCAACACAAGGACTGCCCGAGGAAATCATCTCAGACAGGGACAAGCTGTTCACATCCAATTTCTGGACCGCGCTCACGCGACAGCTGGGACTATCGCACAAGCTATCAACGGCATACCATCCACAAACGGACGGACAGACAGAGCGCATGAACCAAGTACTAGAGCAGTACTTGAGGGGTTATGTGGACTACCGACAAACGAATTGGGTATCGCTATTGCCATTGGCACAATTGGCATACAATACAAGCGTAAACGAGACAACGGGTATGACACCTTTCTACGCCAACCATGGATACCACGCACAGCTGTTCCACGAACCTAAAGATATCCAAGTGATGTCTGAGACAGCCAGAGTCACATTTAAGGAAATGCGACAGATTCACGAAGAACTCCAATATGATGCAGAGTTCCTGTCAAAAAGATCAGCATTTCACTACAACAAACATAGATCCAGGGGACCTATGCTTAAAGAGGGGATAAAGTTTACCTCCTCCGGAGAAACATCGAAACCACGAGACCAAGCAAGAAGCTCGACCACGTCAGGATAGGACCTTTCAAGATCGTCAGAAACATCAAGGACACCAGCTACGAGTTGGACCTACCAGAGGGAATGAAGATACACCCCGTGTTCCACGTTTCGCTGTTGGAACCAGCACCTGAAGAAGTACCAGTGTTAGAAAGTGTACCAGACAATTATCTGATGGAACAAGAAGGACGATACGAAGTGCAAAAGATCCTGGACGACAGCACCGATTTCGACGACGGTGCGCAAAGGTTTCTGGTAAAATGGAAGGGCTACCCAGACTCGGAGAGTACGTGGGAGCTACTTACCAATCTCGAAGGATGCGAACAAGCTATGAAGAAGTACCTCGAGGGGTCGGGATCACGTAAGAAGCAGGCGCAGAAAAGAAGTCGGAAGGTAGCCCATCCAGGGTGCCCCAAGTCGAAGGGGACATCGCCAACACATCCGAGAAGGCGAAGGGCGCCGGGTCGGGGAACTCCATCAAAGGGTCAGGAGGGGGACTCGGCTGGCCCCGCTCCAGGCGTTCAACCTCCTCGATCGAAGCCAGCTCCCGAGAGACAGCCTCCGAGGACTGACTCTCCCACGCTGCCAGCTCCTCGGCAAGCTGGGCGCGACGGCGATGGGCTTCGGCGATCGCCTCGTCAGCCTCACGAAGCCGGCGGCGGATCTCCTCCCCACGAACACGAAGTTGTTCCCACTCTTCACGAGTAACTACGAGATCACATTTGGCGCCAGAAGAGATGCACTCGGCGCAAATACCGGACCGGACGTTGACACGGCAGGAAAGCGACTGCTCGCGACAGCGAGCACAAGGCGTGGGCATGACGGGACCGGAGGTACGGAGAAACGATACCAAATCTCGACGACGTTCGGTAGAAGAGCGTTTGGCTTTTGATTTTTAGTAACCCCGTCAGGCATGTTGAGAAAGGAACATACCTTTTGAGGACAAAAGCTGAGAGGGAGGGGATAGTGTTACAAACAGAGGTGCGGGACAGCGCCGAGGAATGATCAGTGCCAAGGGTCACGTGTGGGACTGAGCACCACAGGCCGCCAAGCCGTGCTCAGTGCGATCAGGGTGATCAGGGACTGAGCACACTGAGCAGACCGAGCAAGGAACGGTGGTACTTGCTCCGGGTCCCAGTATATAGGCAGCACCATTCTCGTTCATTAGAATGGTGTGCTCAACTCAAATAAGAATTTAGTATTCTTAGTAACTTGATCTGATCTCACCTTGTGATATCAACCCTCCACTTGTTGACTATATCTTGGCACTGCTCCCTTCCTCCTTGATCAGGACCCCAACCGTTACACTAGAGCATATTAAGTCGCACTTTAAAGGAGCAATAGTATAGGTGCAGCGATAGTGAGGTAGTAGGCATCGCTAATAAGATTAAACAATAGGAGCATCTAATGTAATATCTAACTAGATTTACGGTTCCGCGGATTACATAAGCCGCGGTTTCTATATAGCGCTGCGCTTCGTTAAGAATTTTAATATTTGCTCGTCCTAACCAGATATGATTTACTAGCAGCCTTACTTAATCTCTTCTTTCTTCCTATTTAGAGCATCTATTAGCGGCTAGGTCTAAATATATATCGTTCTAGCTTACTTGCAGGTCTAAAGATGCTATTAGAAAAAAGCCTTCGGGTATATTAGGGCTAGCACTGCGGACCGGCCGAGGATGTAGTTAGAGATAGCGCTCTTATAGTAACGGTAGCAGATGCGTTCCTAATCTCATTCTAGTTAGACTAGTGCCCTCGGCTCAAGGATAAGTCTGCCTTCAAGACAGCCGTTATCTTTAAGTGAGCTAAGTTCCACGACATCCAAGCAGAGCGCGCCAGCTAACCTTATTAGTATAGATTTCTACTAGCCGCTAGCGGGCACCAGCGCTATATAGCTGAGCGTGAGCCGGCGTAGAGTCGGGGCTAGTATTAAGAGGAAGGCTAAAAGGGCGTCCTTGTCTATTATAACCGATAATTCGAGCTTCCGGATCCTCGGCTAGCAGCTGCACCGAGCAAGCTAGCCGAATAGGTCGCCCGCAGCTTTGCTCGCTCGCCGGCTAAGGCTAGAGTAGATGCGGGATAGCACTCCGTCAACCATCTAGTAGAAGACTAGGCGCACTCGCTTAAGGCTTCCGCCATGCTTTAGAAACTCTACTAGGGGCCGAGTAGTAATAGTTAGAATCCTCTTCGATTTGCTATAGACCTTGTAGTCGAGGTGGGTTAAGTAAATAAAGGTGTATTCTATTATAAATAGCTATCTTAAAAACTGTTTCTCTCGAAGGCGCGCTAGCCTTTAGCCGCTTATACTAAACATCTAGTCCGTAAGCTCCTCCTCGGCTTATGCCTTAAACGACTGTAAGTGTAGTTACTATTAGCTCCGGAGCCGCACAGTCTAGTGCGGGTCCTATAGGTGCCTAAGTCTAGCAGCGCCCTAGAAAGCAGCCCCACTAATGTAAAGTTCTATAGAATAGAGACTCTAGCTAAAGTAGTTGGCTAGACCAAGAGCCTAGAGCATAAGAGATAACTATAGCGCCTCTATTTCCTTATCTTCTTCGTCGTTAGTGTTAATAAGGAACCCGATAGACAAGAGGCGCAGGCGGCGCTAGTATATAGCTTAATAGTTGTTGATAAGGAAGACAGATCTATATGTGAAGATCTTTAGCTCTGTTAAGCTTATAATAGCCTCTTCGAAACGCTCTAGAGTTGATCGTATTATTCCCTCTTTCTCTAACCTCTCTAGATAGACGGATTCTAAAATACTAGTGTAGCCCGGGGCTTAAAAATGGATATTATAGGTTAGACGGCGCGGCTACTACTATATAGCCGCACGGTTAGCCTTGTACTTCTAGTAGAGCTAGCATCGCTCGTCCACTAATAAGGCGAGCCATTCTTACCTTAATATAAGATCCTCCTCGCCTCTACTAATGTTGTTATTATCTTCGTCGGCTTCTATCTCGGAGTACTCCTACTTATAGATAATACTACTCTTCTAAGTTTTAAAGTTACTAAAGTCCCTTAAGCCCCGCCTCTGCTAAAGTATAAGGATCCGGACGTGCTGGCGGTGTTTATGGTAAGAGGAAGACACTATATTAAAACACTCGCTCTCTCCTTCGATCCGGCTCTAAAGCTTTCTTAGACGTGAGAATATTTGTAATAAGTAAAACCATCTGGAGGACGGGATGCGGTGGATGAAGCAGTGGTAGGGTAGTAGTAGTAGAATCTTCTATAAATACTCCTACTCCACCTATATCCTCCCTCTCTTCTTTTCCTCCACCAGGAGTAGGTAATGAGTTAGCTAAAGAAAGATCTATTCTCTTCTTAGTTGTGTTTAGAAAGGGCCCTAGCGGAGGATGGCAAGAACGGTCGGTAGGTGATTCCGACAGCGGTGGGACAGCGAAGGAGCGATACGGCGGCGCGGCGAGGATTCCATAGCGGCAAGAGCCAAGGGGAGAGAAGAGGAGGGGAGGAGGTATATGGGGGTTTCAGATGGCAATAGATGTGGTGGTGGATATGGCAGCTAGCGATTTCGTGATATTAGCACCAGTTCGAGACCGTCGAGGCTTTAGTAAAACGGGTCGCCACTATATCAAGACTCGTGATACATGTGATTCCTAGCTGCGGAGCTGCGGCAGATATATCTATTACGTGCAATAGTTGCAGCTTTATAGGGACCGTGGTGGTCGCTTCCGGGTGACGGTCGCTTCTAGGTGATGCCCGCATAGTCTTAAAAGTCTTTGGACCAGAACTAGACCGAACCGGACCAGAAATTGACTAGAGAGTAACCAGAACCTCTAATACACACAATATACTAGAAATACTCCCTTCCACTCGTCCTATACATCCCTTTTACTCTCTCTTGATATATTCTTTCTTATAGACTTAATTAACCGTAACTCTACTAACCACACCCGCTCCGTCTATGCAATCGTAAAGATATAGTTAATAGAGCCATAGTAGGTAAAGCCTAAACTCACCACTATTATTGTTAGATTTCTATCGAAATGAATACACTAATAGATACCTCTCATTATATAGTACCCACTAATTAAATAGAAAATGGAAATTCTAAGTCCGTTATAAGTAAGCACTATCTTGATTGCTTCTCCACCCTATTATTAGGGATTGCAGCCTATGGCTTGCGCCATCCCCCCGCTCAAACACAACAGAATACTAAAGAAAACACTAAATGCAATAGAGCACCTAAAGATAGGACTTCGAGCACCGTCTAGAAAGAAAGAATAGACATATTAAGAAAAGGAAATGACATTAGCATTGGTATTGATATTAATATTAGATTAATATTAAGCATCAGCGAGAAATCTAAATCTAAAACATCACCAAATCCCGGCACGTCTAGAAACGACTATTAGAGACTAAAATCGCAAACCGCTAAAGCTCTCGAACTACCATTATCCACAACTAGAGGAATATTAACCATATATTTACAAGATAAAGGCTCCACCGATACCGGCACTGTCACGGTTCTGGCAGGCAATGCACGGCTGCTTAGTCAGCTAGTGGGGTATAAACACCAACATCGCCTGTAAACATAGCCTTTCCTCTCTTTATAGAACGTCTTTATACTGTAGCTAGTAAACTGAGCTCTTACGCCTCTAGCTTCTGCCACATTACGTTCTACCATCCCTACCATCAGCTAGGAGGCACACCAACTACTAGGACGAAGATAGTATAATGGCAGACGCGTCGAGCGCGTCGGGCCGTAAAGCGACGCGACTAAACATCCTTATAGTAGAAGACGTCTATTCTGTGGAATCCGCAGCCGATCTTAAACGGCTATTTAATGCCGATCCGCAGAAGTGGTTCAAGTATGTTAAGCGTGCGAGTAACACCATCCGCCATTAAGATAAGTTGGCGACATCGGTCGAGGACGCCTAGAGGGAAAGGGATCTGCTCTAAGATTAGCTGTAGCTTTTAGAAGACTAGAACAACGCTAAGGACTAACTTAGCGACGAGGAAGAAACATACGAGGATGGATAGCACCGAGACTAGAGTAGCCGGGTGCATAACTTAGTCGACGTACTAACATCCCACACTAACTAGGAGCACTCCCATACCATCTCTAGACGGAACCCGAACTATACTCCTTCGGGAGACTCCGATAGCTCGGATAAAGACGAGATCGTAGGTAATAGGAGTACATGTCGTCACCGAAGCCGGCTTTCCCGCGGCACGTCGAAGAATCCTAACAGAATTGGTTCTCGTCCTAAGGCTACCATGCCCGACCCTAATAAGTTTAATGGAGACTCGAAAGATCTGAATCGCTGGCTTAGCGAGATGTCCGATAAGTTGGCTGTCGACGCCCCATGCTTTGGCTACGATAACCAGATCATGGTGATTTACACAAAAAATCGGCTCACCGGCACGGCGTTTGACACTATTACCCCGCTGTTCCACAACAGCAGAAAGCCTTTTAAGACGGCTGAAGGGCTGTTAGACTACGTTAAGAAACTGTTCGGTGACCTGAATCGCGAAGCTAACGCGTGGGACGAGCTTGAATGCCTGTAGATGAAGAACCGCTCGTTCTAGGAGTACTATACCGACTTCCGACGCATTATAGCGGATATTCCCGAGCTTTCCGACAAGGAGCAGATCCGCCGCTTAGAGAAAGGGCTGTCGAAAGACATAAAGGTGGCTATGGTGCACGGCGACGAGGAGGACAGTAAGATTGATAAATATGCCGAACGCTACCGCCGTGTCTACCGCTAGTTGACAAAGGCGCGGGCCTCAGAAGCGTATGGTACCAGCATTCGTGCCAACCAAAACCGCATGTCCACTCGTAGCGCCACTATCTCGGGACCTGCCATAACCAGCGCTACTAAGAGCACCTCCACCATCCCTGCTCGACACTAGAACCCCTCCGCGCCCATAACTGCCAATCGCGCTGTCGATGATCCACGATTCCCTTAATAGGTGCCGGCAGCTAAGCGGCTTAAACGCTAGCAGGCTGGCCACTATTTACGCTGCGATAAGCTAGGCCACGGCTAGAGGGACTACCCACACCTACCTTCGGACCCGAAGGCTCCCGTGAGGGTTAATAAAGCTACGGTTAGCCTGGAGTCGGAAAACGAACAGTCCCGGACGTAAGTCGCCGGCCGGGACTGGCCACTAAGGGAGATGTGGTTATGTCTGCTTGTTCGCTAGATCTCCTCACGTCGTTAGAGGAAGATGCGCTTACTAGTAACCATCTTGTGTTGCATAGTAGACTAGGAAGCTCACACTCTCCAACTAACGTGGAAATACTTATTGATTGCGGTGCCAACGGACTTGGCTTTATCGACTCTTTCTTTACGTAAAAACACTATATGCACCTCTAAAAACTAGACCGGCCTAGAGGCCTCCGAGTTATCGACAGGCGAAAGGCGCGTCAGCAGCTCACCCACTATACCACTAGTTCGCTGGCCATCGACGGCCACCGAGAGAATATACCACTCCTTATCACTAGGCTCGGCAAATACTCGATCGTCCTTGGGCTCCCTTAGCTAAAGAAGCACTCGCCGCTGGTCGACTGGACTTATAGTAGCTTGACGTTTGTTTCTAAGCGTTGCCGCGAGTAGTGCCTACGGGGCTAGCTACTAAGTTCCCGCGAACGGGACGAGATTAAGGCATGTAGGGAGACTTTGACTGAACTACTAACCAGCGCAGGAGCGCTAAAAGCAGCTCGCGGAGTAGGAACACCAGCGGATAGGAACTCCGCAGAACCAACTGGCCTAGGGCCATATCACATAGTGCTCGCGGAGCTAGAAACACTACTAGCCAACGCCGACACCTCTAAGGTGGCCCGGTTGGCCCCGGAAACCAGACTAGGGACAAAGTATTTATACCATAATAGAGAAGGCCAGATGCCTGAGGCGGTTGTGGAACCTCCTAAGGAAGAAGCCCACCTAAGAGCACCACCAAACACGGCGAGAAGGAGGACGAAGCCGTATATGGATAAAGGAGAGCCTCACCTTGTTACCAAATCATGTTTGATCGCCGAACAGTGTCCGAAGACTCGGACCGCTAGCAGTGCTAGAAGACAGCACGACGACTGGAGGCACAGCTTCCGCAAAGCACTGCACGCTCCTTGCGAGCCTAACAACGAGGCACTGCTGGCCGAGCAGACAAAAGAGCAAAGGGATAAAACGGATAAGGCGCTTAAGAAACTGCCCGACGAGCTGGATGTATGTGCGGTTGGCGTAGCGGCATACTATACGCTATTGCGTAGGAAAGAAGTCGTGTTGTTTGCCTCTTCGATGTACGACATCAACAAGGCCCTAGAGAAGCTGGATAAGAGGGAAGAAGTGGACCCTAAGACCAAACTTCCGAGAGAGTACTGGGAGTTCGCCGAAGTCTTCTCCAAATCTGACGCTGACAAGCTGCCGCCATATAGGAGCTGCGACCATCGAATCGAGCTGTAGGAAGATAAGAGCCCACCGTTTGGTAGAGTGTACGAGATGTCTCGAGGCGAGCTAGAAGTGCTGAAGAAGTACCTAGAGCAGAATCTCTTAAAGGGCTTCATCCGGGCCTCCTTATCACCGGCTGCCGCACCTATGCTGTTTGCTAAGAAACCTAGGGAGGACTCGGCTCTGCGTGGACTACCGAGCTCTAAACAATATCACGGTCAAGAACCGATATTCTTTGCCTCTCGTTAGAGAGACCCTAGACCGGCTTAGCGGAGCGAAGTACTTCACGAAGATCGATATCATCGCGGCTTTCAACCGAATACGGATTAAAGAAGGGGACGAATGGAAAACAGCCTTCCGCACGCGATACGGACTGTTCGAATACGCCGTTATGCCCTTTAGCCTCACTAACGCCCTAGCGACCTTTCAGCACTACATTAATAACACCCTCCGGGAATACTTAGACGTCTTCTACTCGGCGTACGTCGACGACATCATTATCTATAGCAACACGCTTTAGGAACATCGCCAGCACGTGAAGCTTATCCTTAAGAAGCTCCGCGAGGCAGGTCTATAGGCCGATATTAGTAAATGCGAGTTCGAAGTCCCGGAGGTAAAATACTTAGGTATAATTGTCGGACGAAACGGCGTGAGGATGGACCCTAATAAGGTGGCGGCGATTAAAGGCTAGCCGACGCCTTCCTCGGTAAAGGACGTTCGGGGATTCCTAGGCTTCGCGAACTTCTATCGTAGATTTATATAGCACTACTTTAAGATTGTTAAGCCGCTTACGGACCTCACGAGAAAGGACACGAAATTTGTATAGAGCCCGGTCTATTAATAAGCTTTCGACTTCTTAAAATAAGCCTTCACTACGGAGCCGGTGCTTATGATCTTCGACCCGGAAAAAGAAGTCGTTATGGAAACGGACTCGAGCGACACTATCTATAGGGCAATTCTATCGCAGTACGATGAAAACGGTGTACTACGCCCTGTGTCCTATTTCTCGCAGAAGCACCTACCAACGGAGTGCAACTACGAAATCTATGATAAGGAGCTGCTCGCTATTGTTAAGGCCTTTAAAGAGTGGCGCGCCCCACTTTTGAGCGCTAAAGGACCTATTAGAGTTATCACCAACTACCGTAACCTAGAGTATTTCATAACCACAAAACTCCTTAACCGCCGACAGGCACGCTAGAATGAGACCCTTTTAGCCTTCGACTTCGTGATCTAGTATAGACCCGGAAGACTAGGCGGTAAGCCTGACGCCCTTATAAGATGTAGTAGTAACCTCCCTGCGGACGACGACGAGCGACTCACCTCGTAATAGCAGACTATACTAAAGCCCCACAATCTCGCCGAAGGCGTGGCACCACTTGAAGTTATAGCAGGGGACCTAAACGAAGACGAAGCTCCTACGCTCGACGAGCTCCTCGATACGGCGTATATAGAAGATTCTTTTCCTAGCAGGATACTTGAAGCCTTACGCAGAGGCGAGAGGAAATCACGAGAGATATCCTTATCCGAATGCACTGAACACGGAGGACGCCTCTACTTCCGGAATAAGCTCTACGTCCCGCACTACTATAGGCTAAAGCTATACTTGATTGAATAGGCCCACGACAACCTGTAGGCGGGACACCCTAGCCGGAATAAGACCTGCGAGCTCCTCTCGCGCAACTACTACTAGCCACGGATAGACAAAGACGTGGCTCAGTACGTGCGGAACTGCCACACCTGTCGACGAACAAAAGCTTCTAGAGAAGTAAGTAACGGAACGCTGAAACCGCTCCCTATACCCGAACACCGCTGGGAGGATATATCTATAGACTTTGTTGTGGACCTCCCCGCCAGTAAGAACCTCTGGGGAGTGCCCTGTAAGAACATAATGGTGGTTGTTGATCGGCTAAGTAAAGAAAGGCACTACATCGGTTGCAACGATATAAGCGCCGAGGCAGTGGCGGGGCTTTACTACCACTACGTCTGGAAGCTCCACGGCCTACCGAAGACCTGCGTATCGGACCGGGGGACCCAGTTCGTTAGCCACTTCTGGAAGCAGCTCTATAAACGGCTTGGTATCCGCAGATTGCTCTCGACTTCGCACCACCCGCAGACGGATGGCCAGACGGAGAACGCTAATGCGGTTATGGAGCACTACCTTCGGTGTTACGTTGACTATGCGTAAGACAACTGGGCTGAACTACTTCCTGGCGCCGAGTTTGCAGCAAACAACCACTATTCAGAGAGCATAGGCGTTACTCCCTTCTTCGCAAACAGAGGATACCATCCCCGGATGGGGTTTGAACCACCTAAATCGGCTAACACTCGGGACCTCGCACCGCGTTATAGGATCGACCTGTAATTAGTAAACCAGTTCGCCGACCGCATGCACAAGGTCCTAGGGTTCTACAAGGACGCTATCTGTGTCGCCTAAGCTCGCCAAGAGGAAGCTGCGAACAAGAGGAGGACTCCGGCCCCAGCATACAAAGTTGGAGACAAGGTCTACCTGGACATGAGGAACGTCAAAACGCTAAGACCAAGTAAAAAGCTGGATGTTAAGAACGAAGGGCCATTTCCTATCGCGGGGTTATTAACTCGCACGCCTACCGTCTTGTCCTACCGCAGGATTGGAAGATACACGACATGTTCCACGTCTCGCGACTCCGGCTTGACCCAAACGACCCCTTACCAGGCCAGACACCTACGAACCCTGATCCTGTACCTGTTGCGAATGAGGATGACGACGAGACTCATGACGAGTGGCAGTTTAAGCGGATCCTCAACTCTAGAGTTGTCGGTCGCGGCAGGAGCTAACGACCGCAGTACTTTGTGGAGTGGACTAATTACGCTCCTAGCTGGACTAGTGCCGAAGATCTCGCTAGCTACGATAGCGACATACGAGATTTTTATAGGAAGAACCCTTATAAGCCGGGCCCGTGGACCCATCTCACTCCGTTTACCACGCCTGATAATGACTCCGACTAAGGGTCTGCACCGTCGTAATACGGAGGAGAGGATTCCTTGTCGATAGCTAAGTGTATGGATAAAAGACGCAAGAGCATAACGACCTCGCAGGAGCTCGGTTTAGGGGAGGGGAGGTAATATCACGGTTCTAGTAGGTAATGCACGGCTGCTTAGTCAGCTAGTGGGGTATAAACACCAACATCGCCTATAAACATAGCCTTTCCTCTCTTTGTAGAACGTCTTTATACTGTAGCTAGCAAACTGAGCTCTTACGCCTCTAGCTTCTGCCATAGGCACCGACTAGGCTCCCGGCTCGGACTCAGGCTTAGCCTCTATTAAGCCACCCTAGAGAGACGCCTTCACTTCCATCATCAACTCTAAAACCTCTATCTTAGTTAGCTTAACCCTCTAGTATTGCATTGTAATCATCTTCTTTAGGTCCGCCAAGGTAAGAGTACCATCCGGATTCTATCTACGACGAATATCTTCCACTATAGAATGTAGCTTATAGACCTTAAGCCTCTTCGCATCGTAATAGGCCTCCGAATCCTTAGCTAACCCGTCTAACTCTATATCACGTCGATACTGCTTTTATAAGGACACCGACTATCCATTTACGGTCTTAGCCGAGGTTGTAGTCGTTGTTATTAACGGCTAAACCATATGCGTTACCTAAGAACCTCTCTTTCTTAGAGCATCTCTCGGCCTCTCCATAATACTCTTAGTACTAGTTAATAAAGAGAACCGACTAGCATTACCTTACGTAATCGTGGACCAAGATCGGTACTAGAGAATAATAGTTAAGGCAGACCAGGTACTATCGGGGCTTTAACAAATAGAAACAGCTACAAATAATTAAGTCGTAGAAGCTATCTCCACAAATAGTTATGCACGTTATAGCAAACGGTAATAAATGAAGAATAGCAAGTTTCGCAGTCGCTATAAACACAGATATAATAAGAGCACTCTAAAAACCTTATAGTAGAGAGAAGCTCTAAAGCAAGAGCGGAAGAGAAATGAAAGATGCGTCCATCCTTTAAGTAGCGCTAATGCGTTATCTATTAGTGCCATCTTAGCGATCATCTTCCGGGCTATCTTAGCGAAATCTAAATGACTAAATGACCTCTTCATTACCTCGGAGCGCTATATCTAAAAGGTTTTAATAATAGCTAAGAGTTTCTTACTATAAATCTTATAGTTATATTCCGCAATAGATATCTTAGTTAAGAAATAGACTACTAGTTAGAGTTAATTATTAGGATCTAGTTAATATAGAACGCTAGCTATAATATAATCCGAAGTATTAGTTTCTACTATTACTAGTTTATTCCAGTCGAAATACTATAGAATAGATGCGGAGGTAAAGGCTTATTTTAGCTTGCAAAAGGTTCGTTTATAATCTAAAGCCTAAATAAATAGTTAGTCCTTATAAGTAAGGCTAGTAAGAGAGGCGATAATCTTAGAGAAGTTTTTAATAAAGCGTGAGTAGAAATTCGTAAATTCTAGAAAGCTCTAAATGTCCTTTAAGTTCTCGAGTTAAAGCTAATTCTATATAGTAGAAACCTTAGTCTAGTCTATCTTAATCCCCTTAGTAGAAATATTTAGTCCTAGATACTTAACCTTCTAAATATAGAATTCGCACTTTTTAATATCAATCTATAGGCTAGCTTCGCTTAGGCGGAGTAGTACCTTACGTATATATTCCTTATATTCGCCTAAGATATTACTATAGATTAGAATATTATTAATATAGGCTATATAGAACTAGTTTAGATATTCTTATAAAATATTATTAATATAATGCTAGAAGAATAAGAGCGTATTAAAGAGACCGAATAGTATTATAAGGTATTTATAAAGACTATAGTAGATGGAGAAGATAGTAAGCTACTTATCACCCTTCGCGACTTGAAGCTTATTAAATATAGTGATAATATTAAGTTTAGTAAAGTATTTAGCTATAGCTAGTTAGGCGAGAATTTCCTAGATTAGTAGAATTAGATACTTGTTCTTAACTATAATCGCATTAAGCCCTCTATAGTCTATATAGAACCGGAGACCCTCATCCGATTTTCTTATAAAAAGGACTAGCAAAGCGGCTAGTGAACTACTAGACTAAATAAACCTCTTTACTAAGTAGTCTTTAAGGTATTTCTTAAGAACGAGTAGCTCTTTACAAGATATCCCGTAGAGAGAACTAGTAGGTGGTTTTATTCCTAGTTATAGATGGATATAGTGGTTATAGAAATAATATAGTGGAAGTTAGTCTAAAAGGTGCTTTAAGAAAATATCTAGGGACTTATAGTACTTAGAAGATAGGATAGTAGTAGAGTCTATAATCTTTTTAGGGGCGAGAGCCTCCTTAATATCCTTTATTATAATAATAAAGAGATAGTAACTAGTCTTCTTAGTACTTATAAGACTAGCAAGGGTGCGGCACTAATTATATAGATATTAAGAACTTTTTATTAGACTAGGTTAAAGTTAAGCAGCTTTTAGGCCTTCTTTTAGGGGATAATAATTAAATCTAAATAATTAGAGGGAGCGGCGTTTCTATAGGGAAGTATTAATAGTTATTAATCGGCTTTAAGTATAGTTTAGTTAGCTAGTAGCTATAAATATTCTAGGATTACTAGGAAATACCCTAGATAGATTATATAAAGGAAACAGTCTATTTAAATAAATCTACCAGGAACTTCACTTAAATAAAATAGGTAATATTACTAGTAGTAGTAGAGTATCCATCTATAACTTTAAGAGTAATAGGGAAACTAAGAGATAGGAAGTAAACGCCGAGTTTTTATACATAAATTTAGTTAATAAAGGCGGTACTAGAAGCTCTAGTGTTAATAAGAGTAGTAGACTTATATTTATAAGAACTAGTAACTAAAGAATTGTCGATTATAAGGTGTTTATCTTTATTAAAGTCTTACTAAGAAGACTAGGAGATTATAGAAAAGAAAAGCTCAACTATTCTAAGTAGGGATCTCTATAAGCGACTTACTATAGGAACGATTTATTTTCTAAATAGGTTAAGTTATTAGACTAGGGAGTAGTAGATAGAGTACTTAGTACTAAGCCGAAATTAATAGCGCATATAGACGTATAAGATTTCTTAGGGTAGCCGTAAACTATATAGTCGTTGCTATAGTAGAGGTACTTATAATTATTAAAACGCTATTACTTTACTTTAGAAGTAATAGAATCCTAGTGGATATAGCTAATAGTAAGGTCTATAGAGTCGCTATAAGCGTGGGCGGCTAGGGCGGATTATAGGATAGTTAGCACGATATAGGATGCAAGTATTATAGTAGACGGAGTGAAGGTTAAATATAAGGGAGTAGTAGTAGATGGAAGGGCCTATAGCGGCCCTAGCTATCGCATAAAAGCGTCTAGTAATATACTAGTATAGGCGGAAGAATTTAATATAGCTTAGATTCTTAGTATTATAGCTTATAAGCGCGTTTCTAATTTTAGTTTATACGCTTATATAGAGTATCGATTTCTTCCCGTTATTATTATATCTAGTATCGTTAATAAATAAGTAAAAGGCGGTATAGTCGGAGCCTAAGAACAGCTCTAGGTTAGATAGCTTTTTAGACTTATTAGATATAGTGTTACTTATATGCATAGCCTAAGCAGTAAGATGGGTAATACGCTAGATCGCTTTGATATACGCGGCGATTATAGTATTATACTATTAGACGAGTTCTTTAAGATATTTATTAATCGTGCTATAGTATATACATATTTTATTATATACGTTTAAAAGTCGATCGAGGAAGTTATACTACTACTTAAGCTATTTTTTAATTTCCGCGATAGAATCGATAGTGTTCTAGGAACTTAAGGGGGCTATAAGGGATTAGAGATACTATCTAAGGTTATAAAGATATTAACATTAATAGAAAGAGCTATAATAGACTGCAGCCGGGCTATAATAAGAGATAATTAGTTAGTATAATGTAATATCATAATACTAGAGCGCTAAATAATAGAACTTAAATAATTAGCTAGAATATAAGACGTTACATAAGGATAGAAAGGTTTGTAAGTCTAATAGAAAGAAAACCCTTAATGTAGGAGCATGTAACCTCGGAATAATAGAAGATCCGAATACTAGGAAACACTAAGACTAAACTATAATATAACGAGGGTTACCTTATAATAATAGAAGTTACTGTAAAGGTTGGGGTCCTAATTAAGAAGGAAGGGAATAGTGCCAAGATATAGTTAATAAGATGAGGATAGATATCACGTAGTAAGATTAGATCAAGTTATAAAGAATACTAAATTCTTAGTTAAGTTAAGCACACCGTTCTAATAAACAAGAACAGTATCTTCTATATACTAGAGCTCCTACTAGTATCTTCGTACTTTACTTAGTCTGCTTTATATGCTCGGTATCTGATTGCACTAAGCACACTAAGTATAGCTTAGCGGTGCCTAAGTGCTTAGTCCTCTCGTGATCTCTTAGTACTAAGCACTACTTAGCGTCCCGCACCTCTATTCGTAATATATAATAGAAGCCACTTACTCTATCCTATTATCTCTTACCGTAGAATACCTATCCTTCTCTTAGAGGTAATTGCTACTACTACTACTTCCGCTAGCTTATTTCTTACCAATCTATTAGTGAAAACGGTGCATCTAGTTAGTAGGTTAGCTGCTTTTTATGTTATAGCCTTGTAGGTTTTCCTACTAGCCTTAGGTATAGTCCTGCTATTCTAGAAGATAAAAGCCTATAGGCTTATTATTTCCATTCGTAATACCTGCTTTAGATTAACTACTATCTTATAGTAGTTCTACGTGTATCTTTATAAAATCTATAAGAAAGCTTAGGGATTGTAGCCAGCGATACGCTATCTAAGCGATAGTATATAGATATCGCCTCTCTATATAGAAGCTTAATAGAATTTAGTTTATTATCGATTCTTACGAATTACTCTATCCATACATGCTTTATTATTATATTACTACATACTACTCTAAGAATATCTATTCTCTAATAGTTCTAAATTCTCTACCTTTACTAGGGTAGTAATCTAGTAACTTATTACACTATATTAATGCGATTATAAAGCATAGGCGCCCTAACTAAAAAGTTGCCCTAGTAAGAGATAATAGAAATAGATACTAACACTTCTATAGCGGAAATGCTTAAAGAGTATTTAATTCGTAAGCTTAAAGCTAAGTATGCGCGACTTCTAGAAAAGAAGCAGCTACGTGCCCTTTAAAAAGAGGTTAATATTCTTTACTAGTAAAATACTAGTCGCTCGATGATACCTACCCTACTTTCTATTCAAAATATATTTCTAACGAGAGGATAAAATATATATATGGCCCCGAGTCTATTATCAATCCGTAGTATCCCTAGATCTATAATAATCCAAGATAATACTAGCTTAGAACTAAGCGCCTCAGCGTTGATTTATAAGCGTAATACTAGCGCTATAGTAGTAGAGCTAAAGGCTTATAAGAGGGCCGCTATTATTATAAAGATTAGTTTCTATCTAGAAAAGAATATTTAGAAGTATTAAGACTTCCGCAATAGTATAAAGCTAGTCTTTCACCTAGCACCTAATATCTTTTAGGATAACGAAACTAGGATCGCCTATACTCTTTAATATATTAAAGGCAATAATCGAACCTTATAGTTTTAGTATAAGAAGGCTTACTCTAAACTCTACTCTATATAGAACAAGTTTATAGCCTTTCTCTTAGACTAAATTAAGAGCCCTATAAATAGAAAGCTACACGTCGGCTTATTATATACATTAGCAAATCTTTTTTTGTCTCCGAGCGTTTCCGAGCGGGTGTGCCCGCTCGCGAGCGGCTCCGAGACAGACCGGTTTCTACGAGTGTCTGGAGCGCTTTAAGCGTTTTAAGCATTTTAAGCGGTTAAAGCCGCTTAGTAAGCGCTTAATAAGCAGATTAGTAAGCGCTTAATAAGCAGCCTTCGAAAATTTAAAAAGTTCTAAACTAGCTTAGACTAGTCTATTAGTATACCTCGCTAGTCTAATAGAGTAAACTTTTAAAAAAATTATGTATTATCCGCTTAATTTTTTAAACCGTGGATGTTTAGATGATAATTACTAGAGGGTGAAAGTTAAGCGAGAGGAGGAACACCAAAAGTCTGCTTATTAAGCAGCTTACTAAGGCGCTTACTAAGTAATTTAAAATAATTTTTTTTATGCATGTCTCCGAGCGCTCGAGGCGCTCTGAGCGCTCGTGAAAAAACAGCCTCAGCCGAGCGGTGAAAGATTTGCTGATGTATAAGCTATATAGAAGCCTAGATAGTCAGTAAATACCTTTGTAGTATACTTTATATTATTAGAATCTTACCTTAACCCTTTCTATAACCCTAAGCATCTAGTCTTACACTCATTTACACTAAGCTACGCCTAGACTTACGTTTCGCTATTACTAATTACTAAGATTTCCCTTAGATAAAATAATAGCTAGTCTCTCTTACCATTCTGCTTAAAGAGAATATACGCACCGCCTTCTTAATATAGGGTAAGAATTGTAAGTATATAGAATCTAGAATAAACTAGTCTAAAGAGCCTACTGCTTAGGAAGCTAGTTAGATAGCTAGAAGAGATAGCGCGACTTATCGGCGCCTAGTAAGAATAATACTAGTAGCTATAAGAATAGCCCTCTAGTTAAGTGCTATAATTATAGTAAGATAGGTCACTTTTCTTAAGATTATTACTTAAAGCGCGATTAGATATAGATGCCTACTAGCGGGATTAATATAGTCTCTATATAGAGAAAAGATTACCACTTGCTAAAGAACTCCGGTTAGTAGGGCGGCTACTACTATAAAAGGAGGAAATAATTACTATTTCAGGCGAGATTATATTTAAATAAACTTATAGTCTATTACCACGCTTCTAGATACTAGAGCTAAGGTGAATATAATTACCTAGCGTTTTGCTATTAAGCACTAGCTTTATATAGTAGACGCCGACCTACTAATATACTCCTAGTTAAACTAATTATAGGCATACTACTTTAAAGCCTATAAGATACCTCTAAATCTTATTAATACTTAGGATAAGGCTAAAGAAGTTACCTTCGTCTACTATAGTATAGTAGATGTAAATCCGGCTATTACTATTAGATTACTAGGGCTAAAGAAAGCCCGAGTTTTTATTAATTATAAAGCAAAGGCGTAGCGCTAGAAGCTAGACAAGTTATCTCTATTACTTAAATCCCTTAAGGTGTTCGCTAAATCCCTAGAATAGAAGGTTAGAGTCTTTACTATTATAACCCTTTCGTAGGCGGATAGTAAGTAAGATAATAGTAGCTTACTATAGCTTCCTCTAGAGCTAGAAGAATATTATAATATCTTCTTAAAGAAGAACGCTAGTAAACTACCCTAATATATATAAAGTGACCACGCTATTAATATTAAACCTAGTTAGAAGGTGCTATACGGCCTTGTATATAATCTATTCTCCTATAAGCTTTAGGTACTACGAGAATATCTAGACAACACTATAAAGAAAGATTAGATCTAGCGAAGCGCTAGTCTAGCGGAAGCATCTATCCTTTTTATTTTTAAAAAGAATAGTAAGCTCCGGCTTTATATAGACTACCGGGGTCTAAATAAGATTACTATAAAGAACTATTTAGCTCTACTATTAATTAGTAAGATGCTAGATTGTTTAGCGGAAGCTCAGGTCTTTTTAAAACTAGACCATAGGGATGCCTATTACTATATTTGCATTCGGCGAGGCAATAAGTAGAAGATAGTGTTCCGCATCCACTATAGGTATTTTAAGTATATAGTTATACTCTTTAGGCTTACTAATACTCTAGCGACTTTCTAGAGCTATATTAACTAAGCATTATTAGGTCTAATAGATATCCTCTATATAGTATACTTAGATAATATTCTTATTTTCTTTAACATAATAAAAGAGTACTAGTAATATATTTATTAAATGCTAGCAAGGCTCTACTAATACTAGCTTTATACTAGTCTAAAGAAATGCGTGTTTATAGTTATAAAGGTCGAGTTTCTTAGCTATATTATCTAGCTAGACGGTATTAAGATGGATGTTAGCTAGATAGATATAATCGCTAAGTAGAAGTTATTAAAGTCTTACTAAGACGTTTAGATCTTTCTTAGCTTTACTAATTTCTACTAGCGGTTTATCTATAGATATTTTATAATAGCTTAGCTGATTATAGACCTTCTAAAAGGCTTCTAGAATAGTAGAAAGGCTATATTTTATATAGCTAGAAAAGGCTAAGATAGCGATATAATAGCTATACGCTGTCTTTATAATAGCGCAGCTTCTTTGCTACTACTCGCCTAATTAACTAATAAGGCTAGAGATAGATATATTAATAGACGGGCTAGCTGCTACTATCTTAGAGCTATATAAGGATAACTAGTAGCATCCTATAGCCTTTTAGTCCCGTAAGCTCACTCTAGCCGAGCGGAACTATAAAACATATAATTAGAAGCTACTAGCTATTATAGTGGTAGTAGAGTACTAGCGCTACTACATTAATAGATTAAAGAAAGGACTTAAGGTCCTTACCAACTATAATAACCTAACGGACTTTACTAAGGTAAAGGCTCTAAATGGACATTGAGCTAGATAGGTAATATTCTTAGCTACTTATAACTTAGTAATTAAGTATAGGCTAGAAAAGATAAACCCTACTAATATATTATCACAGCGCTTTCTAGGCGTAAAGGAGCCGTAAGAGGAAGCCACTATACTACTATTACTCTATAGAACTTTAGGAATATAGAGCTACTCCGTTAGAATGCATATTCTATATAGTGTAATAGATGCTAAGCGATCTATAAACGCTTTATTATTAAGGCTATCTATAAGTAAAACGCTAGCGGATAGTAGAAAAAGCGTAAGTTTGTAATTAACTAGAACGCTAGTATAATAGTAACCTCGCACTATATACTCTAAGCCTAAGTTAAGCTAGCCGCTATTACTAAATAAGTGTCTAAGCATGCAGCCTATAATTAACATAGTCCGATAGCTATAAGACTTAAATAACTTTATTAATAGTAAGTGTAAAGACGGCGAGGCGCTAGTAACCCACTATTAATATAGCTAGGGAGAGCTAGTATAGCGCTTTAATCCCTCTAGTCTACTTAAGAAAAGGGGTAAGCTTTACGTCCCTGCTAAGCTAACTATATAAATAGAGCTTGTAAGAACTAAAACAGAGCTAAGATAGTTTTATTTAGTTCTATTAAGCTAGAATAGAACTAGTCTAGCTTAGTTAGCGGAAGTATAGCTATTTCCTATTTAGAAAGGAGTATAAAATATAGATAAGAGGAAATAATAATATAGTATAGTATTACTATTGTCTTATCTTATTATTATTCTCTTCTTAGGAGGGAGGGAAGAGGCTTTATATACATATAGAAGGCTATCTAGAACCTTTTATAGAATTAATAAGCATTACGTAATATTACGTAATGGATAGAATATTCTAGAACCTTATAGAACCGTATCGAATCCTATAGAAACTCATAGAATCTTCTAGAACCTTCTAGAATCTTCTTAAATCTTTTACTTATAAATTAATCTAGGCTAGCTATAAAAGCTTAGTTTAGTAGAAAACATCCATTTTCTTATAGAGCTTCTATAGTAATATTATAATAATACGCTAGCGGGCTACTTTAGCGAGAATCAGATACTAGAGCTTCTTTTCTATAAATACTTCTAGAACTTAATACGATAAGAAGTCTATAAGTATATTCCTATATATAATATATACTAGCAAGTGCAGGCGCCTCGATATCGCTTCTATAGCGAGATACAAGGGTTGCTTTATTCTAAGTTACCCTAGTAAGAGATTATTATAGATTTTATTATAGATCTACCGCTAAGTAAGTATAGTAATAATGTTTATAACATAATCTGCATGCTAGTCGACCGCTATATAAAGATAGTATAATACATCCTAATAGTAAAGACTATAGGCTTAGTATAGCTCGCTAATATCTTTATTAAAAAGATTATATACCCTTTCGGCGTTCTAAAATGCATTATATTAGATAGAGATATAATTTTTACTAGTAATTTCTAGTCCGATTTCTACTTTATAGTAAAGATGAAACGCCGGCTAAGTACTATCTTCTACTTCTAAATAGATAGATAGACTAAGAGATAAAATTAAACCCTTAAGTACTATCTATAGATATATTATAATAAGAAGTAGAGTAACTAGGTATGGCTTCTACTCTTAGTAGAGTTCGCCTATAATAACACCGTATATATAATAATAGGTATTAGTTTATTCTACATCTACTATAGGTATAACCTCCAAATTGAATATAAACTAAAGGTAGTAGAGAATAGTATTATACCGGCTATAGTAGAATATATTAAGAAGCTATACTATAAGCGGGAAACGCTAGTAAAACACTAGGCATCTACTATAGAATTATAAGCAAAGCACTATAACTATAAATGCTAACCCTAAAACTACTATAAGAGAAATCTAGTAATGTTTTTAATGAAGAACCTAAACTAATAGCATCTAAGTAGAGAGCTATTCGCTAGGCTTATTGGACTATTCCGCGTCGACAAGCTAGTTAGTAAGTAAGTGTACCGCTTAAACCTATCTAGTATCTATAGAATTTATTTTATCTTCTATATTAGCCTCCTCGAGCTATACTATAGCTAGTAGAACGATAGTAGAGAGCTAATACTTAGCCTAGTAGACCTTAGCAAGAAGAAGCCCTTAAATAATACATCGTTAAGAAGCTAAAAGATAAGAAGATATAGTAAGAGGTAATTAAGTATCTAGTTAAGTGGAAAGGCTAGTTAGAGGCGTATAGTAAGTAGATTACGTAAGATAATATTAATAAAGACTTTATTAAGAAGTATTAGAATAAGGTATAGCGGAAAGATAGATGAAAAGTAGGTAGAGTATAAGCTATAATTACAGAGAATGATAGCGAGGAGAATATATAAAGTAGTGTTATTAGGGGCGTAGCGCCTAAAAAGCTATAAGCTAGTAAAAAGCTAGCGAGACGCATATAGTCTGCTTATAATATATAATCTCCTTAACCGTCTACTACTAACGATAAGCCGGAGCTCTTATCTGCTATTTCTTTATCCTTCTCGCTCTTCTTATCCTTCTTATCCTTCTTATCTTTAGCATCCTCCGTTCTAATAGCGAGTAACCCGGCCTAAAAACATATTAGTAAAAAGTAGTAGAAACGCTTATGAATTAATATCTATCTTATAGTGTATTATACCTAGTATGCTTTTAAGTACCTTACGGATGCTCTAGAGCTTCTAAATTTAGAAAAGCGCTAGGTTCTCGCCCTTAGACTTATAGCAAAGTCTCTACTTACTAATAGCGTGGAGGTAGGCCTTAATATCCTTAGTAAAGAACTTCTAGGCGTTCTTAAGATTTTTAATAGCTACGTCGGCCCTAGCATCGCTAGTGGTATATAGACCACCCGCTGTATTATAAAGATAGCAGAGCTTATCAAGGCGGGAAATGTATTTAGCGGGGATCTTACGTTACGTTAGCTTTTAAATAATAGAATATAGGTAATATACTAGCGACTTACTAGGCTGTAGTTCTTATTAAGGCGCTTATAATAGCCGTACTTCTTAAGCGCTAGCTTTATATAAAGACCCTAGCCGCCTTTAATAATACACTTAGTATAATAGAGATAAGTTAGTTTAAGCAGCTTAATAGACGCGCGCGCCGAGCGTATGGTGATTATTTTCTACTAGAGTTAGTGTAAGCGAAGCGTATAGTAGCCGCGCTCCTAAAACTAAAACTTATAGTCAGCATGCCGGCGTTTAATATTATTATTAAAGCTAGGAAGCAGCCGATACGCTAGTTATTTACAGATATTATTACGAAGTTTAAAAATATGAGAGAACGTGCGATATTTATACGTGCGCTAAGGCTTATAATTTACTATTTATTTACCTTTATAAGCTTATTTCCTTTTACGACCTTATTTCTCTAATCTTCTATATTACTTAGCATCCTGCCGTTCTATTATATACTATAAATATAGCGTACAATAGTAACGAGCTAGTGTAACGCTAGCTAAGAATAGCTGTATAAGAAGGAGAAGGTAGTTATAAGATCTAAAAGGGAGCTTAGGGGTTGTAGCCGGCGATATACTATCTAAGCGATAGTATATAGGTATTGCCTCTCTATATAGAGGCTTAATAGAATTTAGTTTATTATTAATCCTTACGTATTACTCTATCTATACGTGTTTTATTATTATATTACTATATACTACTCTAAGGATGCCTATTCTCTAATAGTCTTAGTAGTGAGCGGAATATCTAGCTCTACTTTTAAAAGAAATTAAGGCATCCTACCACTAAATTATCTAGTTTAAAGGAGAAGAGGCTAGTAAGTTATCTTACCATCTTTTCTCTTAAGCGTAACTCTACTAGCTCTAGATATGCTTCTACCTTTAGTACTAGCTATACTACCATCTAAAAGACCCGCATGATAGCTTAAGCGCCTAGCCGCTGGATCTATTTAAGATATTTAATTAACTTATCTATTCTATACTTTCCTAGTCTATACTAGATTAACATGGTATAGTTAGTAATTAGCATAACTGCTATTTAGTAGAGCTACTAGACTCCTCTAGGGCGAACTCCTTTAAGTCTCTTAATCGCTAGATACTAGATTATCGTCTTTTTTATTAGCCGAGTTATATATACTTTAAAGATTAGATGCTTATCTAGTACTATTTCTAGCATCTTAACCTAGTTGCTCTTATAGATCTTCTTTTCCTAAAAGGTAAGAAGTATTCTTATACCCTCTATTCTTATAATTCTTATAGTTCGAGGTTTAAAGTGGATAAAATCCATCTTATTAGTCTTAAATATAGCTTTGCTTTACGCTACCTACTCTACTGTCTTAGAGATAACCTTCTTCTATAGTGTACTTATATTATTATCCGCTAATAAGCCTATCACCTATATCGTATAGTTATTTATAAAGCTTACGGCTCCGTCTATTCGGTTAATCTATCTACTTACTAGGTCTGCATTATATAGAATGTAGAGAATAGGAGAGAGAGATAATCCCTATAGTAGGCCTAGATGCTTAATAGCGGCTAAGAGGAAGATAAAGCCTCTAATAGCTATATAGCCTCTTTTCTTACTATAGAAGCTCCTTATCTAACTAACTAGCATCTTGGGGAATCTTTTCCTTTAGAGTTTACTATATAGCACTTTCTTATTAACCCTATTATAGGCTCCTTAAATATTAAAAGTAATTAAAGAAAGCACTCTCTATTCTCTCTAGGCCTCGTATATGCTTTCTACTAGCACGCTAAGCGCCTGCTTATATAACCTACACCGTCTTACTCTAAAGTGATTAGATGGTAATAGCTAGTATCTCTCCGTCTAGTAGGATAACCGGTTTACTATAATAGATTCTAGACCCTTACTAATTATAGATAGTAGAGATATCGGCCTATATATCTTAGGAACCGTATAGTCCGGTTTGCCTAGCTTCTATAGAGTAATAATCTTTGCTATCCGCTAGCTTCTTAGTAGATAGCCTAGCTGCAGGGAGGTCTAGTATAGATTATAAACATGGTCTCTAGAAATACATGCCCGAATCCATCCAGCCCATATCCTATTCACTTTAACCTCTAATTCGCTCGCTTATTTTCCAGCCTTCAGCCCCTAGCTACCTCTTTTATAATCTTAAACATACATATGCGCCTCTATTAAGCCTATTAAGCTCTATTAGACCTATTAAGAAAGTTTATTTCCTGCTAGAAACTAGCTTCTAGCAGAGATATCAGTAAGTAAATAAGATAAAACGGAGCTAAATGTCTTGCTTGCTTGTCTATTTTAGCCTCGATGTCTTGCTTGCTTAATTGCTTGCAAGATAAGCTAGAAGTTATCTTATTTTATCTTATTAAGCTTGCTAAGATCCTTAGCGCTTGAAATAGAGTCTAAATACCCTTATTCGTCGTCTCTTTAACTATCTTACCACCTATTATTACTAAGATTATCTACCGTGAGATTGTAGTAGTCGCTATAGAAGGCTTATAAGGCGCGTAATATAGTATCTTCGCGATAGATAATATTATATTGGTAAGCTTATAATTAAAGCCGCTAAACCTATAGTGTGTAAGCTATTATGATTGTTTAGATAGTTATAAGAAGCATTTACCTACTAAATCTCGCTTTAGTGCTTCGAAGCCTATATGCTTATAGCTTCTATAATATATTAGAACTACGATTATATTAGGTTAAAGCCGAATACAACAAGGCTTGAAAGGTTTCTAGCTATAGAAAATAATCGCTCGTAATTATCTAAGGTTACTAGAACTATTAAAATGTTAAGCGCCATCTTTAATAGCCTTAGATAAGTGTCTCTCTACCACCATTAGTATATCATTAGATTAAAAGCTAACGGATAGATCTTAGAGAAGCCTATAAAGGTATTATTCTATCGTATAAACTTATCTTTAAGGTTTAGAGCTAGTGTTATATTAATAATTAATTAAACAAAGTTATCGCGGCTAGTTCGCGCCTTAACTTTACATCGCTTAGTAGTTCTATCGTTAACTATATTAGTCGGAGTGAGGTAAGATTCTTATACTCTAGCTAGAGCTTCTAGAACGCTATATTATAGTTACATAACTGATCAAGCCTATTACTCCACTACTTTTTATAGGAATCATAATAGTAGAGATGAAGAACTATAGTAGCATAGTAAATAGGTGTGTTATTAAGCTTCTTCTAGTACTTCTTAAGCTTTAACCACCCGGTGTTAATATTAATCTCATAGTAATTCTCTATTGCTTCTTAATCTAGATAAGTATTTAGCATAGTATCTTTAATACGATCTTTCTTCTCCTCTATTAGATTAATTAACTACTCTATTATTAGAATTACCTTCTAGATAGCGCTGTGGCGCCTAGAAATACTTTAGCCCTCTAATATTTTAGTGGCTTCCTTAAGAGGGCGTAAAATTATAAGATACTCTATAATAATATTCCAGTAGTAGATATTAAGCCCGCTAGTTTTAATATAGCGTAGAGAAGGTTTTTAATCCTTATTCCTACGCTGCTTAAGCGCTTCTTATTCGTAGCGATTAATAAGATAGTAGGTAATATTATTAATAGAGATGCAAAGCTTAATAGCTCGCTTAAAGATGTTATAAAAGCTATTCTAGCGAGTCTTAATAGGTTTTATAATCTGCTTAGGCTTAAAGTTAGGAATATAGCTATTCTCGTCGTATTAGAACTTCTTAAGCAAATCATTAAGCTAAGGCATATTAATAGCTATAAGAATCTTATAAAGTATTCTAAGAGATCTAAGTTTACATCACTCTTTAAGAAACTACTCCTTCTTCTAGCTAATTATTAGTAAGATCGAAACGCGATTAAGGAGCATTCTAAATTAATCTTCTAGTTCTTCTTCTCGTTTTTGAAAGCCTTCGCCTCCTTACTAAATAGAATCGTCTAGGCGTAGAGATTAATAATATAAGCGGCGCATTAATATCTTTTATAGCTTTTATTAAAGCTAAAGATCTTACTAAGATGTTCTATTGTAGTGTTATTATTAAGCGTATTATCTATAATAAACTAGCCTAGTTTTAACTTTATAACGCTAAATCGCGAGAGAATATTCTCTAGAATCTTTATAATCTTAAAGCTACTATATTTTCTAAGCTAAGCTAGAAGAGCTAGTAGATAGTTAACCACCTTACACTATTAATTAAGATAGTGAACGTAGATGCCTATTAATAACTTCTTTTAATTGCATGTACTCTAGCTATTAAACGAGAAGTAAAGCTTCGAATATAAGTCGAAGAGATAGATGGCGATAATAGGTTAGAAGGCTTCGTACTCTTAGAGTATTATCTAGCGTATATAGCTATAGCTTGACTAGAAGTTCGCTTTAGCGTCTAGATTAGCTACTATAATTATCTTATAAAAGCTTAGTGTTTTAACTTCGGAGAGAGGATAATTATTAAGAGTGATCGAATCGAGAATAGCCTGCTTAAAGCTACTAGCGCTATATATAGAGATAATCTTATTAGCGGCCTTCTACAAGACCTCGTGCTTCGCCCAGATTAACTTAAGCACTAACTTTTAATAGCACTAGTGTAAGAACTTAATTGGACTAGCTTCGCTAAGATGATAGTCTATCGATTACTAGGTGTCTTACGGCTCTAGACATGAGGTCCGTAGATTTAAAGCGGCTCTTAGAGATTCTGTAATAATAGTAATATTTACACTTCTAATAGATCTTCTTCTCGCCTATTTTGCTAGCTATACGTTCCTAGATACAGTAGCTACGCTATTAGATAAATGAATTAATGCGCTAAAGACTTTTGAAAGGTTTCTAGAACTTTAGGAGGCGGCTCTAGTTGATACTCTTGTAATTATCGTCGTTAATAATATCGTGTGCATTCTTCTTAGCTGTAGATACGGATCCCGCCTTGCTTAGGGCTAGGGTGCGAGTATCCTCGTGGAAGAAGTTTAGGTTGGTTGCGGTGAGATCGATAATTGAACTTGAAGCCATTTAGTAATCTAGTTGTTGAGAATTGAGAATGGAGAAATTATTGACATCAACGCGCCTAAGCCGCGATGGGGTCCACTTCACTAAGAATCTATATACCAAAAATCTCGACAAGACTCAACAAGACAGCAAGCTCAACAAGACAAGACGAGGTCTCCTATCTTGCTTGCTTGCATAGTTAGGAGACCTCGTCTTGTCTTGCTTACTAACATCTCTGTTGCTGCAAAACTGACGAGCATCCATGGCCGAACAACGTGGGACATGATACTTCCCTCTACCATATGCCGACGAAGATATATCGAATAACAAGCTGAGTGATTGTGCGGCCGCCACGGCCCTGCGTGTGGTTTTCAGTGTTAAAGGAAGATTTGGAATGCACGAAGGCTTCGACTGGCAAACTGGGACAACCAGGATGCGAGTGACAATCGCAATTGCTGTCGTAGGCCGCAAGTACAGCTCGAGCAATCTCGCGGACTCGTGTAAAGAAACAGGCCGGGCATCCTGCGGCCATTACAAGTCGACTGCCATATCCTGAGGGAGGGAAACAGCGTTGAGGGTGGCAGGCCTTTTCGTGCATTCGTCCCGAGTATCGGAACGCAAATGACACTCACTTTTAAGAGTCCAGCCGCCCATAAAGCAGTATCTCAATTAATAATCCCTTAGCCTTAGCTAGCCATGTGTCTGTTTATTAAACAGCGCTTGCGCTAGTGGCTCGCTTGTCGAACCAGAGGGGGCGAGCCTTCCGAAGCACCACCCGCCAACTGTCGGTACGTATGGCAAGCAAAAACCTCGAGACGGAGCTAAGCTTTGCTAGTAACCTTCCTTACCTCGCTGGCACGAGTGACGAGGAGGTAAAGAGGCGTCTATGCTCCGAGGAGGATGTTGTAGCATCAGCAAATCTTTCAAAAAGGCTTGGCAGGTAACTGCTCCGAGCGCTCGGAGCAGGCTCTTTTTGAAAGATTTGCTGATGAGGCTTAGTCAGCAAGCTTCCTAGGGCACCCGGTCCTCAGAACTCCACGTAGCGAGAACGAGTTTTTGAAATCACGCCTTTAAACTACGCGCAATTGCCCCGAAAATCTGGTCGGGTATTAGCCAGGCTATAAGGTACCGCCCGATACTAAACGGTTAACATAGCGATGCCGGACTAGCCTAGTATAGGTAATAGACCACTATCCCTCGATAAGCACGCCGCACAGCTGAAGACCTAGGCAACGAAGCTCCTTAAAGCAGTAGGCGAACAGAAGAGAGCGTTCCGCTATTAAGCCGCCGCCCCTTTCATGTAGAGCACCATCGAGCTTTACAATAAAGTGTTTAACCAGCTGATGCCCGCCGAGCTTAAGGCGATGCTATAGACCGTCCTATAGACCGTCCTGCGGAAAGCTAATAACATCAAACAGGACACCGCTAATATTAAGTGCACCACCGATAATATCACCACCACAGTCCTAGCCATAGGCAGTGCCTTAACGCCCCCAGCCCTCCAAAGCACCGCGATGTGGGCCTGGGTCGCGTTAATACAAGCCGGCGTACCCCTATAAGCCTAAACTATCTCCTCGCTTTCGAGCGCAATAGAGAAAGATAGAGAAACAATCGTTAAGATTATAGACCTATATATAATCAGCCACCTCCGCTCGCATAACCCGAAATAGCTTAAAGACTAAATCAATAGCGCGCTAAAAGAGCATGCTAACGTAAATATTAAGAAGATCCGAATTATTATAGCGAAATAGCTAAGAAGCGGAGATATAGCGATATACATAGTAACGGGGAAGAGAGAGAAGCGCTCTAGGAATTCGCGGAGGATTAGATAGGGATATAAGGGAATAAGGCGCAGGTTGTTGTCTAAACATACGGTGTCCTAGTGCATAGCGTTAGCACGAGGTTAATTAATCTCTCTAACATAGCAGGAGCGATTAGGCTCCTGCAGGCGGAAAACAGGCCATTACTCCTTGGGGCTGAGATTAAGTACATAGGCAGGCTTACTAAAGCCTTAACCAATAAGAAGAACTCATCACTAGTGGTGGAGTTTACTAGACCAGAAGTCGCCAACGCGGCGATAATTAGAGGCATAGTGTGGCAGGCGGAGATGCTCACATATGAACTGTATGACAAGTCCTATAAGATCAAGCAATGCTTCAACTGCCAAAGATACAGACATATAGGAACCCAGTGTCAAGCACTATAAGCGTGCGGCTACTGCACCGGCCAGCACAGCTCCAGAGAATGCGAGCAAAGAGAAAATGCTAGGGCGGAAAGGAAATGCACGGCATACAAGGGACCACACACGGCATGGAGCACGACATACCCGTAGAGAAAGAGGGGAAAAGAGAGAGTCGAGCAGGCTAAAGCACTCCGACCCTTCCTACACCCTATCCGCAACCCGATGGGAAGCAGCGGCTCCATAAGGGGTTTGGGATAATCCGAGACGACAGCCTCGTCAGGCCGAACCACACAGACACCGAGCCTGACTCAAGGATCAATCTTCCAGCTCAGCCAAGGGAACCTACCCGGAACAGGGACTACGCAAGAGCAACAGCCAACGAGGAAGCTCCCTATTCAGTTGCTGCTGACGCTATTAGCGACGAAGACTGGACTGAAGTTCGACGAATTTTGAAGCTCCTCCGGCCCTTCGTTACTGCTACAATTCACCTGCAGGGCAACTCAGAAGATGAAGGATTCGAAGGTGCGTGTGGCTCCTTGTGGGAGATCTTCACCTGGATGGATCTATTAAGCACGAAGCTCGACAAAGCGATTGAGAGAAGCGCCAGCGATCTAGAGGATTCACACTTCAGGAGCGCTGTTCGCTGTGGGAAGCAGAAAATCAATGAATACTGGGATCGTATGAGCTTAGAAACACCATACCATTTCGCCGCCACAATCCTCCACCCCAAGCTTAAGCTAGCTTGGTTCAAAGACCACTGGCGGAAGTATCCTTTATGGATCAAACGTGCGAAGAACGGGATGAAGGCCTCTTCCAAGAATACGTTGTCGATGAACAGCTGGATCAAGAGGATGAGGACCTACAAACACGATCTTTTCGTCCCAAGCTGCCCGTCGAAGTAGTAAGGTCTCGGGAGAAGGCTCGCCAGCTTGGGATCATGGATTCCGACGATGAAGACGAAGATATTTACGAAGCTCACCTTCACGTCGACGAGGAGTACTCCACTCACCGAACAAAGCGACGCCGCGTTGAGAGCGAGCTTCAGAGATACTACGAAGAAGGCCTGGAATCTGACATTATTAACGATCTGCTGAAGTGGTGGATTAGGAGATTAAACGACCCCCGAAATCCGTATCCTATATTAACAAGAATGGCGATAGACCTGTTTAGCGCACCAGCGATGAGCGCGGAGTGCGAACATGTGTTCTCGGAAACGAAGAGACTTATCATAGACGACCGAAATAGGCTGTCGCCAAAGGCGATTGAAGCGTCATAATGTCAGAAGAATTGGCTCGACGAAGGGCTTGTACACTCGGCTCTTAAGTCGCTAGTGAGGTGACGGCATGGCGGGTGGCGAACAAGCTAAGCGTATAGGAGGATCGTCTGTAGGCACGGTGTCATGTAATCATAGAAGTTCTGCCTAAAATTCATTATCTTTGGCCTATCACCGACTACCGGATTAGGCAAAGTAGCCTTCTTGGCAGCCGCCAAGTGGTGAGACAGCCAGTCGCCGCCGGAGTCCCATTTTTTACCGTCAGTCAGCGGAGATCTCGGTAATATCGGCGTCAGTCAGTCTTGGAGCCCGCCGCTGTGAAACGCTGACTGTTGGACACGCTGCCAGAAGGCCCTATGCTGGGAGGAGCACCTAGAACTCGCACAGGAAGCAGTAGATAGAAAATGATGTCCTCCATCACCAACTCAGCAGTCTGTAGCCTCAAATACAGGCCAAATTGGGTAATTCCTGTGCAAGCACTGCTAGGTGAGGTGGTGCCAAGAAGCCTGCGCACGGACCAATTTTGGTCACATCACCAGCCGAAGGGATAGGCGTGCATAGGCAAAGTGCACAGGCAAATGCACAGACGGAATTTATGGAAATGGGAGGTACTCCGGAGAGAACTGGGAGCAGTAGAGTCAGCCTCTACGTCAATCATCACATGGAACAGCTTCGCGCAATGTCTCTCTTCATCAGGCTTAGAAGTGACTGAAGATCATCAGCAACATCATTGTTTTCGGCATGATGGCTAAAGCAACGAGAGCCTTCACATTGCTAAGTACATCCTCAATCTACAGTTCATGCTATCCCTCACAGCCGCTACTGGTTGCGACACCACTGTTCTTGATTGGTACCCTGCAGAAGTATTTGTCGTCTTCGGCAGTTTTTATTACTCCAGTATTTTTCTTGTATGTTAGACAGCCCGATATAGGCTGAATGGTATTCGTTCTAGTCTTGGGTTGGGCGACGAATTTCTTTCCTGGGTGTCCCAATCGGGTACCTAGACGGTGCTCATTCCCGAAGCACCGATAGATAGTATCTATTAGCAGTAGAGGCAAAAGGTCGATCTTAAGCACACTCTGCGTTCAAGCATCTATAAGGGCACGTCTTGGACGTAAACCCTATTCCTCACAGTATCTCCGGCTATGAGTCAAATAGTGCGATTGCTGTGGATCTCACAAAAGTACAGAACTGCTATTTAGGCTTGCAGAGTTTAGTAGAATACAAGACTATGTGGATTATTTACCCCTCCCATCTATCCTTTCCAAACATATAAAGGCCAAAATAACACACCTGTAGAGAAAAGACGGTCCATCCGTATAAAAACATTCCAACCAAGAACGTAAGCAGTCATACAAATTCGTGAAGGGAAAATCTCAGCGCAGCGGTACAAAATAGTCGACAGATAATGGACCTAACCAGACTCAGCGAACCGAATTAGTGACGTCTCAAACGCATCCTCCAAATCCGCCGCCTTAGCTGTCACAATCACAACACACTCCGTCTCTCCAGCCGTGTTGCGATCGATCGAAAGCCGACACGCGCAGACTTCGCTCACATGCTTTATCACCGTGTTACTCTGCAACCTCCTCGCCAGGGCGACAAACTGCCTGCTCTTAAATGGCGCCCCAACCGCATCTAACGCCACCCCTGGCCGCGTCCAACCCACCTTCCTTACCATGAACCGCTCCAGCTCATTCCGGATCCCCTCAATTGTGCCCGCGTAGTCGGCTTCGGCGAGCCTGGATCTGCCCCTTATAGAGCTAGGCCGAGGACTGCTAACGCCTGCGCCGAGTAGCATGATCTTGGCCGTGGGCATAGGGTCATTGTTCATCCCTGCCTCGACGATCACGAGCTGTCGCAGGTCAGATAGGCGGTTGAAGCCCCGCTTGTCGAAGGCGAGGATGTAATCGTAGGCGGCGAAGTCTTTGGCCGTGATGCCACGCGGTTGGCGGGTGAGGAGGCGGCGCCTGACGTCCTGCTCTTCTGCGCTAGTCCGGCCACGGAAGAGAGCGTTTAGACCATCCTTGTCCGGCTCTTCGTCTGGTTGCTCCCCGGTGGTGACAAGTGATGACTCCAGATACAAGCCTGCGGAGTCAAGCCGGCTGAAAGGGCATTGACGGCCGTCGTTGAGGGTCCACAGGCGGAGTATCTCGGCAGAGGCTTGAGCGAGGACGGAACGGGCTGCGGTAGGTGAGTCTCAGGCAATTCAATACGGCAGTCAGCAAGAAGGCATACTGCGGTTGTAGCCATCGACGAACAGCAGCGAAAACCGGCTGTCTGCCTCGCTCTGCAGCACCTGCGTTGGAGGTCGCTGCGACGGAGGTGATCGGGCTGCCGTCTGCGTCGGGAACACTTCATGCGGTTCCTTCGCCGCTATGCGCGCCATGATTGTGATACGTGAAAGAGGTGCAGATGATCCGCAAGACCAACGAGTGAACAGCTAATCGCAAGCCATGAATATGCAAGGCGTGGATTGGGATTCGGCGCCTACAAACTTTTTATTTAACCTTTTCATCCGAGCTACGTACAGCCTTGCCCCATCACCGCCCTAAGCAGCGACAAAGGGTGGCGCAGTTGTTCAGCTGCTAGCCTTGCTGCAACCCTTTTGGTGAAGAGGACGGACGCGGAGTCGCGAATACGCGCGTGCATGAGCCCGCAATGGTTCGCTAAGACAGCGATGGCTGGGGCTGTGTGGGGCTATGAAGGTACCTCGACATAACTTTTTTTAATTCATTCTGTATTCAGCTGCACCTATCTCAGCTAACCAGGCGTTGTCGCCCATGACAGTAAAGTTTGTGTTCTAAAGCCTGTGACCTTGCGTCTCACCGCATGCTGCTCTCTTGCTCCTTGCCTTCTCCGGCTTCAAGCCTCTGCTCTACGTCTACTCACCGTGTTCGCCTTCCTCAGCCCGCCTTCCTCCTCTTCCACCCATCCTCTCATCTAGTCCTTTTCTCTACTCCTAGCCTCTTCTTCATCCGCTCGCTGTCTTCGACCTACCCCAGTATTTACCAAGGAACTTCAGAATCGCTGGTGTCGCCTCGCAGTCCGCGAAGACATCTCTTAGCCGGCTCCTTTTCATCGCTACGCTTCCTACTACCTTGATCTCCCGCCACATCACAGACTAAGCCCTCACTGAAATTCTCCGTCTAATCCAGATACCTAATTGAACCCTTGGTGGGGTTCAATACTCACACCAATGCGCGGCGAAGTCAGCCCTCGTCCAGATCCCTCAGCCGAGACCTCCGCTCAGGCCACCTCGCCTTACCGAAAAGGCTCACCCTCCCCTCCTTCGATAGGTGACCCCGATATAAACCAGTGGAATTCGCATAGGAATAAGTTGGTTATGTAATGGGTGTGCGCATGCTGATCCTAGCCTGAGTGGCTTCACGCAAGCGTTTTCCAGCCTTGCTGGTCAACCCCTCAGTATCCGTTGGCCTCTGCACTTATGCCGCTTTCGCTAACGGCAGTATCTCGAGGCTGAGCCGTAGAGGCAGAATGCTGATAGATTGCATGCCAGGCTTGCTGGTCTCGCGCCTAAAAAGCTGAAGTTTGGTGAGTTCAGCTGCGGCTGAACAACATGCATCGTCTGCAACCTTGGCACTTCAAGATCCAATCACAAGCATGGGCCAATAACTACTGCCAATCACCACCGCCTCGCTCACGCCACCTGCTCACTCAGGTGTTTAACTGCTCAACCACCAGCTTTACTAAATTAATATGTCCACCAACCACGCGATATCGTACGGAGAAAGGTTACAGGAAGCTTTGCACGGTGTTCTAGATGGTAAATACCCATCTATGCGCCGCGCGGCTGCAGACAAAGGCGTTTCAGCTAGAAGCTTGTCCGACCGCATGAGCGGGAAGCCATCGCGTGCCGAATCGCACCAATTGCAGTACTTTCTATCACCATTCTATCACCACCCCAGGAGCGCCAATTGGTCGCCTGGCTTAGAGAGATGGAGCAATGGAATCTATCTATCAGGGCAAGAGACGCGAACGCTATGGCTAAGCAGCTTGGTGGTCGTGATCCAGGGCCGAACTGGCTATCACGCTTTGTCGAACGACACGACCTCAAATCAGTATTCTCACGGCGCCAAGACAACAACCGCGCCTGCAATGATGATCCTGTAGTGGCAAGAGCTTGGTTTGATGATTTCATCGCTGCGTACCGTGAAAAAGACATCAAGCCTCGGAATTTGTATAATATGGATGAGAAGGGGATCATCCTTGGTATAGCAGCAAGCACGCGAGTGATTGTTAGGCATCAATCAATCTACCGGCCTGTAAGGCAGCTAGGCAATAGGGAGTCTGTATCCGTGATTGAAACTATCTGCGCGGACGGCTCCTCGCTCGCGCCGTTTGTTATATGGAAGGCAAAGCAGCATCAGGAAGCCTGGTACGCGCTTGGCGGTACAGCAGCTGGTAGACACCACGGCTGGCGCTACTCCCTATCACCAAATGGGTGGACCGACAATGAAACAGGCATCAACTGGCTACGCGGCTTTGAAGAAGACACGCGTCTAGAAGACAAGGGAGGGCAGAAGGACGAATGGCGTATGCTAGTCCTAGACAACCACGACTCTCACCTTACATGGGAGTTCATCCAGTACGCGATCGATCACCGTATACGCCTCATCACCCTGCCGCCGCACTCTACGCACTTACTGCAACCTCTCGATGTCTGCACATTTGGACCTCTACACCACGCATACGGTGACCTCGTCGATAGATACTGCCGCAGCGGTATCTACAACATCATCAAGGAGCTGTTCTTGGCTATCTACCCCGAGGCGCGTGCGAAGACGTTTACCTCAACGCTGGTAAAGAAGGCAGTTCGTACTACTGGTCTTCTGCCGTATAATCCACAGACAGTGATACGGAAACTCCCCCAGCCTAAAGTATCACCACCTCGGTCCCCTAGGACACCAAAGAGGACTCCTACGAAGCGCGAGGATATCGAGCGCTTATGGCGCTCTATCCGCAGAGACGAACCCTCGCTGCCATCACCTACCCGCAACAAGATTGACCGCTTATTTAAGGCTGCTGTTCGAGCGCAGACAGATGCCACCATCCAGCGAGAGCTGAATAAGCAGTACGAGGCGTATCGCAAGGACAAGTCTAAAAACAAGAACCTCCTCAGCCGCGGACGCGTCCTCACACAAGCAGATGTGGATAGGCTTCGTGAGGAAGCCGAAGAGCGCTCGGCAGAGGCGCAGCGTAAGGCCGATCAGAAGGCGTACGAACAGGGAGAGCTGCTGCCCGAGGCCTCGGTCGCGCGATACGATATAGCGCTTCCAAATCCAGATAAGAGCAGCCAACCGTGGTGCGATTATAGCCACGTCTTCATGTGCGATATTAGGGGTGCGAAACAGAGCGATCAAATCTGGGTTATTCCACAAGGGGAGCAGTGGGGCTTGCGCATGGAATAACACCACAACCACGTAATATTATATAATTATCTATATCGGGAAATGAAGCTCTATATATATGCTATTACCCTGCAGAGTATCTATACAACACTGTATTGTTTTGTGGTTGATCTATAGCCGTCGATTTTCGACATCTCGGTGGTGATGGTGAGCGAGCCGGTGGAGTAAGCGGGGCGGTGGCGAATCACAGTAGCCTTCAGGGCTGCGCCTCGACGACGGCTGACCCCGCTTCGCACCGAAGGCTTAGCTGTCAGAGCTGAGGAACAAGCTTCGCAGTAGCTCTTGGATTCCCTTCCTTGCACAGCCTGATATACTTGCACTGTGCAGAGGTAGTTCGGTCACGTGCAAGCCTTCCTTAGCCGACACGGTCGCATCTCCATGAACTCTACTACGTTCGCCACCCTATTTATCCACCACAACGTGTCTAAATAATGCCTAAAAAGGGCCAGAAGACAGGTCTACACCTGACCAACGAAGTTCGCGCCGGAATCATCGTTGCTCACCTTGTTTTTGATTGTCCATGGGCTCGCATTGGCGAAGTCTTCCATTGCGATCCTACCACGGCCCAGAAGGTCTACCAACGAGCTACAGAACGGGCTGGTACGACTACCGAGCTCCTTACAGTACTAAAGCATGTCGAGGACGCTCCTAAGCCAGGCCGACGTGAGCTCTATCCACCTAGTTCTGAGGTATCTGAAGCTCTAAGGGACACTTCACAGCAAGACTCCATTCATCAAGACCTTCCACACGCTATAGTCGCCTAAGTTGTCGGTCAGCAGCAAGGCCATCGAACTGAACGTACTACAGCGCAGCGGATACTCCATAACCATCACCAAATATTCAAATATATCCCTATTATCAAGCCAGAGCTCCGGGCGTGCCATCGTGCTGCACGAGTCGAATTGGCTGAATGGGCAATACCAAAGCTACTTCATGGGGATATTTTCGTCTTTAGTGACGAGATGAAGGTTAAAAGCGAGAAATATAGCAAAACTCCTAGGCCATCTCGCCCAAAACACTCAGATCCGCATAAGTATAAAAGGCCGCCCCCGCAGAACTTTTCAGTCCTTCATGTTTTGGGGTTGTATTGCCCTTGGACATGGTACAGGACCATGTCACGTGTGGGAGAAAGAGACTGAGGAAGAAAAGAAGGCCATATAGCAAGAGCTTGACAACGAGAACGAGCGTTTACGGACGCGCTAAGGTCATAGGAGAAAGCGTGCCAGAGAGGATCCTGGTAGCGATGAACATAGAGTCCTCCAGGAGCTCAACGAGAACGTCAGACGCCTCGAGCAGGAGCAGTCGTTACCATCTGGCCGACCACGTCAAAAACGAGGCCCTGAATGGGATTTTAAGGAGGACCTCGTCAAGCGCGGCAAAGAGACAGTAGGAGGTGCAGACTGGGGCACGATACAGACGTGCAATCCTTCGCCCATTGCTATGGCCATTCGCCAAGCGTATCAAGAGCGAGCACCCTGACGTAACCGTCTGGATCATCGAAGACAACGCTCCTCTTCCACATAAGGCGTCTCGTAAATACACGGTGGAGGAGCGGGAGGAGTGAGAGGAGGAAGGTATACGCGTTGTAGAGCGGCCTCCTTGCTCACCAGACCTCAACCAGGTAGAGCAGGTGTGGAACCGTGTCAAAGACGCTCTGGAATAGACACCTTGCCGGCTTCACAACGGACTATTAAGTCGCAAGCTTGTATCAGATAGAGTAAGGTAAGAGTATGGGTTAGTACCTCATGAGCTTGTGCATAGAGTGTGTCTGGACATCATCAGACGACTACAGAAGGTTAAGGACTGTGGTGGAGACAACTGCTTTGTTGGATAGTATAAAAACACTTCACGACCGCTTATGGTATGCTCACACGTGACCGAACTACCTCTGCACAGTGCAAGTATTCAGCTTGTCGCCTCGCTCTATGGTCGATCCGAGACCCCTGCATGTGCGGCTGACCCGTTGTCCTTCCATCGGGTATAACAACGTACTACTTCTCTCGATTTCCCGGTGAATCCATCGCCCTTACGCCACCACAATTGTGAGGCTATCGTTGTCGGTGTTCCACGACCAACCAGATGGCGGGCGAACCGGTTTTCGTAGGCACCTGGATCAACTGGAGTATGTCTTCAATCCCTTTCAGGTCCGGTTTAAGGCCTGATCCTGCTGTATCTGAGGACTGTCTGCAGTGCTAGACCTCATTAACTTCATTTACTGATAGCGCCTCAGGCAAAGGACGCGTGCTGGGATCGACGCTTACAATTCCTGCTGGATATGGCGGTATCCTAACCGCAGTCCTTACGTTGCTTGTGGGCTGGACCGGAACCCACTTCTGGGGGATCGCATGTTTCGTTCTTCACCACATGCGCTCCGACTTGCGCGAAAGGGACGGTCTCCATTTCCAACATCAAGCTCTGCTTAGGAACAGAACTCCGAGTTCGGATTTCCTCTGGCGCATTCTGGAGACCGCCTGGGCATGGAGATCAAACATTTCCTCGGCGTATCGACGTACCTTCCCGCTTGTATGCATTTCGACTATCCATATCGCTGCCTTTCTTGCTGCTGGTGCTTTCTCATCCCGAGTAACGTCCACAGATAGCGAAGCCTTGGCCAGAGGTTTGTGTGGATGGGTCGATACAACCGTCGCCAGCAAATATTTTGGGGAATGGACCCAGGAGGATTGGTTTCGCGGAGACGCTCTCTATGTTACGGTCTACAATGCATATCGAGGACACTCAGCTTACGTTCGTTCTTGCTACGGCAGTAATCTTCAGAATGCATCCAACGTATGTAAGACGCTTGCCATGCCGCGGATTGAGCCCCACGTCAACCGGACGGCGCCTTGCCCTTTCGCTTCAGAAATATGTTCAGGACCGGCCGTCACCATAGATTCTGGACTCCTTGATTCTCATCAACACCTTGGGATCAACGCACCTCCTAAGGACCGCATTCAGGTCAGGAAGGTCGTGAACTGCGCTCCTATCCCAATTGAGGGAAGATATAGCACTGACTGGACTTTTGAGAAAAAGAACGGCGTGGAGGGATATCTGCCCGCATCGCCGCCTGGAGACGCTTATAAATATTACTATCTGGGTGATACTTGGTTCTATGGCCTCCACTTTAGTAACTACACCAACGTTGTCAGTAATATGTCTGTTGGGTTCAGCACCCGGCCGTACACTCTTGAGTATGGAATCTCAACTTTATATCTATCCGCAACTAACAAGACCCTCCAGTTATCGGGTTTCTTATCCCCCAAATATGTCCGAAAGCGCTTTTACTCCGATTCCGGAACTGTCGCGGACCGATGCAGATGTTAGTATTCTGCTCCTCAACAACCTGGTGACGTATACAGGAAAAGTAGCAGACCCATGGTTCGAAGCAACGCTTCAGATCAGCCGTAACGTACTGGCAGAAGCATGGGTTTCCAACTCGACGCTAACTGGCATTGGCTGCACCGAGCAATATCAATTCTGCAACTTCGACCGGTGCACGCCTCTCAATGGACTGTACAGCTTCTATCCCTTCACGGCGCCACCAGACCTCGGGCTCAATCCGATGCAGCAAGCCACCCACAGGGTGCTCGGGCCGAATATTGGCGCCATACGCATGAGTAACTACCTATCGTTTCTTAAGAACGAGATCCTACTGGCGAATACGCTTACGTACGGCCCCATCGGTATCTCTACCCCTGTGCCCGACACACAGTGGCAAACCGAGATGGAAAATATTTACAATATCACCATGGCCGGCTTACAACAAAACGTAGTGGACCACGCCTCTGCACCTAACATTCAGATCCGCCCAGGCGTCGAACTTCACTCCTTCATCAACCCCGAGACCGATCCGCTAGACTTGCACATCTGCGCTAGTGAAAAAATCCGTAGCTCGGCTTACTCTTCGTTTAACATGTTCGGCCTCTGCTTTCTCGTACTTACCTGCGCCCTCATCATCGTCGTCAACCTCTCGCTCCCCAACTTCGTCCACTGGATCCAGCGTCGGTCGCACAACGGCCTCGTTCCGCGCCTCGCGTGGATAGAAGATGATGTCTTGCAGCTGCAGCGTATCGCGCTGGAAGGGCGTGGCATAGGTCCTTGGGAGAAGAAGTGGGAGGGCGTGCCGGTGACTGCGGAGTTAGGGAAAACGTGGCGCCGTGACACGGGATTTGCGGAGTGGGCACAGCTGAACCAGGTTTTCAAACCTTCGGCGGAGCCGGAGGGTGGAGGGGAGCGGGGAGAGCTGGAGGGAATGAAGAGTCAGGCGCGCGTGGAGCAGGTGTCTTAGGTAAGGGCTTTTGTGAGCTGTATTGAGGAAGCTATTCCATTGTCAAGGAGATGGGTGTAAAATGCAAGCCATAATAGCAACAATCAGAAAACCGACCTGGATCAACAGTTGACGCAGGATGCTTCTATCAACTGATTCGCGCAACGCAATTATCCCTTCGGCTAGTGATGCCAAAAGTTCGATTAAGTCTAGAGTTAAACCACTCGATCTAAGTTAGATTAAGTGGAGCGATTATAGATTTAATCGTTAACTCTACTAGCTAAGTAAGCTTACTTTATTTAGAGCTTCCGACTTAGATCCGGAGCTTCTAAACCGCGGTACCCGATATCTTAGTATTATCTTAGTACGGGAGGCTCCAGAAGTCTTAACCTCTATATTTTCACCTTTCTACCCGCACTAAGGCTAAGATGTATTTGGCTATAAACGGCTAGCCATAAACCACGTGATAAGCGTAGAGTAATTAAGACTCTAGCTAGACTAATTAATTTAGGGTTAGATCGAGTCTAATCGAACTTTTGGCATCACTGCCTTCGGCTAGTAGGGCTACCAAAATTGGTCTATGCATAGCTGGTCTTGGCACTTGATCATTATATTGTTTTGAGGCCGTTTTAGTGTTGCAGATATCTAAGTTGGCGGTGTATAATATCAATCTATCTATAAGCGTTATCTGCTGCTTCCATTGTTAACTGCAAGTACTGCTGCTAGCATAGGGTTTGCCGGCAGAGAGCTATGTTGCACAACTCACAGCCACCCCGTGATTTAGATGGCCTGTCTGAACTCCGCCGCTATTGACGACGAACGCTATTGCTAGATAGCTCGCTCAGTGGCTTCCTATCACTATTTCTTAGCGTAGCCTTCCTACATGCTGCCTGGCAGGCCTTGCAGTAAGCAGGGCTCCCCTTTGTGTATAGTGTATGATCCTCCTCGTCGCGTGCTGGATATACGAGATCGGCAAGTGAGACTAAGGCATTATAGAAAGGCGTTGTGAGGCGTTCCGAGTGGTGGAATAGATTAGTTACGAGGTCTCTTCGGAAAGCTCGTTGTCTAGTGTAGCGACTGCAGGGCAGATCTAGGCCGTTGTACCGTTTATAATAGGAGAGCTTGTAGCAGTTAACGATCCCCACATCCAGTAGCCAGTGCTAAAGAGGCTTCTAAGACCTCAAATGAACTCGTTAAGTGTTATAGTAGGCCCGTAGCTAATCAGCTTTATCAACACCGTTCATAAAGTGGTTGTACAACTTAATAAACTCAGGAATTTCCAGCTCTTTAAGCACTTAATCGCTAAATACAGCACGAGTAGCCTTTACATTCGTAGCTGTAGATCGAGGCCTCTTTCGGAGCTTCTTAATAAAGTTAGGAGTTCCTTATAAGATAGTACTTATAAATAGTACTACGTTCTAATCCTTCTAGGCGAATTAGAGTACTTTACCGTCTGGCGAGAGGTAGCCATACAGCTTACCCCATGAAATTTAGCTATTATAGTCCTTCTTCAACTTAATTAGTAATGGATTAAGGCCGCGATTCTTCTCTTATGACTGTTGTGACTGCGACTGCTGCTACTATAACTGCTCCATATCTTAAGGATTCTCCGCTAGCAATTCAGCCTTGGTTTTAGTGGTACGAATCGTTCCAGCAGCTCCAAATCCTTCCTCCTATAGTATAGATAGCAGGCGTGCTGACGTGAATAAGTTATCCAGCTAAATAATATACCTAGCGTCGTTCTGGATCCCAGCCTAGAGTAGTAGATCTAGCACTACTACTTAGGTAGCTGGGAATCCACGTTCTTTAGTCTAGTAGTCATCGAGATCTACTAGGCTAACTCCTCTAGCATAATATAACTAATCTAATATATAGTCATTGTTCGCCAAAGCCTATATCTTAAAGCTTTTAGGAATCGGTTTTAAAAGGATCTTAATAGTCTCCTTTACCCTACTCTAAAACTACTACATACTCTCGTCTATAGCTAGATGGATAGTAGGATTCTAGTACTACTTCATAGTAATCCAAAAGTGCTTGTTTAGAGGTTTGATCTTCTTAAAAGCAGTCTCTCTCTCATCCTTCTCTTTGCTAATATTATACTCTTTTAGCTTAGAGATGTGAAAGAATCAATCTAATTGCCGCCACCGTACTAAACTAATATACCTACGAATAAACGGGTGTAGTAGCCCCTTCTCACTGTCTATATTCTAGTATTTAGCTACTTCGGCCTCTAGATAGAGTTCTATATAGATATATATCGTAATATATGCAAAAATCTCCTTTAGTATAGTATTAATCTAAGGTCTAGCGAACTGCGGAAGTGGCTACTAGTAGTAGAGTGCTATATACTTATTAGTATACCGTGCGAGAGTTTTAAGAAGCTTATTTATAAAATAGAGGTTGAATATCTATTATAGGCATGCTGGATTAATGTATATAGAAAGCTTTAAGACTTTATACTAGTTGCTTATAGACTAGATATATATTAGTTAATACTTAGATAGAGACTATAGCTTAGGCGGCGCGATTTTATGCTTCTTACATTATAAGAATGATTTCTATTTATTAATTTCATGATCTGCATTATTGGAAGTACGAAGTCTGCCTATATTGTTAAGAAATAAGTTAAATTAATATCTACTACATAGTAATTGCATCGTGTGGTAATACTAAGACCGCGTTATACACGGACTAATTTTAGTAGCCTAGCTCACTAGCCGAAGGAATGCTGCATAAGGACTTCTAGTAGTGTATCTATAAGGAAAAGATTGAGACTAAGCCACCGCGAACGCTAGATAGATAATCTAGAATAGTTTATCTAGTTAGAAGTCAAGCGTAACTAAAATAACTAATTGGATCCACTTCTACCTTCCTATCTTATATAACTTTGCGCCTCAGATTGTACGGGTTTTGAATATACTAGATCCGAAGTCACTAGATTATAAATTACTAAGACTAGATCTAGATTATATACTAACTAAAAAGCGACTATAAACTAACCATAAACTAACTATAAACTCACTAGAATTCGACTAGAAGTCGCTGGACTAGTATGCATCTGAAGCGGATGGGACTATTTAGTTACACTTTCTTATCTTATTTATAGCTAATATAGCGTTCTCTCGGCTTAAAAATAATAGTTAATATACTCGATTGGTTGTTAACACCGCTCCCCATTAGTGTAGAGTGTCTGTAGATTCTATATTATAGAGACTAGCAATATCTCAATAGCTTTACTATTCTTAGTTAGATGCAAGAGCCACCTATAGTTCTAGAATAGCCGTAAGGTTTAGAGGGAGTCCGCTATTAAAATAGCTTAAAAATAGATAACGTTAAATCTAGATGCCTTATAAGTAGAAAACCACTTCGAATCTATCTAATTTGCAAGAGGCACGAGCAGTTGGTTATAAGATGCAAAAGAATAAAACTCTATCTTTTTTATACAATTAATATATTAAGGGCATGCAAGTTTAATATCGCGTAATATACTTATTACCTTGCAACTCATGCTAGCACCTACGGCTAAGTAATTACTAAAGGATTACAGGCTTTATATAGATATATAGAATTAGCCAACCGAGATAAGCTAGTTTGCTAACTTTATCTTTAGAGTTAGCATTATACAATCCGGGGTTTATATAAGATGCTAAAGTTATTAGACTCGAATAGACGAGAATAGTAACCTTAATTATACTACTTTACTTTTACTAAGCCTATATAACTAATTACTATTACCTATAGTAGTATAATGTAGATTATCGTGAAGATAGAGTCCTAATTAAGAAGTAAGGGAATAGTGCTAAGATATAGTTAATAGAAGTGAGGATTAATATCACGTAGTAAGATTAGATTAAGTTATAAAGAATACTAGATTCTTATTTAAGTTAAGTACTATTCTAATAAACAAGAATAGTAGCTTCTATATACCTAAGTTCTAATAGATACCTTTATATCTTACTTAGCTTACTTAGTATGCTTAGTTTCTAGTCGATCTAAGTATACTAAGTATATTTTAGTAATACCTTAGTGCTTAGTCCTCCTATAATCCTTAGTACTAATTACTTACTTAGTAGCGCCCCATGCTTTTATTTATAATACTACCCTCTCCCCTCTAGCTTTTATTCTTAAAAGATATATTTTTCTTTAACTATATTTAACGGAGTTACTAAAAAGTTAAAAGCTAAACATCTCTTAACTAAATACTATTAAGACTTAGTATTCTATCTTTGTATTTTTAGATCTATCATATCTACTTCTTACGGTTACTACTATAAGTAGTTACTTTCTTACTATATTGATATTTATTCTAGTTTTTATATAGAATGCATTTATTCTAGTGCCAAGTGTAACCTTATAGTTACTTGTAAGAAGTAGAAGTAGCTTTACACTTATAGGAAAGAGATTTACTATCATCTCTATAAGACTAATAAGATAATTATTAAAGCATATTACTATTGCGCTTAGCTTATTAAAAAGCTAGCTAGTTAGAAGCATTAGTCTTCTAAGGCTATTTTCGATAAGTTAGCTTCTATTAAGGAAGTTAAGTATCTAGAGTATAGATAGCCTAGCCTTTCTTTTAATCTATTAATAGAGTTTCCTAATCCTGCGCCTTTTACTTTCTTAGATATTTTAGTAATATTCTCTTTAACTTAGGGTGCTCTAGATAGTCTTCCTCCTAATCTTTGCTCTATTAAGATCCCAACTCCTTAAGATACCTTCTTATAGCTCGTTTATACCTATTAAGATTAATGGGTAACTTCTATATATTTTCTAAATCTAGATAGCTTTTCTATTTTATAAGATACTATCACGTGCTATAATTAAAGTCGGCGCTATTATTTAGAATTCTTTATACTTTATATTATTTTTCCCGTTCTATCAAATAGCTATCTAGTACCTTTTCTAATACTTGTACTTTCTTAGATGCTAGTTCTAGTAGTAAAATATAAAATACTAAATATATTTATATTTTTTCTAGTAAGTTTAACTTATAGCTAGTGTTCTTAATATTTCTAATAATTTTAAAAGATCCAATTTTAATATAGTTGAGTTTTTTGCTTAGTTTTACTATCTTAATATTTCTCTAGAGGAGGTAAACCTTATTTCTTTTCTTTAGAAAATATCTTCTAAGTCTATATTTATTATAGTAAAATGCTAATCGTGTAAGGAAATAGGTATTTTCTACTAAACTAAGCTTTTACAGCTAGCCTAGATTGATTTATAAGCAGAAGATTCTAGAAGGTTCTAGAATATTCTATAAGTTTCTATAGAATTCGATATAGTTCTATAAGGTTCTAGAATGTTCTTTTATTACGTAATATTACGTAATGCTTATTAATTCTATAGAAGGTTCTAGACAGCCTTCTATATATATATAAGACCTTATCTCTTCCTTCTAAGGGATAAATAATAACAAGACAAGATAATAGTAATATTATACTATATTATTATTCCTTCTTCTTTATATATTATACTTCTTCCTAAATAGAAAATACCTATACTTCCGCTAACTAAGCTAGACTAGTCCTATTCTAGCTTAATAGAACTAAATAAAACTATCTTAGCTCTATTTTAGTTCTTACATAGATAGCATTATTCTTATTTATCAAAATAGTATACTTAATTAAGAATCTAGTATTCTTTATAACTTAATCTAATCTCGCTTAAAATAGTAAAACTTATCTTATTAACTATATTTTAGTACTATTTTCTTTCTTTTTAATTAGAATTCTAATCTTATTATACTTTAAACATTATCTTTATAAAGTATCTAAGATTAATACATTAATATATTTACTATAAGATCTACTATTAAAAGATAAGATTAGATCGCCTAGGCATCTATATTTAAACTAATTAAAATTAAGACTTTTAATAAGTATTATAAAGACTAAAGAGAGATAGATTCCTTCCTACTTTAGTGTAATCTATATATCTAGTATAATTAGAAACGCTATTAGATAGAAAATAAGGTAATATTTATAGTAATATACTTTAGAGAAAGAGCATTTAAGTGAATGTAATTGCATTTAAAAGACTTTCTTAAGAACTCTCTCTTAAATTAGAATAAAGAGACTAGAACCATGTTTACTAATATAGAGAACTTTAAGGAAAAGATATAATAAGTATTTAGAGACATTAATGTTCAAACCAAGATTTGGTTCGGCGAGGGCGATCTAAGCTGCCGTTGGGACTTATACAAGCTATATTCAAATCAGATTTCAACGCGCTGGATAAGCCGATATGGTTCGACAATCTGTGCATAATAGTCGAGGAAGTCTTCGCTTGTAAAGGTAGGCGATGCGAATGATGCAGTTAGCTTGGTGCGTGAGACAAGCTTGGGCCTATCTGGTGGTAAGACGGCGGCGGAGGAGGAACGGCGGAGGGTGCACGGTGGATGTTCATACTACAGGCTTTAATCACCCACCGTCTCTTTGATATCGCCTTTCATGCCCCACGTTTCCCTATTCGCGCCACGATCATGCCGTTGTATTCGCCGGTTTCCGCGGTGTTTTCTAGATCTGTCAGTACGTGTGAGCGGCAGTCTTCCGGTAGGAGACAGATATAACGGGATATGGCGTGGAAGGCGAGCAGAGTGTCGAAGGTGAGATCTTTCATAAATGGCATAGATCACGCTCGCCGCGAGACATGGTGGACAATAGGCATACGCGGAATAACTCCCGTTAGAGTGCGCCAAAGAATTCTGCCGGGTTCAATAGACAGCTCGCTCTGCAGAATATAGAGAGTTTCGGCCTTGGAAGGGGTTCTTATCGGTGGAACAGCGGCCATAGAGGCGGACGAAATTTTCTGCCGCCCTTCGCGGATAACATTCCACGCAACATGCCCGAAAGATTGCCGCAGCTGGAAGGGGCCGGTTCATACAATAACCGCGGTGTGATCGACTCTTCCGAGGTTGTCTTCAACGTGTGTCAAAGCCAATGTTCGAGGGCATACCAGGCTGTGTTCGACCTGCGCCATACCGCGGTGTCTGAGCTGGTGGGGATTGGAACTTGTTTGGGATTGATTCCGGCCGGATAATCGACACGAATGGATAGGTTAATAAAGTTTAACAAGGCGTTATTTACCTATTGTCTGCAAGGGCGCGGAAAGAGCAAGGGAGGATGACGGTCGATAATCTACCTACCAGATGAGAAGTGTAAGACCGATAGAGGAGGCTGCCGGCGCGATTGGTACGGTAGGTACGGCAGACTTGGAGCCTCTATCGGTAACGATGGCCTAAGAGGGGATTGTGAAAGGGTTCTATGATGGAGAGGCGGATATAGCAGGGCTGATCTCCGCTGTGGAGGTCAGAGGCCTTGTGGAGGGTGTAAGTCAATAATTGACCGTTAAAGTCCTCCACCATCACCTGCTCTGAACCTCCCCGTCCCTACTTAAGCCGGCCTCTGCGATCATCTATATCGGCATCTGCTTTGGCAGAGCTAGCAACACTTTACGGTGAGAGGGAGAAGTAACGAGCTGCAGGCTAGGAAGGTTTGCGAGACTTTAGAAGGTCAGACACTATAGATGAGATGGAGGATCTTATAGGTATAGAGGTGCAGCTCTATAAGTGCTGCACCTTAATAGGCTCATACCGCGGCTCCGTAACACTAAAAGCCGTCGATAAGTCTGCATTAAAACACACGGGTGACCATGTCGAAATGTTTAGAACTTAGAAGACACGAGAGTATCTAAAAATGCTTAAGAGTGTAGAAATTATCTCCTCTAATAGGGTGGTGTATTAAAGCTAGCGAAGATTCGGGCAGTGATGCCAAAAGTTCGATTAGACTCGATCTAACCCTAAATTAATTAGTCTAGCTAGAGTCTTAATTACTCTACGCTTATCACGTGGTTTATGGCTAGCCGTTTATAGCCAAATACATCTTAGCCTTAGTGCGGGTAGAAAGGTGAAAATATAGAGGTTAAGACTTCTGGAGCCTCCCGTACTAAGATAATACTAAGATATCGGGTACCGCGGTTTAGAAGCTCCGGATCTAAGTCGGAAGCTCTAAATAAAGTAAGCTTACTTAGCTAGTAGAGTTAACGATTAAATCTATAATCGCTCCACTTAATCTAACTTAGATCGAGTGGTTTAACTCTAGACTTAATCGAACTTTTGGCATCACTGGATTCAGGTGAGGAGCGGGACCGCGGAACATCTAACCGGCTTGTTTCTTAGGCGGCAACGAAATCGTGATTCGACCCTCACTTTAAGTTACTCCTCCCACTCTCCCATCACATCCCACACTACACTCGATGTCAAGAGCTATCTACAGATGAACACAACCGACGACAAGTCCCCGACCAGGTCCGTCGTAACGGTAACGGGATGCACACCAGCTCTGCGCGCACATGTTGCGTCAATTCCGCAGGCTGGCTTATTAAACATGAATACGCCTTCCGGCCGAGGGAGAAGATAGGATGATACAAGCGTGGAGGATCTGCGAGCTTTGGAAGGTGAGACTCCGTGGATGAGAGTGTGAGAAGTAAGACAGACCTCGGAAAGACAGCCTAGGGCTTCGTGCGGAGGTGCAGAGCCGCGCGGCTCTGCGGGTGCGGCTTTGCGGAACGATCTTGCGCAGGGTTGATAGGGCTAACAAGCTAAAAGGACCGATGACGACCTCTTTAACAAGCACGAGGAAGAAGAAGTCACCGAGGTGGAGGGTGGGAAACTATACGGCAGACCAAGACCGCAAGAGCAGCCGAGGACGACCTGCTCCGAGTATGATAAGGAAGAAGCCACCAAGGTTGAAGTCGTGGACGGCATATACACTGTTCTGGACGAAGCGAACAAAGTTGCGAGCAAGATGGCCTTAGCGATAGCGATCAAGTTCAACTCGAGACGTATAAATAATCAGCTAAAGAAGATCGAGGCTAAGAAGACGATGCGAGAGTATTTAAGGATGCTGGAGGAGACGGAGGTGGCTTTCCATAACAAGGTGGTGGTAATGACTAGGCGGTCGGACAAGGCTGCTGCAGCAGTCTTGACAGCGCCTCATCCTGCGCGTAGATGATTGCCCGCTCGTATCCTTCCCAGCGGGATACCCCATCTCGTGTCCACCTTGCTTCAATTATATAGATAATGATTTACCTCGATATATTAAGAGCTGCCGCGACGGGCATTTCAGGATCGTCGTTAACTGGTTCTTATGTATTATTAGATCGGGCTAGCTGCTAGAATCGAGAGTCTATAGGCAAGATTCCGCGGATTAGGCTAGGTGTGCTGGCCAGGCTCTTTATAATGTGCGGATAGTCAACAGGGCCAACCAAGAGACTTACTAGACAGGCCGCTCCACGAGAGCGAGGCTACGCGGACGAAATTATGCCATCGAAACTCTAAAGGCGAGATTATACAGGTGTCGGAGGTTAAAATTCACACCACCACCGTCATACAACAAGTGCGCTTACCCAGAAGTTATTCTAAACATGCTCCTCCCGGCTTATCTCCCTCAAGCCGTCTCGACGTTACGGATAGACTCTAGAACTCTTAACACCCTCGCTTGTATAGAAGCCTCTAAGATCCTCCTATCGCGCTAGAAATGGCTGCTGCGAGTCACATATAAAGTTAGTCACACCCCGGCCCTCCTTTAGCTATTATAATATCCTTTAAGCTAGCGTAACTAGCCTATAGAATCGTTAGCGCTATACGACTATAGTGTCTTAACTCCCTCCCTTCCCACCGCGGAATATGTAGCGTATCTGAGCATCCAACCGTCGCGCTCTGCCTTTAGATAACTCTTCCCCTTTTTAACCTAGTCCATCTTACTCCGCTCTCTTCCCACCAAGCCGACTTCCAGTGTGTGTTCCTGCGGTGTGTCTGACGCAGGCAGATTATCTGTCTTGTAACGGAGGGTCTCGTGGCGGTCGACGGTTTGAAGTCGTGTGGAGTGTAAGTTCGGCGGCGGATGTATCTAGAGGGTGTCGTTGAGTGAAATGTCTGCAGCTCTCTTTTCGATAACAGGTGTCGTGTTTGAGATGAGCTCGGGGCTGTTGGTATTCGACAGGCTTCAGCTTCTCGAAAATATCTGTGTGCTCAAGGGGATCCAGGCTTTCGGCACACGGCTGTCGAAGAAAGTTTCCTCGATCCCTGGCCGTGAACTGGTCGGAGCTGTGGACTGAATGCTTTTCACAATGGCAGATATCGTGGCAGTCGGTGACTCCGAGCCCGCCAGAGGGTGGCTGCGACGACGGAGACTTTCAAAGCGGTCGAAAGAACGGAGACTGGATGAGTTTGAGGCTATAAACAGCCTCGTCTTGGGACGGAGATTGGCGAAAGAGGATCTTGTGGCTGTCGACCGAAGGCTACTTAGAGGTGGTTCTCGCAGCGCATGCTCTCCCGGCTGCAGCCAAAATAGCCTTTATAGGAGAGTATCGGCGGATAGAGAAGATTTCTCGCGGCGGAGAGTGTGTTGGAGGCTAATGGATTCGGGTTTGTTCGCGAGGACACTGAATGTGGGGTCTCGGGGCGATTGGCGAAGGCTCCTCACAATAGAATACTCCCTTATTGTCGATGGTTTCGGCGCTGTTCAACACGTGATTGAGCGGAATAACTGAAGGGAATAGGCGTGGTAGCGGCGCATGCGAAGGGACGCATATAGAGGATAGCCCGATTAAGAGGTGCAGGTGGTCAAGTCCGAGGGGTAGAGGGGCTGTATGAGTGCAGGGTGAACATGAGGCTAGCGCCTCGCATCCAAGCCGTGGGCGCGGACTGTGCGCGGATCCTTGGCATGGTGTTGATGAAACCTGACTGCACCTGGTTATACAAACCTTCAACAGAACGCGTGCCCATTGCTGTCTCCCTTCCGTGTCCATAATGCCCCGACCCCAGGATATCTCCTACTGTGCCCAAATTGCTTCCTGCATCTCGTGTCCGTCTTGCCTCTCATGCTCAGCTTACCCATCGGCGAGGCTCGCCGTCTTCTCAGCGCTGATACCCTCCGTGCCTGCCTAAATCCATATCCGTGATTTGCAATGCTACCTATCGTGTCCGTCATCCTGTTGCCTGTGTTGTGTGATGGTGTCGGTGTCGTTGATGGAGGCTTGGCTTTCTATCAGCCTTCCATTCAGCATGCTCGCGGTAATTCGGGGGCTCTGACGGCCTGTGGTTGGTGTACATTCAACGTCCATGTTTTTTATGGCTAAGAGGCCATAGACGGCCTCATGAAGGATTGAGTTATTCCTCTCCCGACGACGCCGTCGCCAGCCAACTCCCAAGTCGACGCTTCCAAGTCGACGCTTCCAAGTCGACGCTTCGAGCGAGCTCTCCATAGCATCCTCCAGCCCAGTCTGAGTCTTGAGCCCCCTGTTGCCCTGCTCACCTTACGTGCTGGTCCCAGGCGATTGTCTGTGGGGGAGGACCTTTCGTAGAGGAGGTTTCTTTATTCCGGGAGAGGCTTCGTCTTTCCGTGCTATAGCGGACTGGTCTTCTCTATTGGGATCGGCGTAGATCTTCGAGTCGGAGATGAGCCCACTCCACCTAAGAATATGGCGGAGAGGAAATGTTGCCGGATGGAGTGCGTCTGGCTATAGACACACGGTGAAGAGACGCAGAGGCTTATAGCCGTGGACCCTTCCGGTGAAGTCCAAAGCTAATGCCGTATAGAGAGCAGTATCCAGGTGTAAGAACTTTATTCGCCGTCTTCTCTGTCGGACGTAACCGCGTGGAGGTGATCTCTTCAGGCTGTGCTGGTAAATTGGTGTCAAGACTTATGAGTCTCGCATCCATCATCCATTCTAACAGTGAGAAGGCTCTCTCAGCTTATGGAACGTGCGGCCCTCGGGGCTTAAAGGGTTGAACGGCTCTGGATAGCTACATCGTTTTTCTAAGTTTATAGGTTACTCTTCCAAAATACTAAGTATTCGTACTCACGCCGCAACCGGTAGGCTACTAGCCTCCAATTCTTTCAGCACACTGACATTCCCCCTCCAATATCCTCCAATCCCGTAAACCCTTCCTCAACGACCCACTTCTGCCCGCCACTTCTAAACAGCACCTCACACGCCTTGCCGACAACCAATAACCCTGGCGGCCGACTTCCTTCCTCTTCGACCGCCGCACACACGTATTCTAACGTCGTCCTGATAACCCTCTGATCCGGGCAGCTCGCGCGCTCCAAGACCGCACACGGCGTCTCCTTCGGCCATTTCTTGTCTTCGCAGATCAGACTGTCCACAAGGGCGCCGAGCCGATGCAACGCCATCAGGAACACCACCGTCCTGCTCTCCACATAACTCGGCGGATCCGGCGCTGCGCCTTTGCGTCCGGTGCCCGTACAGATCAGGACCTGGTCCGCGACGGCCCGGTGGGTAGCCGGAATGGCTGCAAACAGCGGGGCTGACAGCGCGGAGGTGATGCCCGGCAGTACCGTCGGGATGAATCCCTTGCTTCTGAAGAAATCAAACTCCTCCGCCCCGCGGCCGTAGATGTAAGGATCGCCCTGCTTGAGCCTCAAGACAGTTTTCCCAGCATGAAGGCCCTCCAAACCGAGCTGGAGCAGTTCTTCTTGCGCTGTGTCAGCGTTCCCTGGAAACTTGCGCGCGATGTGGACGGTCGTGCGGCGGGGGACAAGTTCGAGGACAGCGGCGGGGACGAGCTTGTCTGCGAGGATGAGATCGGCGGAAAGAATGGCTTTGTGGGTTGCGCGTGTAAGAAGGTCTGGGTGGCCTGGTCCGGAGCCCGCGAGTATGATCCTGCCCTGGCTTCTCCGTGACCTGGTCTCCAGCGCCGCCGGGTCGAGGCCGGAGCTGTTGTTGCTGCTGCTGTACGAGCGCAGCACGGCCTCAACATCCTCGTCTGTGATGTTCGCCAGTCGTCTCAGCGGCCAGTACTCGCAGATCTGTGCCAGCCACCTCAAGCGTCTAGTCCGCGCGGCCTCGGCGTCCTCGGGCGTCACGAGCTTGTTGAACGCTGCAGTCTGGCCCGCGTCGTCCTCTTCTGCCTCGACATCGGCCTCGCCCTCAAGCTCGAGCTGTGCTTTGTGGTCTTCCTCCCAGATGCGCCTCCTCATTGTCCCCAGGCGGCTAACAGCGTCGCCTAGTCGTGGTGGTAGCGAGGCTGCAATTTCGCGCCGGATGCGGGCGGAGAGTTTGCATCCCTTGCCAGAGGTCGTGATGCCGATTTGGAGCGGACCGTCGGAGTGGGTGGACAAGAGCGTGAAAGTGCAGAGGGCGGGCGCGTCGGCGACATTTACAGGGATCCTGAGCCGTCTGCATAGCGTCGAAATATGTGCTGCGAGCGGCTGGCGACTAGACAGGGTGACGAAGACAGCGTCAACCACGTGGTCAACGTCCGGCCTTCCCAGTGTCGTCAGATCAGTATCTTTGAAGGGACGCTTGATCCGTGAGACGCTGCCCTCGTCTATACGCTTCTGCAGGCCATAGTGTATGCTGTCGCCCTCGGGGGCGATAACGATGGGCGTTGCGCCGACTTCGAGGGAGCGGGTGCAGCGGGCACCAGCGAGGGGGTTGGAGCCGACTATCAGGTGGACGTGGGAAGTGCTGTCGACTGCAGTAAGCAGAGCGGGAGTCATTGGGGGCGGCGGAGGGTTCGACGAGGTGTGGCGGGCGTCCAGTGTAGAGCTCGCAGTAAGGTGCACAGCAGTGAGACAGCAGCGATTAAAGGTAGGAACGCAGCGGTGCGACAGCGTAGATAAAGCGATGTAAATTGACAGTCTAAGGGGTATCTACTAAGCAAATCGGAACTCCTCAAACTCCAAGGACTGTATAAAAGGAAAAGCAGCAGCGATTGAAAAGATAAGAGCAGAGAATTACCAATGGCCGAGGAATTAAAGTTTTGCCGCAACGCGATTGCGTCTTCAGCCCTATCGATAACAACGCCCAACCACCCAACCGGAGGAAACCGTCAGCCAAGCCCGCGACCGGGCGCTCAGCTCAGTCGGCTGCCATGCCGTTCTCCGTGGAGAAAGCTGAGTGCTACATCGAGATAGGAATCTTTGCAGCTGCAGCGGTTTCGTGCTCACACGTTGCGTGCTGTCACAGACCGAGGCTCGTTGACAACGTATCTGGAAGAAGCTGTGGAGCGTCGTGAATCAGTGTGATACGTCTTTGTGGTAGCTGACTCCGGAAAAAACACTCCTGTTTAGAGCTTGATCCGCTTTACTCATCCCTCCCCATTACCACGTCCAGAGCGCGCTTCGCGAGGTGCAGCTGATGCTCGAGCGCGCTCAACTTGACCATCACCGCGATAAGGCTGGGATCCTGGCTCTCAACGCGGACCTTGTCCTTCACCTTGACGTCCTGGCCCCTGTACTGGAACGTGTCGTTCGCCTCGTCGTGCGCGGCGATCCTAGCTCCTCCCAGCGCTGCCACAAGTCCCTTTCTGATGCTGAACCCGGTAAATGACTCGCTCGTTGGCGTCGGCGATACGGGCTCCAGCGTCCGGACAGTGAGCAGGAGCGCCGAGTCGTGGATCGAGAAGTGAAGATCCAGTGTCGGCGGCAGTGGTGGACTGAATATCTTTTCGTCGGCCGGCTGCTCCCACCACTCCTTCTGCAGGTGGGAATAGCCCTTCAGGGCATCCTGGGCGGAGACGATATTGTCATGTAGGAGCTGGAGTTGGCCGGAGATGTAGGATGCGTCGTTGGTATTCCCAGCCCAGCGCGTCACATCTACAACATCGAGGGCGGTGTTTATGGCGGTACGAGTGGTGGTAAGTTGGCCGAGCACAAGGGTGGGTGCAGTTGGAGCGGCGGAGATGGTGAGGTCGTAGCTGGCCGCGCCGCGTGGTGGAGGGAGGCTTTGGAGGCGGAGCTTGATGTCCTGTGACGCGCATGTCAGGAAACGCTGCATAGGATCCGGGCTGGGGAACGTACGCCTTTGACGATGCGCGTCCCTACGCGGGTCACGAAGCCTTTGAGGCTCTCACTCCTGTGGGTCGAGAGCACAAGGGTAGATCCGTGCTCTGTGGGCGCCAGCAGAGCCGCACACTCTTCGAGACCGGCTTTGAGTGATTGCAAGGTCTCCTGGAGGGAGGAGAGAAGCCATTCAAGCTCCCGTGCCTAGGTTTTCTGTCAGCCAGGCGTCAAGTAACGATATTGCATCGATAGAGTCTACCTGCGAGGCTTGTTCCTCCTTGAGAAGCTGGTCCGGAGCTATTGGCGGCCAGACAGCCGTTGACATGATTAACTGGGTAGTTTTAACTAACGTTACTTCATCTATCCGCTTGATCTTGAATGCGGGTGCGGAGAGCGAGCTGCCCTGTTTCGGACGTCACATGACTTGGTGATGTACATCAATATAATTCGAATGTAATTACGGATTTGTGGGCAATGTCACACCTAAGAAACCTTTCGTCTGAACGCGGGAGACTTCGCTTCCTTTAAACATGAGTTTAGTATCCGCAAACTTGGACAGTAAAGAGCTTGGTGGTTCTAATAATTAAGGGCGCCTTTATGGTTATCAAAACTACCTCCCCTGCAGCTGGCGGTCTGGCATAACTCGTAACTGCATGACAAGAATAACATCTCTAGACTCGTCCTTCGTTCTTGGCCTTTTCTTTCGAAGCCTTTGCATCCTCCCTCAAGACATCATTCAATCCAGTCCTCTTCACACATGCTTCAAATCTGAAGCTCCTCGCCAACTCCTCCAGCTCCTCTTCTGTCTTCCCTTCAAATAACTCCGCAAACTCCCATCCCATATACTCGCTTAGTAAACACTCCCTCACCACCCTCTCCACCTGACGATCAAACGTCCAAATTTTCGGATACTTTTTGTCTTGCAGGTGCTCCGGTATCATTGCCTTCAGTCCTTGGATAAATGGACCGTACACATCTTTCACCCCTCTTTATCCATACAGCCCCAGAAGTCAAGACCAAGCTTCTGCTTCTTCGCCACAAACGGCGCCACAAGCTTCATGTATGGCGACTCCGGATCAAGATATACCATGCCCTGGTATCCGATATCTTTGTAAAGCCAGATACTCCAGCTTACGTCGCTATCCGCATAGATTTTCAGCTGTTCCTCCAACACGCCTAGCCTCGAGCGATCTGTGGCCTCGGCATCCTTATCGGCTCTAGGGTCGGCATATACAGGTCCAAATTCTCCGTTCCATATGGGCACGCCTTTTTCCCGCATGAACTTGACTTTCCTCTCGAACTGCCGCCTCAGCTTCGCTTTCTGCTCTTCCGTGCCTGAATAAGGCGCTTGGCCCGGGATGGGGAACCCCAGCATTGCGTAGTCATGGCATGCGTACACAGTATTCGGAAGCACGGTGTCAAAGTGTGAGAAGTCCATAGCATATGTGTTGCCGTCGATGAAAAGGATGTGGTCGGCGTCTACTGCACGAATGGCCTTCTCAGCACGCTCGTACCATGCTATTAGCCGGACGTGCTCTGGGTCCGCGGGCTCGTTGAGCGGGTTGTAGCCAGCAATGACGGGGTTACCGGCATAGTGTTTTGCTATCTCGACCCAGAGATCGATTACCTGATCCTGAAAGACACGGAAGTCCCAAAACAACGCGCGGGATAGGCCGCTGTCGGAGTGCCAGTCCTGGTTCTGTCCGCCAGGAACGGCGTGGAGGTCGAGAATGACGTAAAGGTTGTATTTACCACAGATACTAACGATGCGGTCAAGCAGATCAAAGCCGGATTGCTTGATCACACCGGGTTGCTGATCATCGAGGAAGTGGCGGTAGTTGAAGGGGACGCGGATACAGTTCAGGCCCAATGAAGCAAAAAACTCAGCGTCAGACTCGGTGAAGAAGTGATGAAGAAATCGATCGAAGAAGAACTGAGCTTTCTGAGGGCCGAGTACGGAGGCCATCGCGGCACGATGTTCATGCTCGTGACCTGGGTAGCCAGTGATAAAGTTCTCCATGTTGAGGTGGCCGCCGAGACCCGCTCCCTTAAGTATCACAGGTGTTCCGGATGGGTCGACTATTGATGTGCCTGCCACACGGAGAAGCGTGCATGGTGGATTCGGTGTACGGAGACGTGGTGCGGAAGTTTCAGTAGCAGTGATGCTGGTTACAGCCTCCTTCTTAGTCGAGCTGCTGTCGGTTCCCGTCACATCATTTAGTCGAAACTGAGGCTCCGCATGAGGCGCCATTCTCTTGATGGAATCAACGGATAGGTGATATATCTACGGATACCCAAGTTGAATGGAAAGCACGCAAGTGCTCTTCCGTGGATAAATTATAGACAAAAAGCACACGATACAGCAGTGAGTGTAGAAACATCGAGGCAACCTACCCCAAGGACCACTTATAGTCGTCTATGCCTGTACAGCCTCTAATCGGCGTTTGGTCCGATACTCCGCGATGCGGCACTTTCATACTGACTGCGGTCGAGTCTGGGGCGTGGGCTTGGAGGCGCGGAGTGTGGGCCGAAGTCCCGGATCTCCCACTCGCGGAGTGTCGCTCAAAAGTCTTGCCTTGCGCGGATCCTCGCACACGGCTGACAACGGCTAAGATCCACAGCTCCACAATCCGGGGAAAATTCGCTGCTGAAGGATAGCTTACGTCACAGCTACATGAGCTTTTTCGAACAACTTAAATCAGACGATGACAACCTGATCTTGCGTCTATCTCCACCAGAAAGCCTTTCCATCCTCTCTTACTCTCACTGTCGAATTTCAGTATCTGCTTAGACACCACTGCTACTGGGAAGACCTTCACGATGAGCAGCCCCACCATCAAGCTCAACAATGGGCACGAGATGCCTCAAGTCGGCTTTGGTCTGTGGAAGGTAGACAATGCCAACTGCGCGGACATCGTCTACAATGCCATTAAGGTCGGCTACAGGCTCTTCGATGGTGCTTGCGGTACGTAGAACCCAGATACGCACCCGCATCCTTCCTCCAATTCGTCTTTCCCCGCTACTCAGTCCTCCGATCCCCATTCCTGATATTGTGTACCTTCACAGACTACGGTAACGAAAAAGAAGCCGGCGAAGGCGTCCGCCGTGCCATCAAAGACGGCCTCTGCACGCGCTCTGACCTCTTCATCGTGTCGAAGCTGTGGAACTCCTTCCACGACTCGGAGCGCGTGGCGCCAATCTGCAAGAAGCAGCTCGAAGACTGGGGTCTCGAATACTTCGACCTATACGTGATCCACTTCCCCGTCTCGCTCAAATACGTCGACCCCTCGGTGCGCTATCCGCCCGGATGGACAGACGAAAACGACAAAGTCACGCCCGGAAAGGCCACCCTTGAGAGCACCTACCACGCAATGGAAGACTTAGTTGACCAGGGCTTGACGCGGAGCATTGGTGTGAGCAACTACGGCGGCGCACTGATGTTGGATTTGCTGCGGTACGCGCGGATCCGACCCGCGACGCTTCAGATCGAGCATCATCCGTACCTGGTGCAACAGAATCTAGTGGACCTGTGCAAGGCGGAGGGCATCGCCGTAACGGCGTACTCCTCGTTTGGCCCGCAGTCGTTCCGGGACCTGGACATGGAGCTTGGGAAAAACACACCGCTGCTGTTCGACCACCCGACGATTAAGAAGGTGGCGGAAAAGCATGGAAAGACGCCAGCGCAGGTGCTGCTCAGGTGGGCGACGCAGAGGGGGCTGGCTGTTATACCGAAAAGTGCGAGCCAGGACCGGCTGAAGCAGAATTTGGACAATACGAGCTTCGACCTTGGTGAGGAGGAGGTGAGGGAAATCAGTGGGTTGGATAAGAAGTTGAGGTTTAATGACCCGCTTAACGTGAGTGATGGCGCTGCCCATCTCCTTTGTGGAAAGACAGCTGACTCAGGTCTACAGTACGGCATTCCGGTCCCTTGCTTCGCGTGATTGAGAATGGTAGAGTGTGATGAATTGTTCTTCCTCGGTTCACTTCGGGTCCCTGAGCGAGGAGACTGAACCACTAGCTAGCTTGACTATACTTGTCCAAGGCTTCGCTGCAAGCGTCTTCTTGAAAATCGAAAGGTGTACCTGTACCAGCTCGTTTGCTAGAAAGAGCTTCTCGACCGACAGCCGTGAGCGGTCGAAAGCCAAGGAGTGTCTTCTATACCGTTCCTTAGCCTTAAACCTCGATCTATCTGACACTCTCCCACAATACTTCAAGCACATGTAGCATGGATCTACTTTCGGGTGACTCGTTCTCCCAATGTCTGTTCAGCTCCATCGCAGCAATCACAGCGTTCTGCCAATCAGGCGGCATCTCGAGTGGCAGTGATAGTCCTTGCTCTATGCTGTCTTTGGCTACTAATGCTGCTGCCATCAACACCAACGCACTCCTGGTGCAGTGATATATCATGATTGGGGTTCCGTGGTGCCTGTGCTGGAAGCCCGGCCGATTGACCTGTAGCCTCTCAACATGCTTCTGGAGCCCTTTATGGGCTACATTTCGCAGAAGAGGGCTCCAGTGAATGCCGCCGCCACTTAGAGGGCAATTGATCACTGCATCGACAAAAGGCCAGTAGATTGTCTCATAGAAGTTGATCAGATGTCCACGAAGGACGAACTTGCAAACATTGTCCTCTTCTGGAGGAGATTGCAATGTCATGACATCAGGTAAAGCCATCACCCATTCGTGGGCTTGCGCCTCATGTTCTGATGTGGCCTTTGCAAGCCCTTCGAGAAGATTCTCCTCATATTGAGGCTGGAACGCAAGGATGTCATCCGCGATGCGCGATGAAAGGCGTCGTAACGATATTTCTGATAGGTAGAAGTACCATGAGACGCGTTCTCGCTGCCTGTATTCGTCGCTCAAACCACTTTGTAGGTCTTCGTTGGGTGGAGGCGGCGTGGGAAAGAAAGGGGATATATAGCAACCTCAGTCTCCGGAAGACGGAAGTCTGGTGCTTGGAGCTCATGTCGAAGCTCTCGTTCCGATTTCCACGCGGACCAGTAAATGGCTTGTTCCGCAATAGATGCCTGTTGGCTCTGGTGACTCTGCATTCCGTACCTGCCTATATGGTCAGGAATATTGTCCGATACTGCTCGAGACCGGTGCAGGAAGTCGAACTCCTGGCAGCACGCAAGCGACTGCACGAAGAACCTCCAGGCTTTGACCCGCTCGAAGATGCACATCATGTACGCCCCAGCAAGGAAGAGGCATTGCGCTTCGAGCACACCAGATGTGCCTAGCACTACACCGAGCCGCTTTTGTGCCGCGCTGTAGAAGGACTTTGCGGTAGCGTATGCCTCTGAGTCTTGAGTAACAACCTCGCTACTATCAAATGGAGTTGCGATTGCGCCGAGCGCGCAGACTAACAACGCGATACATGATTCAGGGGACCAGTCAACACCATGAAGGCATAGTCGAGTGACGATTCGTCGAGTCCGAACTTCGTCCAGAATAGGATTCTTAACGTGAACATAGTTGAAGAAACTGTCAAGTAAAACTCTGGTACGCTGCGGCTCCATCTCGTCTGTGAGGTATGCTGGCGACGTGGATGCGTGTACAGTTGCGGACTCGGCATGTCTGCGACGAAGTTGGAGGGTAAGGCTTTGATCGTGAATATTGTTGAGCTGCAAGCATGGCCACTCAAGGATACTCTCTATCGTTTGCGGCCGGAATCTCGAGCGGTCAATGTCCCTGTGAGATCCAAGAGGCGTGGTTCCTAACACGTAGTCGTCGTGCCGTGGAAGCTGGCTTGCTCCAGTCGGGCTGCTAGACCGCACCAGTTCCTCGAGCTCATCCAAGCGCTCAAGAATCCGCAGACTGGCCGGATCAAAGCTCGAGAGATCCACAGGTGATTGAATGCATAGTGCTCCGACTTTTACGCAGAAAGAACATGACGGCTTCCGGTTGTCGCACTTGGTTCTTCGAGCCCGACAAACTTGACAAGCGGTAACGGCTCTCTTGCGAGGGTATGAGGCCGTGCCTCGCGGGGCTGGCCGTTTTCTTCGAGGTTGCAGCCCTGGAGATCCATCTGAGGCTGAAGGCAAGGTTGGCTCAGTGCCGTCTATGAGCAGATCGTGCACAGAAGCCATGGAAACCCAATCACGGCTCGATGGTGGTCGAATAGAACAACTAGCAGGCTCGCGTGGCTAGGTACAGGAATGCAGGGGCCTCGCGGAGAGTTGCTTACATCGTGTGTGTTAGGTTTCCACCATTTTGGCGGAGATGGAGTTAACTTTCCGCGGGCGGCCAAGCTGCGTAAGCGACACTCCGCGATGGAGCAAGGGCCATTCGAAAAGTGCGTTGCAGCATTGAAGGCCACTTATAACCCTGGAGGTGGATAGCCTGAGCATAGTCCATAGATAAAGGACATCAAGTGGCCGATGTATTAAAGCGCTAAACTGCTGAACATGTTTTGCTTTCTATCGTATGAAATCCGTCTAGCTGCTCAATTATCGACAAGACCATGAGTCCAGTTTGATAGTGAATCTGGTATTGAATAAGCTGGGGCAATGATCCGGCAACGGACTTTTCGAATGGCTCTGGGGGTCAAGAATCTCCATCGCGGAGTGTCGCTCGAGCCCTTGCACCTACCGATGTGAAAAGTGAGCAACCCTTGCCACTCTATGCGGATCATGGCATCTTGTCGGCTTCTATTCGAGCGGCCTAGATGCCATCTCGGACAACTAATACCCCAGAACTTTGACAATCTGGGGAAAGCCAGCTAGCGGAGTATCGCGTGCAATATGCTCCCCACAAACAGGTGCATGCTCCAGATGTGCTCAAGGATAAAAGGTCGTGATGCCCATGGATATCTGCTTCACACCGGACAGCATCGCTAGCACGATCGGACACTTAAATCCTTACCCTTCAAGAAGTAGTACATCGCTTATCCCTTAGCGATGGAGAAGGCCACAGCCATCGACCGCTACGAGAAGAGAGCCGCCTCAGTCGCCTCAGCGAGCCATGTTAAGGAGACATTCGGGGCTACAGTTGACAACGAGCAAGAACACCAGCTTACTCTGCGCTACGTTTTCAAACACCACAAGCCTCTAATAGGATGGTCCTTTTACTGGGCCATGTGTGCAATAGGCTGGTACGTCGGCATCCGCACAGGCATAGAGATGAAATGCTGACAATCTGAACAGGGGTTTCGACTCTCAAGTCAACGGCGCGATGATCTCGGTTCCTGCCTTCCGACGCGACTTTGGTTACATGCTCGACGGCGAGCCAGTCATCCCTGCCAGTTGGCTGACCGCTTTCAACATCATCAGTGCCGTCGGCCAGTTCTTTGGTGGTTTCCTTTGCAGCTGGATTGCCGATCGAATTGGGCGGAAGGCGTCACTTCTCGCGGCCATCATTGTCTGTACTGGCGGTATCGCTGGTGAGATCTTCTCCACCAGTCGTGGCGCTTTCGTCGCTTCAAAACTCGTCCTTGGTCTCGGTCTTGGCTTCTACCTCACACTCGGCCCGTTAGCTTGCAGTGAGATCACGCCCGTGGTGCTTCGTGGCATCTCAACTGCAGGTATCAATCTGGGTATTGCTGTCGGCCAGCTCATTTCCAATGGTGTCATCAAGGCCTTCGGCGCCCGTGATGATCGCTGGGCATACGCGGGACCGTTCGCGATCCAGATTTTCTTCTCTGCCTTCCTGCTGGCCGGCCTACCCTTCGTTCCAGAGACGCCATGGTACCTTGTCCGGAAAAACAAGGACGAAGAAGCGCTCCGGTCTCTGCAGAAATTGTGGGGAAGGAATTTTGACGTCTCCGCCAAGCTGGCCGCACTCCAAACCACTGTCGAAGAAGAATTACAACAGAAGAAAGCAAGCCTCGCTGATTGCTTCCGCGGAACCAACCGGCTTCGTACTGGCATCTCGGTGGGCGTCTTCGCCTGCCAGCATCTCGTCGGCATCATCTTTGTGCTCGGCTATTCGACTTATTTCTTCCAGCTGGCGGGGCTGGAAAATTCGAATGCTTTTGACCTAGGTGTCGGGGTGACGGCTTGTGGTGTGTTAGGCAACTTCTGCAGTTGGTTCGTCGTCAACTCTTACGGGCGTCGCAAGATCTTCGTTGGTGGCATGGCCGCCCTCACAGTCCTTCTCTTGATAATCGGTATAATGGACGTCGTCCCCACGGGCGCCGCCAAATGGGTCCAGGCCTCCTGCACCGTCATATACGCCTTCGTCTATTTCCTGACGATCGGTGCAATGGCCTTTGTGCTGCTAGGCGAAACCTCAAGCACGAGTCTTCGAGCAAATACGACGGCCTTGGCAACAGCTACACAGGCAGTCTTCGGCATCGCCATGAACTTCGCCATTCCGTACATGGTAAACCCGGACGAAGCTAACATGAAAGGCAAGGTTGGTTTCGTATTCGGCGGCCTGGCAGCCATTGCGACTTTTGGCAGCTATATCTATGTGCCGGAGTTGAAGGGACGCACTTTCAATGAGATCGATAACATGTTCTTCGGCCATGTACCGCCGAGAAAGATGGGAGACTATGAGGTTACCAATTAGGGAGTCTGACTATGTTTCCTGGCGGCCTTGTTGAGGCATTGGATGTGCTTATGCGAGAGAATGTACATAGAAATGCGGAGACGGACAGAAAGTAATTATAGGTATTACGGGGGAAGCGTGGTGAAACATTTTAATCTGGTCTAAACCCCTATCCTGTCGTGAGTAGACTCCAAAACCATCAAGCCGCGAATTCTTCATCTTGTCCACAAAGGCCATTGCAATGCGTTTTCAGCCACCAATCCTATTTGTAATAGATTCACAACGTTCCTAACATCTCGCTACGCCTGCGTCATGTAAATGACTACTTCCCTCTACCCAATGGAATGTTGTACCGTTGGTAAACGCGGTGTGGTAATTTTGGAGTCCGGCGATTTCTGTCACACGGGTGGCAGGTAGGCACCTGTTCCGCCAGAATCCTCGCAGCAATCTCCGCCGCATCCGTACTAGCAACAAACAACTTCCCGTTGCTACCCTTCAACCAGAACCTTGGCTCCTCCATCTACTCCTCTCCCCTCGCCATCACAGCCTCAAGTGCCGCCTTCTTCAACATCTCATTGTCCCCCGCCTCCCCAAACAACACAACATCCGTCACGTTACGCGAGTAACAGCATGATACAGCCGCCTCATCAATCGCGTACCTGACCCTCGCCTAAATCAGTCTCCTAGAGTTCGGATCCCAGGACAGCCGCTCATACGCCTCGAGGCCGAGCTCCTCGTGGAAGTTGCTGGGATGCTGCTGCCAGTACGGGATGTGCGTTTCCGCGATTCTCCTTCTGGCTCTGCACTCGATGGATAGCACGGCGCGGGTGAAGAGGATGGAGAGGGCGCTGCGCTCCGGCAGCTCGTGCTCCTCGGCCGCGCATTCTCGGGGGCAGGTGAAAGACTTGCAGACGCCGAGGCCGTAGCCCACGATCGCGGCGTCTCTATGGCGAGGTTGGCGGACGAATCGACTGTTGGTTATGAGAGTGAGGCCCGTGAACTCTGCTGCGTCGTAGACGTCCTTGTGCACTTTAGCTCCTATCCCTACCATGCTGGAAAGTACGTTAGATAGAGTTTGCTCACCTCATCGTACAACGCAACGATATTCGCAGTTGTCACCACTACTTCCCCAATTCCCGTCCCCAGCTTCATTTCCACCTCCCCTCTCAACGCCATGAACATCTCCGCCAGTGCTCCAACTTCAGGAGTAGCCGGCAAACCCAGCCGCTTGCGCAGCCGACCCTTCAACTCGCGAGGAATGTCGTAATAACCTGCGAACACGCCACCAGGAGGATCATACCACCAGTTGTACGGCGGCGCCGTGTGTTTGGAGCTCTCGAGCGACAGCTTGTGCATCGTGTTGTTGTACTCTGTGGAGCCGGGGATAGGACCGATATAGATGGTGGTGTCGGGGAAGAGGCGGATGGTCGCGGTGCCGTAGGTGGGAGTGAGGTCGAAACCGACGCCGGGGGGCCATGAGGGGACAATGGTATTACTGAGGCTATGGGTTGGGTTCTTGATAGCACTGTTGCGGGGACGAGCAGAGCTGAGACGTGGGAAGACGTAGTGCCCGGAAAGGATAACGTAAAGCGCCAAGGCGAAGAACGTTGAGGCGCACAGAAAGAAGCGGAAGGAGACACGGCGATGATGTGGTGGACTATGATGAGTACCTGCTTTCCATCCCAGAAGCGGCTGTTCCGGGTCCATTGCCGCAAAAATATTGCATCGGTACCTGAATGCTGAGATGTCTCAATGGTGCTCGGAACCACGGTCGAGCTTCAGTTTGACAACATCAGATAGACGTAGCAGCCAGTAAAGTAACGCTAGGAAGGGGGACAGAGATCCTAGGCAGCATTTTGTATAAGGCTAAAGGATGCGGCGCAGCCACCTTAGACGCTGTCAACGAACCGTGTCGCAAAGATGACAGCCACAAAGATGTGAGAATACCACATCGAGATAGTTCTTGAGTAAGGCTCAGAGAAGAAGCAGTATAAGCGCATATATCGTCGCGCTGGAACATCAGGCTGATTGGTTTGTCCTTTCGCGAGTGCGAGATAACATACCCACGAACGAAGTCGGAATGTGATCCGATGAGTCGAACCACTCTGATTTCTATCATAAACCGTCAACCGCCTGTAGCACGCTCACTCTTGCGTTCGACAAGCCTTGCACGGTTTCTTCCGTGCTCGTCTGGTAATCTTGAATGGTGGAGAGATGTCAGGAAGGACGCTCGAAACTTCCTCTCCCTTGAGCTACGAGGACAGAGTCATGCAAGCGTGCGCGTGGTAAAGAAGCACCACCACCACCAACCGATTTTCTCATCTCTGGGGATCATCTTCATGAAACTTCAGCCTCCCAAATTCATATTCCGGCCAGGATGACCACAGAAGCGCCAAAACGGCCCGCGGAGCCGGAGCAGCACCGTTTCGGACGCCGCAAGTTGCAAGCAGGCGTGGCAGGTCCGAATTGAGGTTGGTGGCTTGCCGTCTCGCGGCCGCAGCCGTTGATGGACCAGGGCCCCTGCAAAGGCGCATGCATCATCATCGGTCCACGAGCCTGCCCTACCTAGTAAGCAGCACGAATGCTGTGCACGAAGATGGTTATTTGCATCGCAATCTGATGAATGCGATGGGTCCGCTCACTTCCGCAGTGAGGTGTTGGACAGCTGGGGGATGATTTAAATCGAAAACTGCTTACTCGTAGTATGCTGCACTTTATGTGCCCGCGGAAAAGTCCCCAACCCCCTGCCGCATGACGTTCGCCAAAAGTCACCAAGCTTGGAAACTTTCTAGGCCTTGCCATACGTCACACTCCACCCGAACATCGTCAACCCGTCCATCCCATTCTTAACTCGCGACAATCCTCCTTCTCCTGCATCCTACGTCTCATCTTCAAGTCAAGGTTGGTCGTCTATTGGACAGAACATTAGATACGCCGGAGTGGCTGCTGACGGCTAACCACAGCAACGATCATTATACCTCAGCCCTAATCCGACGCAATGGCTGCTGCTCGTGAGCACATCCACCCAACAATCCTCAAGCCTCGCGCTGACAGCAACAGGACCCATCCTCAGTCTAATTTCCCTCATCCTCCTCGCCGGCGGTCTTCTCCTCCAATTTCTCGTCGTGCTTTCCGGCGGCATCCAAGCCTTTCCCGTCAACCTGGTATACTTCCTCCAAGTATCGACAAACGGAATCACTCCTGCGCCGCGCAACCCGTCACGATGGACGTTCTGGGCCATCTGCGGCGTCGTAGACGGGCGCAACGGCAACTGCGGCGCAGTCGTTCCGGCGCTGCCGTTTGATCCGCCACGGAACTTTGGCACGACTCAAGGTGTTCCTCCGGGGTTCACCGGGTAAGGCGCATGACAGCCGACTGCGATCCCAATCTAACGATTCAACAGCACAAATGAATACTTCTACCTCTCCCGCTGCATGTTCGCATTCTACCTCATCGCACTGTTCTTCGCCTCTTGCGCCTTGCTCACCGGACTACTCGCGCTCTTCAGCCGGCTCGGCGGGTACATTTCCGGCTTGAATACGATCCTCGCTTGCCTCTTCCAAGCCACTGCTGCGGCGCTCATGACGTAAGGATTCCATTCACCTCGCTCTTTGGCAAATCGTATACTGACATATCTCCGCAGTGCATGGACAGTCCTCGGACGCAACCGCTTCCGAAACAACGGACAGGACGCCCGACTCGGTAGATATGCATACGGATTTACATGGGCTGCCGTGGCTTGCTACTTCCTCTCGACTATTCTCTTCTGCTTATCCGGCAGAGCAGGCAAGGACAAATATTCGTCCAAGAGCGGTGGTGGCTTCCTTGGCCGAAAGCGAAGTACTAGGTCGCGTGGCAGCTTCATCGACGCGGAGAGCCAGCGCCGAGTCAAGGACGACTACTCGTAAAGGATGCTACGTCGGTTTAGGATGGTATCGCTTCAAACCAGCACATGCCCTCCCCAGGAGATGACTGAGAGTTGGACGAACTTCAATCTGTGCAAAAGGCGGCGCATTATGGTAACCAGTTTGGGTATCTTAATGGAGTTGACACCATATGTATAATGTCCAGTTGGTTAAGCGAGTCGTACGAATTTCGTTTGTTGGTTGTGCTGAATCGGCTCTATATGTAATCAACCTACTAATACTGTACTATTCTTCGTAATTTTCCGCCATCTTGACCATACCTTACCAGTGATTATGTTCTGAACTACACTCATCAAGTTTGACCACCTATCCCTGCCCTTTGGAGACGCCCTTTGTCAAAAAATCAACTACCTCGACCATCAGCACGGCTCTTCTCCACTGCTAAACCTCTCGTGTCTCCCACCTGGAAGCCAACTAGCCACAACCACTTTTCGCATATCCCGCCCGCAATAGAACAGCGACACTCCCATCCTTCTTCTCTGATATCCGCATCATCGAGAACGGACATGTTCCGGAACGTTGTCTAGGCAGCGCGGAGGAGCCTGTGCAGCAACGACCCAACCTCCTATTCACGAACGGTTCTCAGCGAAGGTAAAGCGGTTCCATGATCTGTGCAACCTTGGCGCGGCGATCGAGGTCCTCCATAATGATATCGCCTAATTTCGGCGACGCCGTGACAAGTTGTTGGCCTTATTAGCGGAGCGCGCTGAGGAGTATTGGGTGATGGGACCTAGCTGAACGAGTGAGGGCAGTCAGTTCGACACCGCTGCGGGAACTGGACGTTGGGCGGGCGGCTTGGATGGGAGTCTGAATTCAGGGCCGGAGCGGGTAGCAGGTGCTGGCGAAGTAGGAGTATAGAAATTTTGTATATGTTTGTACTTCGTCAGCACGACCTATGGTCGTACCACACAAAAACATTCGATCTTAGTAGTGTTTGTCACAGGGTCTGGACTATTAAGAGAATGTAAGCGCCACGACAGGAAAACGGCCGATCGGCAGGAGGAACGATATAGGCTATGTTACATATACTGCCCAACAACCCGTGAGCACACGGATCTGAAGTCCATACTTCGTAAGATACAGAGCCCGTGATGTCGAGGCTTCAGTTACCTGAAGCATGCTGCGCTCCGCTGATGTACGTTTTGCGCACTCCTGATGGCTACTCAAACAACCCCGCGACTCACCTGGACAACTCGATACCTATATAGGGCGCCGTAAGGACGGGTTTATTGCTTCTGGCGTCTCACAATCCGTTGAGATAAAGCTAAGCTCAGGCGGTTGAGCCGCGCTCCATGAATCCGGCTTGTTTGCATGAGCCCTTCACCCGAATGAATACAGTTGAGATGGCAGTTTGGCCGAGTAGGCTCGTCCGGTTGCGATGTTCTGCAATCGCTGAACCCGCAGCTCTGTGGCCGTCAAAACGCTCGCGGCGTTCACCTCATCCGCGCCAGCCTGCTCGGATGGATACCATGGCTATCGTGCTCCGACCTCGGCTCCTCATCCGTCCCATCCATCTGCGCAGCTCCCTTCCCTTTACCAGCCGCCCCCTCGCCATCAGCAGCCTGCCCCTTACTCCTCCCCTTCTTATCCCTCCTCGCCTTCTGCTTCTCCTCCTCCAGCATCCTCCTTTTCCTCTGCTCACTCAGCCTCTCGTTCTTGACCTGCAGCTTCTCCTTGCGCGCCTCGCCTTTCCCGCCACCGCCGGCGGTAAGCTCGACGTTGATCTTGCGGGCTGGGGCGACGCCGTCGTCGAAGGAGGAGTGGTGGTATAGCTTCAGGCAAGTCTTCATGCGGTCGTAGGCGTCGAACTCGATGAAGGCGAAGCCTTTGGGCTTGCCGGTTGCTTTGTCCGTCATTAGGCGGACGGAGGTGGGGGACACTTTGGAGAAGTGGGCGGTTACGGAGTCGGCGGTGGCGGTGTAGGGGAGGTTGCCTGTGGAGAGTGGAGGCGTTAGTGATACTGCTATGGAACAGGTATAGCGAATCGGAAGGTGCAGTACCTATGAAGCAGATGAAGCGCTGAGACTTTGTGCTAGCGGTCGCATCTGCGGCTGATTCTTCTGCGCCAGCTCCTGGCTGTGCGTCGCCACTAGAAGCATCTGTTGCTTTGGTCTCTTCCGATTTGGCGTCCGCGTCGCCAGTGGTAGCTTTGCTCTTCTTCCGCCGCTTCGACTTCTTGCGCTCTTCGGTTGCTGTGTCTACGATTGGGGCTGCGGTATCAGATGCCTTCAGCAGTTGCTCCGAAGGTTGGCCATTCTCCTCGGCAGCATCCTCGTCGACCTCGTCATGCTTTCTTTTCTTCGACTTCTTGGCCTCCTTCTCTGCTTTGCGCTGGCGCTTTGCTTCCTTCTCTTCCTTGCGCTTGCGCCTTTCCTCCCTGTTCTCTTTGCCCTTGCTCTTCTTCTCCTTCTTCTCACGAAGCACGCCTTGCGCCTCGAATTCTGTGCTGTGAGACATAGTGTGCGGAATTCCGAATCTCGGAGATTTGTGACGTTGAGCTTGCGAAATTCAGTGGTTTTGAACTTTCTTTGCGCCGGCAATTCTGCCCCAACCCCCGGTCACCGCCCGTGAGGACAGATCAACGCCACCGCCGAGCTTGCATCTTGCGGAGATGCCCCCATATCCCACATCGACGCCATCACCATCAACACCCCAACCCTCTTCCTATATTTCCCCCATCAGCCGCCATGTACATACCAAGAGCCTCTGTCCGACGGATAAGTCCACTTCTGCGCCCTCTCCGACCCCCGAACATCCAGCCACAGCCACCGAAGCCTAGACTTTTCACCCAGAACTCCCAGCTCCTCCTCGTATCACAACCCGCTCTCCGACCCCAACTTCCCTTCCTCAACTCCCTCGACATCTCCCAGCTCGCAACAACATTTACCGCCTCCAACTCGCTCGTCTCCTTACCACCGAACGCAAACGCTACCTCATCAATGAGTTCAAGCGGGGCATCAAGATTGGCGCCGGCATCTTCACCGTCCTCGTCCTCGTCGGCATCATTGCAATCGGCGTCCACGACGAGAAGCTCCAGCGGCAGTTCCCCAGCCCTCCGGACTGGAGCTTCATGGCGGCCCGAACATACCGCAGCGCGCGAGCCCAGGAGGACCCGGAGTTCAACGGCACGGGCATCACGGACTGGGCCAGCACGGCAAACATGTTCCGGCACGTCTTACGGCGGCTCGAGGATCCCAAGCGCGATGGCAAAGGCCTCGTCGAGCAGGAGGAAGGCGGCATCTTGGTGCCCGGAGCCGGCAAGGCCGGATACGACCTCACTGCCAAAAGCGAGCCGTGGAGACGGGGCTACTTCGAGACGCTGATGCACCTGGCGAAGTGCGCCGAACACCTCGACACCTGGGTCCGCGACAAGACCCGCAACCGCGCCTTCCCAGCCGACGTGGTCATCGGACCCAGCAATCCTAACCCGCGGCCCTGTCCCCCGGGTGCTCTAAGCGCGCCGCTGGAGGAAAACTGCGAGCCAGCGTGGGAAGAGCCGGAGAGCTACTACGTCAAGATCCTCACCTCAAAGGGTTTCTCCACCCGGCAGCGCGTCGATGCCGCACTCGCATATGGCGACTGGCTAGATTACAAAGGCCTGCACGACACTGCGGCCGAGATGTACCGTTGGGGCATCGACATCGCGTGCTCCGCTCTTCCGGTTCCACCGCAAGACATCGTGGACCCCAAAACCGGCGTGCTGAAATCCACAGACTCCGGTTCCCAGTCCTCCATAACCCCCAACCTCGCCCACGCAACCACACAACTAGCACTCCACCACGCCCGCACCGGCGCGGTCGACAAAGCCCTCCCAATCTTCCTCTCCGTCTTGCGCGCTTATCGTTCCGCGCCTCCCGCCCCACCCACCGCATCCGCACCACGCGCTTCCGACGCCGCCGCCCTCTCAGACGCTGGCCTCATGGCCCTCGCCTCCTCTCTCCTTTCCTTTCTCCGTCCCGCCCGCTACCCAGACCCGCCGCCCTCAGGCGACGAGCCCCTAACCCGTGCTTCAGCGACCGGCTGCGACGAGGCGGGCTTGATGACGTATATCGGGGAGATACTGTTCGCGACATCCCCGGGGCAGCGGGAGGCCGGGCTGAGATGGACGCGCGAGGCGGTCGAGGCGGCGGAGAGGGGTGTTAGAAGCAAGGCGGTTGTGGCGCCACAGGAGAAGGCGAGGTGTGCGGAGTGTCTTGAGACGGGGCTCAGTAATATGGTGCTTATGCTTGAGCGGCTTGCGAAAGAGGCGGGGGAGAGCGGCGGTGAGGCTGGGACTGGAGCTGGGAAGCTGGGAGCGGGCTGGCTCGGGTTCTGGTCGGCAGGCCAGAGGGGCGCGGAGGGTGGGGAGGCGCCGAACTGGGCAAAGGAGGCGAGGGAGGCGGAGAAGAAGCTGTTGGCTTTTAGGAGGGAGGGGTTGAGGGAGACGTTTGAGAAGTCGGCGGCCGTTGCTGGGAGTACGTGGGTGGGCTGAGGGAGCTGCTGGGAGGGCTTTTGGTGCGTAGGGCAGCACTCTTTGTCCGCTGACACCGGTACGCTTGGTTATGAGCAGAGGGGATCGTCAGAAGAGATGGGATTTCAGTCGGTAGAGAGAATATACACGCGAAGTTGGGGTCGTAGCAATGCGGGACAGCGACGTGTGTAGGGGTATCTCGTCAGTGTATGGCTGGTCCAGCCGGAATTCATAGGGGTTACGAGATGGCGTGGGAAGAGCTTTTTCAGCGCCTGCTATCGCTGTGCATCTGGTACGCGCCCTCACCTGCGTCTCCACGGTTGCTAACCTCTTCCTGTCTCTGTGCGTGGCCCTTCTTTATCGCCACTTCTCTGGAAGCTGCAGACGACTGTGGGGATGAGATCGAGGGTCAGTGCTGCGCCGCCGCATCGTGTTATGTAGTTTACCGCTTGCACTGTCTCTATAAACTGAAAAATCTATTGGGACTTCCATCCATTGATCTGACATCTCAATCCGGTTGCCTTACTGCAGTTTTCAGCCAGAAACGCAGGAATCTAGGCTAGACGGGACAACTGGTACACTGAACCAGAAGAGCCATCTATGGGCACCTAAGACCTGCCAACAGAGCCCAAAAAACGCGGTCTGATCACTCACACCACCCTCCACCTCAATACCCCCAACCTCCTCATCAGTATACAACCGCGTAACTCCCGGCCTCTTCCCACCAGCCACCCTCCCCCTTTCTCAGCATCCTTTTCCCTCTCCCTTAACTCCCGCATAATCCACACTCCCGAGCTCGTCCCGATCCTAGTAGCCCCACACTCCAGCATCCGCCGACAATCCTCCCAACCCCTAATCCCCCCGCTCGCCTTAACCTGCATCCTAGCCGCCCCTCCTTCCCCCGCCCCGTCCCGCTCATTGGCGGCCAGCAGTGCGGCGGCACTACTCATGCGCCGCACGTCTTCCTCACTGGCGCCCCGGCCGTTGAAGCCCGTGGAGGTCTTGACGAAGTCGAAGCGCGCGGCGGAGGCGAGGACGCAGGCGGCGGTGATTTGCTGGGGGGAGAGCTGCGAGGTTTCGAGGATGAGTTTTAGGCAGACCGGTGAGGGGGCTAGGTTCCGAAGCGAGGCGAGCTCGACGTAGATTTCTTCGTAGGAAGGGGAGGGGAGCGTGAGAAGCGGGTGGTTCAGCACGATGTCGAGTTCGGTTGCGCCGGCGGAGAGGGCGGCGTGGGCTTCTCTTGGGGAGGGTTAGTGAGGTGTTTGAGGGGGAAAGGGGGAAAGGTTGAGGCGGGAGGAAAGGAGGAGTAGACGAAAGATGGAGTAGGAGATGGAGTAGGAGAAGAGGTAGGAGAAGGAGAAGGCGAATGGAAGAGAGAGAGAGGGCATGGAGTACTTTATCTTCTCAGTCAGATCCTGTGTACCTTCGTGGAAGCCGATCACGCATGCCACGCCGACGGGTGAGCCGCGCAAATTCGAGACAGCGCGGGCTACGAAGTTGAGACGAACACAGACGGTCTGGTATAGGAAGATCAATTAGCCAACGTGATGTTGTGACCTTGCAGTATCTTTCTGGATGTCTTGTTTGTCATGTAACACGTGCAGTTATGCTGAGTGGCATCCATGCTCTTCTCCGTTTTGGCGCCGCCAACCAAATCGTTCATCCCAGCGTTTTTGACATCTAGAACATAGATACACACTCTGAATGATCAGCATACCTTAAACCCTTCGTTCCTAGCTTCAGCGCACAGCCCATCAATCTGCGCACCCGTAGCATCAAGTTTTAACAACGTATGATCAATGAATTTGGCAACATCTTCCGGTCTCCGCGGCACTGGATGTCTTTCTTTCGATATGCTGAGGGACTTTTCTGTTTCTTTGATCCGGGCAGCCCATTCTGAGTTGGTATACCGGGCTGTCATTGTCGGAGGAGGAATTAAATCCTTTGCGGCTGAGTGAGGGGGCTGGTTGGCGGACATTATGGCGGCGCAGTTCTTTGGGAAGCTAATGTAGAGAATTGCGTTAGGGTGCTTTGCTGTGGCAGCTCATCTGCTGCCATGCAGTGTTTTTTTACAGAGACAACGGCTGAGACCGAATGCCGGGGATTAAGGAAGTCATTGTCGATCACCATGCAAACGCCTCGTGATGCGTAGGGCTGTGCCTGTGATACGTGTATCAATTAGGAAGGAGCTTCGAGGTCGTGTGCCGAGACGGTGTCCAAGAACTCAATACGCTGTGATGTCCAAGCAGCTCAGTGTTGCAAGTCATGACGAGTTGCAGGTTCATTGCAAGCATCTTCAGAGTTCAGACACATGCAATGTGTTGTAACACAAGGCAGAGCTGGTATGACCCATTTTAAGCGACGCAATAGTTTTTGTGCAATGACCTGAACTCCGTGTCCTCCACCTATGTATATACAACGAAACTTCAAAGACGTAGTGCAAACCAGCAAACGCACCACCAAAGCATACGCAGCAACCAACCCTGGATATCCGGAACTCCCAATGCAGCCTGCTTCGGGTTCCCTCTTCTATCCTGAGTTGCCTTTTCGCACGTCCGTAGATTACACCCCATAGAATCGTTTTGCTCAGCATCAAGCGCTTTCTTTTCTCATTTTTCTTTCCGGCCCACCCACTCTACTTACGCCGGAAACTGCAGCCCTCCGTGAGCCTCGCCTTGCCGCCCGTCGGCTGGCAGAGGACTTGCGAGCATCCCGCACATGTGACAACTGTCTGGGCTGTGAGGAAACGTTAGCAAATGGTTATTCATCAGCCTTAAACCAGAGAAACCGGGCCAGTGATGATGGCAGAAGCTCGTGCGAAACCCTTCTGCCATCCGCCACCCGGCTTCCCGAGAGGTATGTGCTGAAACAAGTGTACGCACCATGCGAAAAGACCGTCGTGATCGTGAAACATCCTGGACACTTTACATCCATAAAGAAGCTTCGTGGACCCGGTACCAGCTGCTTGAGCTTGTGTTTGCGCGCTTCGGCCTGCGGCGTTGGGTTGAGGAGGTCGACGGCGAGAACCTGCACGCAAGAGAGAGATGTGGTTAGTATCGTGACTTGAGAGCGGTGGCGGGACTGGGTCGTGTGCGCGGAAATGCAGGAGATTTGCGAGTGCAGCGCGGCTTGGAGGCGGCTCTTACCATCTTGATGTGTTGTCGAGTGTAGACAGGCTTGAGGTATCTGAGACTTTGAGTTGTAGAGGCTTTGACGGCGTGTGTAGAGTGCGTAGAGCGTTTCTTGTTCGTAGGTGGTGTTGATGTCGTGCATGAGCTCGGCTGTGGGGGATTTTCACTTGGCAGATTTTTGCCGCTAATCACGTGACTAAGTCTTCTACCAATGGAGGTGTTGTTCGCCAGGCAGTCGCCTTGTGTAGAGAATTAACAGTTTTACCCGTTTGTTCGAAATCGAGTCAGTGAGATTGTCTTACGCAAGAAGTTGGACAATATGTATTTGAATATAGAAATTACAGTTATATATGTCGTTATCACGTCAAATCGTCAAACTCGATCTTCTTGCCCAGGTGGCCGACATGGTCCTCATATAGCTAACGAAGGGAGCGTCCAAAAGCCAACCCGTGTATTCCAAACCCTTGCTCCTGCGCTATCCTTTTCCAAGTTCGCCAGTCGTGAGTCACTAAATCGCGCTCAGACCATCACGATGAGTCGGACTGCAGCCGCTCAGTAGTGCCCGTGGTGGCCGCCCTTCTTCTTCGTGTAACACTTCTCCTCAGTCTTAACGTAGTCGGTCGTGTATGCCTTGTGGGTGGTGACTGGGACATGAGTGGTGACCTCCTTCTGGGTGGTGTATGTCGAAGGGTAGCTGGTGGTCTTCTCCTTGGTGTCAACCTGAGTCACGTCAGCGGACAGTCAGGAGACATTGCAGGGATGGGGTCTGGAAACCTACCTTTGTCTTAGTGGTAGTGTACTCGACGCGGGTGTATGAAGTCTTTTCCTGCTTGACGGTCTCGACGCTGTAGCTGGTAACGGTGACCAAGTAGGGCTTCGAGACTGTCTTGTAATCGGTGTAGACAACAGGCTTCTTGGTGTGAACTACGTCCTCGACGAATTTGGTTTTGGTGGTGGTCTGTTCCAGTCAATCAGGGGCTCATAATAATGAGTATACTCGGCCCACTTACTTCGGTCTTGGGGACGTGGACAACCTTGGTCTCGGGGACGTGGACGGTCTTGGTCGTATAGGTGGTATAAGGGCTGGTCACGACAGTGTGACTGGTGATGTACTCCTTCTTGCACTCTGTCGTATACTTGTCCTTGTCTTTGTCCTTATCCTTTTCGTCTTTCTTAGGGGGTCTCCATTAGGAAGAGCGATAACCATGCTATAGTGCTGTCAGTGCATGGTTCGATGGAGTGTCAATATCACCGCAAACCCGTGTCAACAGGAGAGATAGCTGCTCACCTCGAGGCAAGGAGAGCGATGAACAACGACAGGAATCCTCGCATGATGATGAATGCTTCGCAAACAGGTACCGGCTTGGTAGAAGATAGAGGGATGTGGCTCGGTCAAGGAGGGCGTTGAGCGAGAGTGGAGATGCTGCTGAGGGCTGTGTTGAAACTGCTGCTGCGCCTGTCGCAACAAGCTCGTGACGGACGAGCAGCTTTATACCAATCTCAAAGCTGGAGAGCCCCGGCTAATCCACTCAGGAATCCTCATCCGGCCTCAATTCGGCCTCACTTTGACCTCATCGTACAGAGTCTGTCATGTTCGCCACTGCACTGGTCAAGATAGTGTGGACATGGCTTGCATGGTCAGACGACTTGAATCGGTATAATCAGTGAAGAATCGCTATTCACACTGCTCGATGCTCTGGAATTCCAGGTTTCTGGCCACTTCAGCCGTTCGCCCAGTGAGGGATAGTATTATTAGATGCGCCCAGTGAAGAGGCAAACGCTAGCGGAGTGCCATTGAAATTGCTAGTAGGAGAGTTTGTGGCCATAGATGGGCGGCATGTGATGCACAGAAACAGCAAAACAATAGCGAGTTGCAGATGATGTCCAAAAGGATGCCAATAGGAACGCGATAAAGGATCTGCAAGCTAAGCTTCGTGGGGAAGCGAACGCTTCTGCATCACTGCCGAAAAGGGCAGCAAACTAAAAATGCAGAACGACGTCAAGTTACTCACATTGGTCAAACTGAGACTAAAATAGCACACCGGATCAACGGTAGGGGCTAAATGGGATCCACTGGAACATCCTCCACCAAGGCGCAACACGTGGATTTGGGACCTCTGAAATTGCGGGGTAGTGTAGATACAACAGCCATAAGGCTAGTTTACGTGGGCTGTCCCGTACCTCTTCTCACACTCCATAAATTTCGTGAGGCCCTTCGGCTAGCATGGCATGACGGTGGCGAGCTGTCAAGCCGCAACCAGCGGTTCAGCGGTTCAGCGGGCAAACAGTCGCGCGATGCCCCGCCACCAGGCTCTTGGGTGCTGCAGCGCGACGTCAAGCCAACACTGAGGGCTCTATTCTTATCACTGCCTAGAAGACTTGCACTCATAGAGGTGTCTGCCGACCAGAAGACATGTAAACGGACTCAGATGGAGGACAGCGTAGATGATAATGCAACGAGAATTCAGACGCAGCGCAGCATGGCATTGAAATTGAGGCACCAAAACTGAAAACATTTACCTACATGGCAGACCACAACACAGGAGCCAGCTGAAACTCGGCCGTGGCGGTCTTGCCGCTTCTGTTGCCTTGCGCCCCGCTCGGCAATGCCCGTACTTGTTCTCCAAATTCAAAACGGTTGTATGCAGGTGGTTCCAGAGGTAAGAGGCTCTCGGATCGTGCCCGACCTCTCCCCGGTCGTGCACGGGTTATGTAAGCATCCGAGTAAAGCTCTTAGGAACCTCACCTCCAACGACTGGCCAGCCATTGCATTAGTCCCGCAGCAACTTTGCCTCTTGCTTGCACCATTTTACACGGACTCGGCTGCCATCCCACCATCAGTCCTGCCCTCTTCGCTCCTCCTTCCGCTAGTTGCCTGTGCCGTGCCATTGGCGCCTATCAGAACTACAGGGCAGCATCCTTCGAAAGCTCCACAGGCCTGACACCTGAACCACCTCGTATTTACGCAAACTGTTCCTTCCGCGCTTGCCTAGCACCTCGTATCGCTCCCGTCTAGAGATCCCATCTTCCATAATCCCCAGAGGCGATCTGTGAGAAGCGTCAACCAGCAGCACCGGCAACGCCCCCGACCTCCGCCCCCACAGGCGCAAGCGCACCAAGAACCGCAAGCGGACCCGTCCCACTTCGCCGCCTCACGCCACGATGGCCTTCCTCCAGCGCGATACGAACGCACCAAGTTCCAGCGGCCCGTCAGAGCAGCGCCCAAATCAGATTTCGGCCACCTCAATCGCGCCACCCACCTCACCCTCCGCATCACACGACTCCTCGCTCTTCTCGCCCCGCTCTCGAAAACAGCTCTCGCTCTTCTTCGCCGGCGCGGCCTTCATGACGCTCTCCTTGCTCACGACGCGCCGCGCCCTCGCCCGCAAACACACCTCCACGCTGCCGCGATTCTACCAGCCCTCGAATCGGCCTTCCAACCCTGTAAATGGCCCTCTAGAAGCTGTGGAAGCGCTGAGTCTGGCCACGGTCAACGTGCTCAGCTTCGGCATGATGATGACGGGAGGGGCGCTGTGGGCGTTTGACATCAGTAGCATGGAGGAGATGCGGGCGAAGATCCGGGCGGGCGTGTTGGGGGTCGATGCGGATGCTGGGAAGGCGGCGAGGGAGGCGGAGGAGGAGATGGAGGAGTGGTTGGCGACGGTGTTGGCGAGGAAGGAGGACAAGGAGAGGAGAAGGAAAGAGGATATGGTGGAGCCACGGAGAGAGGATGAGGGGGCGCAGGGCGGTAGGGGGAGATTGTAGGACTGTTGTCCTGAAGTTCGATATTTACATAGATGAATCCAGCGCTCGATACAGATTCGTTGTTCAGAACATCTACCGAAAGTTGAGCTGATGCTCTGTATCACCTCTCAAATCATCGTTTGATCATCGATATCATAGAATGCGTTTGGCTATCCCGCTCAAACAGCTGGATGGAGGTCTTGAATCACGTGCATTCTGTGGATTAGTGAAACCACAATTTCGCCAACTCAACAGGGTAAAAGGAGAGTATTGCGACAGCATCTTCTAACGGCAGCACAAGGTAATGAAAAGTCCTACCGGTTATGAGATCATGGAGCTCAGGACATGGATGGTCGATGTCGTTGTCTCTTACTTCATTTAAATTGTCAAGTAAAGCATTTCGTGACCACACAGTTCTATCGCTTCTGCACAACGTGCATTCTCTGAAACACCTACTCGTGTAAACATAGCTACCGGAACCAACTTGGTGGTCCAAATGTTTCTCTATCAAACCTGTTTCGTGCCAAGGATCAGCAATAATTGCCACCGGAAAGGTCGGCTTGCCCCTGTATCTGCTTGCCACAGCATATCATTTCGCCAGGATCTTCCCAAGTCATCGCGTGACTCTTACAGCCAGCATCACTCGCGTCGCGTTTCTCTGGCCGTTCTGACCACCCTGCCTTGACTGACTTTGCCTTCTGCTCTGCCATCGGTAGAGTGTCTCTCCACCACCATAGCCTTCCTGTTCCAATCTTGCCAACCTCGTTTCAATCCCCCACACTAACATCCGCGCCCTCCCCATCCGCCGCCTTCTCAGCCGCCTTGGCCCCCTCAGCTCGTCCTCTAACGTCTTCACCACCGCCGCCCATGTTCGCCTGCGAGACAGCCTCCTCCTCCTCCCCCTTCCCCATCCTCACCCCCATCTGCCCGTCACGATTCGCGCGCCAAACACCTCCCATGCCCTCGCCTGCAAACTCCTCGAGCTTCCACACCTCTGCCTTCTCCTTCGTAAGCTCAAGGGCCTCGGATGCGCCGGCGAAGGCGGGGTGGCGGTGGGGGAGGAGGCAAGGATGAGGATGCCTGGGGGATGGTCAGCATGCTTGTTGCTGCCCTTGAAAGTCCCGATGGTCAATATTCATAGAGCGTCGTCGCCCGTTTTGTGGAACCCGGTCGTAGAGAATGTTGGGAGGCCGAGAAAGAAGGAAGCATGCGTACTTTCTTCCCCGATAGGGACGGTACCCAGCCGGTGGATTATGCTTATAGCTGTGAGGTTGTGCTTGGCCTTGATCTCCGAGGCGATGGAGAGAAGGGTCCGCAGTGCGAGGGGTGGGTAGGACTGGTATGTCAGGGACTTGACGGGTAGGTCGTTAAAGGAGTCGCGCGTGGTGCCTGGGTTTGGCGTTAGCGGTGATATCTAGGGCGGTATGGAGACAAGACAGGGCTGGTAAAGGAACAAATGGGATGGGATAGATCACCTGCAAACATAACCACAGCGCCAGCTTTTGGGCTTTTGACAAAATCCGTGCTTGCGGTGATGGAGAGGGGTGAGTAGGTGAGCTCGACGCGGATAGAGTCTTCTTCGCGGAACATCTGAGGAGGCACGCCGTTGGGTTGTGACATTGTATATAAATCGCTGTGCACTGTTCCTGTGGATAGAAACAGAGACGGATGAGTATGTTAGAAAGGGGCTTGACGGGGATAAACGCTAATGGATGATTATGGTAAGAGTTCTGAAGTCTGACAAAATTGAAATTGTTCAAAACTTATGTGGTCTTTCGGGTCTTTCAAACATATACAGCTTTACCGTTCATCAAAACATATATATCCATTGACCGAATCTCAGATATGCCTCAGGCTTTAATAGAGAGCCCACCAATGCTGGTGGTTGATGATGACGATTCAAGCCTGTCACGTGTCAAACACTCCAAAGTCACGGCGGGGCAGCCCGCAAGGCTGTCTGCGGCGTAACACATCTCCCGCTGAGTGACAGATCCGCGTACCGCATCTGGGAGCACCCAGCGCCAGCGCACAGAGTCGCATGCGCCTGTCAAACCCACTGTCACAGCATCACCACTCCACCAGCAAGCGGTGCCCCAGGACAGCCAACCATGCAGAGCTTACCAGACTCCCGGCCCCAGAGCTTCGACGAGCTGTACGGGCCCCCCGAGAACTATCTCGAGATCGAGGTAGGTACCTATGAGCCCTACCTATCCACCCACGCTGCTCATTATAACCCTAGGTCCGCAACCCCCAAACCCACGGCACAGGCCGCCACATGTACACGACCTACGAGATCCTGCTGCGCACCAACATCCCCGCCTTCAAGCTCAAGTCCTCGTCCGTGCGGCGGCGGTATTCTGACTTTGAGGCCTTCCGAGACATCCTCGAGCGCGAGAGCGCGCGCGTCACCATCCCGCCGCTGCCGGGGAAGGTGTTTACGAACCGGTTCAGCGATGATGTGATTGAGCACAGAAGAGAAGGGCTGCAAAGATTTCTGCAGATTGTGGTCGGGCATCCGCTGCTGCAGACGGGGAGTAAGGTGCTGGCGGCTTTTGTGCAGGGTAGGTTGCGGATAGACTGGGAGAGGGGAGGGGGAATGAGGGCTGACGTGAGGACAGATCCGAATTGGGACCGGAATTCGTGGTGATGAAGGAGCGGGTCGAATTTGCGGTGTCCGTGACGGTTCTCGAACCGCGAATTTGGGACTGTGGTCGAGGTTTCGAACTATTGACCGCAGAAAGCGGGGCCGTCGGTCGAGACACCAGCTTTGCCCAAAGCCAAGAGCAGGCAGGAGTCATTGGTCAAGCGTGGAGGTTCTAGCTGGGGTGCGTATATGATCCCTCACGGCGTTCACCCTTTACACCTTCGGCAGCTCGCGATGATTGCTCCGCAACGGGGAACCATTTCTTCCTTGTATATCCTGGCAAGGATCAAAATTCCTTGGATTTTAAACCTTTGGGGAGGCCATTTGCGGCTTGGCGTACGGTTTGTGTATATTGCAGTGCAAGTGCTAGTCAGCTCTCCTCTACGCATCGTCACCAAATGGGTTGAACGCAAAGTTACGGAAGTCTCGCTCTATTCGGAATCCCGGCAATTGAAAATTCATTGAGACCGACATGTTGCTCATGTCCACTGCGGATCATATCCGCACCACGAGCCTTTCAGCTTGGAGTAGTTAATCTGAAACACAAGTACAAGCGTACTAACCACACCTACAAGCCAGAACACCCTCCTCGCCGCACGAGTCTCGCGTCTGATATTCACGTGCCGCTGTGATGTTTCACACAGAACCGTCAAAGCCTGTAGCGTGTTTGGTGTTAACATGGACAAGCAGGCAGTAGAGAGCTTGAGTTTATGGAGCGCGCTTCACAGGTACGCAGTATATAAAGAATGAGATCTCAGAACCTGTGGGATACGTACGCTTGCAATACACATCCACGCAGGCAGCAAATGCTTAGCTTTACTGCTCCCGCCGAACAGATGCACGATCCATGACGTGCTGTAGAAGTTGATAGCGTTGACCGTCAGGAGCCGTATCACTGTCGCGAGAGGTGCGTAGTTAAGGAGCCTGTCGCTTGATGGTCAGATTCTCGCCACGTCCAATTCCAGAAGTAGCGAACAAGGCTTGGTGTAATCTTGAGAGCTGCGGATTTCGAGCAAAGGAAGCCAGAACTCACCACCGCGACATGAGACAATCAGTGAGCGAAAACGCCAAACACGCAGCTGCGGCGCACTAAAGCCATCAGCGCCCCCTCCCTTCATATCCACCGCCACGCTCTCCCGAACATGAAACTCGTGACCAACTGACCCATAGAGGCGTCAACAGCACCTGCGTAACATCCAGCCTTCTCTCCAGATCCCAACTTCTGTAGCAGAAAGGGGTAGTTTTATCTTCAAGCCATAGCAGGGAGGTGACAAGGTCACGGAAGCATTCAAGCGCCCACCACACGGCCGGCACGACAGAGAGCGCGCGACAGAATGAGAGGGAGATGCCAGCAGCTGCGGACGCCGAGGATGACGGCGAGACGAGGGTGTTTTACTGACACCGTTGATCGATGCGGACTCTCAGGCTCAGAGCTGGCTTGGTGGTTTGTGACTAGCGTTGGGTAGGAGGGAGGCTGAGACATCGAAGAGTCTTTGAAGAAGGATTGAGCCACTTAGCTGAAGGCCGTTCCCGGTGATGGAGCTGGTGACGAAGCCATGATAATTGGATCAAGATGGAGAGTGATCAAGATTCTGAGGCTGACGATGTCCAAGACATCACGCGGGAGACGATCCGCTCCGTTAACGGGTAAGTCTACGGGTCGTCATACGGCATCGTGAACGCTCAAACCTCGTACGAACTATTGAGAAGCTGTCGCATCGGTTTGAGATATTGACAGTGAGAACTTATTCAAACCTGTCTTGGAATTGACGCATACTGTGCACGCGGTGGTGAAGATGATGACCCCAGGTTTTTATGCACGATTGCCCCTGGTGTGCAAGGTTCCCCGGATTTCCACGCCATGCTGCATTAGTTCCCGCCGTAGCGAGCTACTTTATCATTATTGTTGTCTGGGCGCAGTGATGGAATCTAGAATGTTTCGAGACCAGGAGCGTGTTGTTAGATAGCAGTGCATGCTTTTCCGTGTAATCGAGCAAATTCGTCGGTATTGGTTTGAATAATGACAAGATTTCCCTGCATGCAGCTTGCGGGTTTGGGTGGAAGTGCTTCGACGAACTACAAAATGAACACCTCGCAATCAATTTCATAGCCTCGCAGGACCTTGACCTGCTTTTTCATGCAGCACGTGTCTATAGAAGGACGAACAACCCACAACAGGTTTGGCAAGCAGGATGACCTGCTCCGCGCCTTTACTGAACCCACAACACAATCGCTCATTGCGCATCCTCATCACCCCTCCTCATCGCCCCTTCTCTCTTCCTCCGTCCCCACACTTTCCCCAACATCGTTTCATCCCAATCCCAACTCAGAACCCCTCTCCCTAAGCAACCCCACCAACAACCAATCCAGCAACCCCCTCCTCCTCCGCGCGCGCCTCAATCTTCATCGTCGCCCCCGACTTGGCCGAGAACGCCAGCCTGACGCGGACAGCGACTCTGCCGCCGGTAAGCGTCTTGCCGTAGAGCTTGAGGGTGTGGGTAGTGGGGCTGAGGACCACGTCCGAGCCCTCGAGGGGCTGGAGGGAGAGTTGTTTGATCAGGTTTCTGTCGCGTCTGTTGGGGTTTGGGTTAGCCTTCTGCCGCCTCACCTCCACAAAGTCGGTTTGAGTAGCGGGGAATGGTGTGCACGATTGAAGGTGAGTCGTGGAATACGGGAAAGGCTGAAGAAGCCCGCGGGAGAAAGACGGCACTTACCAGCCAAACTCTTCACCCCCTCCAATACCAACGTCTCCTGCGCCTCCTCCCCGCCCGCCGCCTGCTCCCACACGTTCTCGAAGCTGCCCGCATACGCCGGGATGACGTAATCCGCGCCTCCGAGCTCGAGATCCTCGACCGCGTACTCGTCCTCGTACCCTTGCTCCTCCGGCTCGCCGGTCGAGGGATCAATCTCCTTGCTCGTGAACCTTAGCACGTTGTTGAACGTCGCAGCCGTGTACGCCTTCTCGCCGCCCACCCGTCTAAAGCTTACGTACACAACCCCGGGCTCGTCGGTCTTGAGCGCGGGCGCGGGGATGATGAAGTCCTCCTCGAGCCCCGCCTCTTCTGCGTCTTCGGGCGTGCAGACGACCGAAACGTCCGTGAGGACTGTGGCGGGCAGCGTGTTCTTGACGTTGAACTGCACCACAATGTGCGAGCGGAAGATGTGCTTGATGGCGCTAACGACGTACTCGGTCTCGCTTTCCGTGAGGTCGACGACGGCTGAGCTCTTGAGCACGGCGCCGTAGCTTGCGAGCTCGGGCACCTTGGCCAGCTCCTCGGCGTACTTTTGGGTTGCTGCTGCGGCGGTTTGGGCCGCGGATTCGCCGCCACGATGGTCGGGTTTGGGGCCTGTGGAGGGCGCTTTGAGGGTTGGTGTCGCAGTGGTGAGTTTCTTGGTTCGGTCCTCTGCGAGGGACTGCTCGCGGGTTACGATGGGGATAGCGGAGAGGTCGAAGGGAGCGTTGAAGTTTTGCTTGTCGGATGAGGTAACGTAGAGGACGAGTTGTTGTTCGAGGACGGGGAGGGAGAACATGGAGTCTGCATAGAAGGTTAGTCATAAACAGCTAAAAGGGTTTGGGAAGTGGAGGTTACCGTTCCGGATGAAACGTATTCCCATGTCTTCGTCAGAGTCCATGAGACGAAGGTTAAGGGCGGCACGGTCACGCTGTGAAGAGTTAGCCGCAGTGTGCAAATTGGACGGGCATGCTAGACGTACAACTTCATCATCCGTATCGTCCATGCATCGTGACTGGATAGATGTTAGCGGACTATCCAGGTCAGCTCGTTGGCGGCTCGATTATACGAACAAGCAGAACGTGTACGCTTCGTTTCAGTTCCTCGTCCTTCTGCCCGACCCCAAACTTCGCCAGCGCAGTTACAGCCGCAGCTCGGACGATGGCGTTCTCGAGGGTTATGCGATTATAAATATAGCTATTCCCCAGATGTTAGCGGTGAATATGAGCAGAACTTGATCATACATGCCGTATATATTTGCTGGGCGCTGACGTCTTCGGGCCTTCCGTCCCTAAGCAATGCAGTACGCGCACGGCGAGCTTAGTGAATTCACAGTCCTCAATAAACTCCGCAAGGTGGCCAAGCGCTGCATGCTCTCGTTAGTGCAATGAAACGGAGATCGTTCAAGGAGAACCATACCATCCTCTTTTGATTCCGGCACGAACTTGATTAGATCCTGCGAGTGTGAGCTGGCAATGTCGCTGTCTCTTTGGTGGGCTAAAGCTTACAAATATCGCCTCAACTACTGAGCGCTTCATCTCAAAGCCTCCTTCGTCGCGCAAAACACTGGAGAGGAACTGAAGCATGCCAGCTTGCTTGCTTGGGAACTAGATCGTGTCAGCTGGTAGCCTTGTCTGATGCTTGGAAACCATGACGTACTTTTAGACATAATGTTCGTACAGCGTCAATGATTGTGACCTTGAACTCATCCGAGATCTCGCTCATGAAGCTCTCTGAGAAAGCCACATGATCAGTTGAGCCTTACAATGACTGCGCTCGTCTAATGAAGACTCACGAATCTGTTTCATCAGCCGGTCCACGCTTGACTCGTTCCCAGTCTTCAGAAGCGTCGAAACCGCAAGCGTTGCAATGGATCTATTCGAATTCGATATCAAGCTCTCGATATCGGGGTTGCACGTCCTGACAGCGTCCGGCTTGAAAGAAGCAAAGTCATGTAGGATGCGAATGGCGGCGAACTTGGTGACCGCACGTGGTGATGTTAGAAAGAGCTGCAGGACATGAATCGCCTGGACAACTTCCGCGTCTGACACGTCGCGCATGGCGCAGAGGGCCTTAGCGGCTTCGAAGTTTACCATCTCGCTCTTGTGCCTTTGTACTGTTAGCCGTGAGCAGGCAGTGCCCTCTGTGTTACGTACCGCAACCAGCCGTCAATCAGCTGCATCATAGGTTTGCGCAGAGACTGGTCTTCGGCAAGGCTCGCGGCCAGCCGCACGAGCAACATGGTAGCCGCAGGACTTTTGACCGCACCTGCAGCACTGTATTGCTGTACCATCTTGACGAGTGCCATCCTGTCATTCTTCCGCATCTGGAACATCAGTGCGATGGCATGATACTGATTCTGATAGGTCGAAGAAGGCGAGAGGGCAGAGCCCCCGCTAGCACCGAAGCCCATAAAGCCTCCGCCAGACCTCGTTGCTGCTGCTGCTTCCTGCGTTTCGCTTTGCCAGCGCCTCACGACGTCTGGGGCAACTGGAAGGAGGTGGTATGCGGAGACGAGAGCGGCAGAAGAAACGGAGGGGTTCTTGTCCACTATGGCGGTCTTGATGAGTCGTTCGATTGCCTGCACAGTGGAAGCCTACAACGTATCAGTGTCGAAGACTGGAGTACGTTAGAAGCAATGAGGCATACGTCAATGACCCGCGTTAACGCTCGTATAGCATTAGCTGTGATGATAGTCAGCACAGTGAACTTAGAGGCGTCGGAGGATGGCCGAACCTTTGTATATGACGTCTGATTTTACGCTGGTATCTTTCATGATCTTTTAAGGCGCCGTCAGTATAAAGGGGATTGTGACCACGTGCTGCTATAGAGCAAAGCGTACCGAGCTCGTGACCATAATGACATCCTCAGCCTCTTTCGCAAGCTCCTTGAGCACGAGATAGACCATCTGCCGTAGGCTCTCATCTTTGTTCTGGAAAAGTTTCGAGATTCCGAAGAACAGGGATGTCGCTTCGTTCGTGGGGAACTTCTCGCCGGTGAAGAGGAGGAGGGCGATTTTCGTGAGGAGTATGCGACATCGTCGCGGCGATATTGGGCTTTGGGCGCATTAGCTACGTTGCGCGTATGCAGACGTTCCAGGTGTACGTACGAGGAGTTGAAGACGCGGGCTGTAGGAGCATGTTAGTTGTTATAGCTGTGTGTGTCCGAAGTGCACATGCCTTCTTGAAACACCGTAGTCCTGTCCACGCTGACTATCATGCTAGTCGCGTCCTCATCCTTCTTCGAGTTGTATGCCATACCGCCTGTTCACAGCCCCCAGAAGCCCGCGAGCTGATTTTGAGAATTATAGGCGTCCAGACCAGCGAGTCTGATTGCTGCAACGTCGCTCGAAGTAGGTGGGAGGGAAGAGTGCAGCGCAACGCCAGTGGAAGCGATGAGCTGCAGGTATGGAGGTCTTAGGGGTGGTGATTCCGTGGTTCTGGGTAGGATAGTGCAGTCAATTGGTATAATTCGAGGTTCCTGAGCGTTATGCGGGCGTGGTAATCCCTGGCATGCGGAAATCTTGGCGCTGATGTTGCGGCTCGATGCGCGGGCACCATAACCAAAAGATCACTGCAAGGCAACGACCATTTCAAAAGACTCGGTTTATTCTCTACGGAGCTTGCAACATCCACGCAACAAGCCTTTCCTTCACCTCCGCCAATCGCTATTCCGTCAGATCTCTAGCTCCTTCAAGGCCGTCCTCGATTTGAGCATATCAAACCCCCACCCCACCGATCATGAACATGCCGGACGTGCCCGTCAATGTCGAGGTCAACCCCAATGAAGATACAGAATGGTACCGAGTCATGGTTTCCCCAGACGCTGCTGAGCAGACCACTAACCCTCGTATTACAGGAACGACATCCTTCGCAAACATGGCATCATCCCCGAAAAGCCTCCATCTCCTACGCCGATAATTGAGGAGGCCCTGCAGGAAGCCCGCCGCCTCGCACACGAGAACCGACTAGAGGGGAAAGACTTGGACGAGCTAGCAGAGCTCGAAGATGAGGAGGACGAAGACTTCTTGGAGGAGTACCGGTATGTTAGCCTCTACAACTGGCTCCTCAGAGAGCGTCGGAGAGCAGGAAGCGCATGACAGCTGAGGAATGTAGCAAAAAGCGCTTAGCAGAGCTCTCGACCATCTCCGCCGCCTCCGTCTACAACCAGGTGTACCATCTTCAAAAACCCGACTACTCCCGTGAAGTCACCGAGGCTTCGAAACAGTGTTTCGTCTTCGTCTTGTTGACGTCAAGCCAAGGCACCAATACAGAGTCGAGGGTGCTGATAGAGATCTGGCGCCAGCTCGCGACGAAGTTCGGCGATGTCAAGTTCTGTCAGATCAGAGCGGAGCTGTGTATCGAAGGATATCCAGACCGGAATACGCCGACGGTATTGGTGTATAAGGACGGGGATATCAGGAGGCAGATTGTTACGCTGAGAGAGTTGAATGGCGTAAGGACCACTATCGAAGGTAGGAATCTGTGCAGAGTTCTGAGACGACCGAATTGGCAGATCAGCTGACTACAAAGCAGACCTCGAGAAAGTGCTTGTGGATGTGGGCGCGGTCAAGGCGACCGACTCGCGGCTGCAGCGCAAAGCACAGAATGATGACCTGGATAACGGGACAAACAAAATACGGCAAGGGACTGTCGGTCAAAGGGAAGGTGACGAGGACAGCGATTGGGATTGAGCCGGGCGAGGGTACAACAATCGCGTTGGGCAGGCACGCACATTAATGCGGGATTGCATAGACCAACGCATGTGCGTAGGGCATGATGAACGTGAGCAAACGTCTTGACCCTTATCCTGCCTCCTCTAAGGGGGAACTATCCTGCTAGCTGTGTGCTGACTGGCAGTAGCTCAGATGCGGCAGGGCGACAGGGTCTGATACGTCCGTACTTGCATGAGATATCGCTCCTCAAGCTACTCTACAGCGCACGAGACGCTGCGCAATACTTGGCTCACCGCTCTTCGTGTCGAGACCTCCGGCGGGGAAACATCACAGGCTGCCCTCAGCACCTAGACTGCATCCTCACATGCTGGAGTCTAGGGTAAGATCCACATCATCATTGTGCCGTGTCCGCCTTGTGCTTCGAGCCCCTCCGTTGATAGCTCCATTCTAGACGCTTTAATACCAATGGACGGCCTGCAGCTGCTGGGACCGAATCTCCCATGCGCCGCTCAACCAGGAAATGGAGACGCATCACTAGCGCATAACATGTGTGTCCATATCTCCCGCGAAGAATGTGCTAGGGCGAAGATCCCTATGGTCTCATGAGCATTCTCTCAACCGCCCTGGCCGCTTTTTGAAACGCAACGGTTGAACTTGCCACCACAAGGCAGCACAACGAACGTGTGTTCCAAGGCGCAGATTATACACAGTAGCCATCGCGACGGCCAGACACACCTCTTGGAGCCGTAATTACGGGATGGCCGTCGTCGTCCATTCGCGTAATGTACGTCAGGGGTTGCTGATTAATCCAGTCGGTGTAATATTTCGCCACGCCGATTGCTTTGTCATACTATCATGTCGATTGATTACGAGTACAGTCTTCTTAGTATGCTTCCGCCTCAAGCGGCGCAGAGGTTGTCGGCGTGGCTACGTCCAATATGCCGACCGGCCACTGATACTGAAGATCCGACCCAGCGTACAGTCGCGGTTCCTGTTGCTCATTCGGACACCCCGGCCCTCCTGTCTTGACGGCAACGCTTGGCATAACGGGCTCGCTCTCTCCGTTCCTTGTGCTTCACTACAGCGTCGTAGCGTTGCTACCTATCCAGGTTGATCTACGATAGCTTGCCTGACTGCACGGCCCCTTCTCGTCTCGCCCGTCCCTGAAGCGGATTGATGATTGGCTTCGGCGAATCGACTGGGTCAAGAATCTACGCCCAGTTGCTCGTCTCTACCTGCCTCGATTACTGACCGATTCCACACACCGCTTATCCCGTTGGTAGCCTTCGGGACAATCGCAATTGACACGGCCGTTGGAGCTCCCGGGACGACCTGTTGCTCTCCGCCACATCGTGCCACAGATGGCCACGCCCGGCACTAGCGCATGATGCGCGAGTTTCCTGTCAATAAGACGATCTCCCTGCGCTCTGTAGCCTGCCATCTAATGCATGGTACCGGAGCTTCGTTCATTACCCCAGATGAGCCGTCCTGGTGTTGACTCTGGTGCGGTCTGTTACTAGGCAACGGGAGAACTTACTCCTTAAGAGGAGCTCGTGCTATGCACGTCCGCTAGTGCAGTAGTCGCGATTCTACAGGCAGCCACCGCGTACGGCGGAGCTCTCCAGAAGGTCACTAGCCGCAGACACGCAACAGCAGTGGCCCCTCCCTGACTTTGTTCACGACGGGCCGAAGCCATGCCATACACCTGTGCCTCGAAAGCCTTGGCCAGCCCCATGGCCTAGCAGAAGCTGCATAAGCCCCTGTGTTTGCCAGCCGTTTAAACGGCGAGGACCTTCTGCGCACACCCGACAGGCGCTCCGTCCGCATCCGCATCGGCCGCCTGGCCCCACTAAATATCCCTCACCCGCGTCTCAAATCACGCCCCTGCTCTGTCCCTTCGGTGGACCGCCTTACTTTTGGTCCAGCACCCGTCTGGCAGCCGCCTCTGTCTCGCCGAGGGGCGCACCGCTTGCATGTTACATGCACGTGCAGGCATTGAGAACGTAGCTCTACCCGCACTCAGGCTGCGCTCAGTACTCGCTCCGCTCCACTCCGCTCCTCTGGCCTACCTTCCACCAGTATGTCATGCGCTGCTCCGCCACTGTCGAGGGATGTAGTGTTAGGCGTTTGGCTGTAGCAAACCCCCATAGCAACGATAACACCTGGGTCAATCTAAAACTCGCTCCGACTAAAGCGCCGCAGCATTCCGTATTCCAACCCTCTTGTGGTCTGTACCGGTGATGGCCGAGATCACTGGCATCTGGTACGTATCAGAGCTTTTGTATCGCTGCAGCGACGGTGGAGAAGTCGGCGGGCAAACGGAGGCTTAGGTCTGGAGTTTCTGTCTCTAAAAAGCCGTTGTGTAAGGAAGTCTTCGTTGTGTTGAAGATTTGTTGTGTTGGAAACTCTTCACGTCACTTTTATCAAGTTTCTTACAGCTGTTAAGAAAGGAGCATGTATTATTGGAATAGAATTAGGTAGCTCCTCGCTAGGCTTAGTTTCGCTATATATTTCTAGCGTAAATTGGTGAAGATTTGACAAGGTCGTGAGTTAGTACGGATGTAGTAATGCTAAGTCCTTTTTTATCATAACTGTGGGAAGGCACGTAGTAGAAACAAGTCGTAAACAGCAGAGGCCCGAACCAAAAAGCGGAATCGGGGCATTATGCAGTAGAAACAGGATGGGTATCTTGTTTCAGGTGTCCGCGCCCCGGGCAAGTTCGGATTGCTGTTTCGCTCTTCATACAAGCCAGATATTGCGCAATTCTATTCCTCTATCCCTGACCAGTTCCCCATCCATGATCCCGTGGACGAAACAGGGGCCTATAAGGCTATGGTTTAGGCCTGCTGGTGCACCTAAATCGAGCATAGCTGCTGCCAGATCCGGAGATATCAATTGGTCGGGACGTAGGATAAACGGCGTGCGGCTTCCCAGCAATACGTATACATGGTCGCGTTTTTGCATTGTTCTCGGTCCGAAGCCTATGTAGCCCATTTCAGTCACGAAGAATCTTCGATCTAGGGAGGCAAAGTTCATGGAATCTCTCACGTGCCCTGTCTTCTGCGCTCGGTCGAAGATATCAGGCATAACCCTCCCAGCGTCCCTCTCCGCCTCGGCGGTCAAGTAAAGCTCCCAAATAGTTTGATAATCCTCTATGTCCTTCACAGAAGCACGTCGCAGTCGAGGTTGGGGTGTGGGTTCGTCACCAAAATGCAACCTGTGGAAGCAGTCCGCTATCATAGTCCGTGCGAACAATTCTTGACGGCTGCAATCAGCTGGATAGTTCTCCTTGGCATGACGTTCCGCCAACTCTTTAATACTTCTGATATGCTTCAACCCGATACCGGCCATGATTTCCGAAACCTCGGTGACTCCATCGACGAAGATACCTTCGACCGCCAGTATGCGGCGGTCCAGCACCGCCACCTTGCCTCTGCGCAGGTTGTCCGCGTTGTATAGAGCCATGGAAGTGCATCGGTTGGTAATAGCCGTGGTGTTCTTATTTCGCCCCAGATGTTGGGTCCAGTCCGGCACCCAGGAGGAAAACTCAGACCTCAGCTGCCATTCGCAGTGTTCCAAGTTTTGGAGGACCCCAGTTGATTCTGTATCACATATAGCGACGTCCCGATATAGCTCCGAATGGGATATCCGGTCGTCCGGTACTAGCTCTAGAATATTGCTCCTGCTGCATTGTCGTCCAAGCAGAGAGTAGACTTTATCTACTGCCAAAGTCGCCTTCCTATTGCGCGTACGCTGGAGAAGGTCCCTCACCGAAAGCTCACTCCACCAATCCCGATATTCTATGGCGGAGATGCCTTCCACGTTCAGACAGAAGGCCTGGAACACCAAGTGGTCTGCCTTCCCTAGCTTGTGGTAGTCCTTGTAGCAGCACGTTCTGGAATGCACTCCAAAATTATGCACCGCGCTAGAGAACTGAGGCCATGGCATGGTCGATCGCCCATAGGTAACAGTGGCCTTGGGGGACAATATGATTTCTTGAACGACCCAAGCCCGGTGCCACCATGGGTTCCAAAGCAACATCCACAGAGAGAACACCATAACTGTCCACCTGACTTTCGCATACAATACTCTCTCCGGGTCGCCGTGTGTCGTCCCAACGATCTCATGAAGGTGTTTGTTCAGAGCGAGATGCGAGAGCAAATAAAAGGCATTAAATTGTGAGAAGCTGCCATCGAGGAGGGCGATCTCTGCAGTGGCAATCTGTTCCTCAAGGGCCCGCCGTGTTTTCTCTGTGCTCAGAAGTTTGTCCAGCAGGTGATTGGTCAAGGATTCATCACCGTGACAAGGAGGTAAATTCAGCGCGTCTTCTCCGGCAAGGAGGGCTATCTGCATCTTGTCAACTAGTGGAGGGTCTGTTAAGCCAGGCGGCGATCCCGTTTTTCCCCGAGCCAGACCTGCGTTTCCCTGGACTGCAGGTAAACATCCCCCATTAAGCTGACTTGCTTGCTCTTCTCATCGTCATTCGACTGATCTATGCAGACAGCGTCTACCCAGAGCGGATGCTCCTTAGACTCATCTCTGAATCGACGTAACCCTAGGAATAGGCTTAAAGTAACATGCATGTCCTGACCGTTGACGTGTATCATTTGCCGCTGGGTCGCATCGCCCCAGACGTATAATATTGCGTCGTATTCGGGCTTGTCATCCAACGAGACTGTCTTCATACGGCACGCAACAGAATCGGACCGTTGCCCGGGAAGAGGGATGAGAACGCGTATCTGCCGCCGTTCATGGTCCAGAGGCTCATAGAGCGGGTTGACCGTGTCCGCCGCATCCGCCGTTCCACGCCGTGCATTGAAGACCTGGGCGAGTTTCGATCGCGCACGGCGCATCTCTTGTGACTGTGATGTGTACAACCTTGAAAAGGAAGGTGAAGGACTCAAACTGGATTAAAGCTCCAGCTGAGGGGAGCCAGGTGGGCTCGACCGAAGTGGCTTAGAGCTTCAGCCTTATCACACCAACCCCGGCAAAATTCTACTTTATATCTTGACAACTCGGAAAATAGCGCGTATAATTATAAGGACTAGTATTTACTCTTGTCTAATCCCACCTGGTCGCCATAAGAGGATTTCAATAACTATCTGTTTAAATATAGCAACGGTAAAAAATTATTGAAGGCAGCTAACTAGATATCTTTATTCCTAAGGGTGGCCGTCCTGGGCTTGGACTATCCTATGCTTAAGTCGTCGCGTCTTCGTGCTATTCGTGCGCGCAGAGACTGCGGGGAGGCGAGTTGCGCTTTGCGCTCCATTGTGACTCGAGAGCCTGACTTTCTATCGCAGATACGTGGTCGTATGCAAGCATCGTCGGCTCATCCAAAGGACGTAGCAGATAGGGTCGTTGCACGAGATAATGTATTCGAGTGTGCCGAATTTGATGTATGCGGGCGTGTTTAGTCAACGTGACTGATTCAGAATTCGAGCCTGAAAAAGAGAATATGCCTTAACTGGAGAGATGTAGGACACACTGCAGATCAATTCAACAAGGGCGTGAGGAGGAAGACGGCATTTCCCACTGCTACTATCTCGGTTAGGTGGTGGTTGTAGTCCTACATAGTCGGTTGTAACTGACGATGGTTGTTGGTTGTGACGATGGGCCGGTCTGCCGCAGAACGTGCATGTGGCGATGTCTCGTGCGTCAAACGGATGTGGGAGCCGGTGGTTGCTATTGCCGATCACGGTATGATTGTAGAATAAACAGAGTATACGACAGCTTAGCTCAAGGAGCACCAGAAAACATTGTCAGAGGGGTTGATGAAAATGGAGCTTGATGGAAGACCAGTCTGGACGGTAAACTTCAAAGTCTATAAGTCTCTTCCCCCTTCCACAAGTACCTGATAGCACGTTCCGAAGGTGAGTGCCGCCCAGCTCACTTTCCGCTCTGTACTTGCCGTTTAAAGCGCCCTCTCGACCACGTTCTAGGCACATCGCAGCAACATAGCTTTCCTTCATTGTGCAATCGCGATGATAGTCATCAAAGAGGAAACCGTCCTCGTGGAGAAGTGGGCAGATTCGTATGGAAAGACAACTCGGTGAGTTGCAAAATCGGAAGTGAGTATGACATTACTTATTGACGCCTACCCAGGACCCCCTTGCACTCCACCCGAACCAAAATTTTCTTTGTATAACCCGAGATAATTCGCCCAATGACCTTACCCTAATCATCCCGTTCAATTACCCGCAGCTCCCGCACTCCGGCCCCCTAACATCATCAACCCTTCCTAGTTTTCTCGGATAGTTGCTGCCACCTGACCCGCCCGGTCCACCCGGCCCACCACCACCTCCTCCATACCCTCCTCCACCACTCCCGCCGCCACGTCCTGGACTCCTTCCCCAGGTACTCCTCGGATTGTTGCTAGGCCGGTTCCGCCGCGAGTAGGGGCTGTTTGCCGCGGCGGTGTACGCATCGAACTGGGACCGTAGTAAGCAAGCCAGGCGCAAAAGATGCACGGAGGTGCTCTGGCATACGGAAAACAGCGTGGTAAGGTACAGCATCACGAAGACCATGGCATCGTCGAGGAAGCTGCGGATGCGCACGGTGAGGGGTGGGCTGTTGCGGCTGTTAGGGGCTCGTTGGTGTTTAGTCCTTGGAGGAAAGAAACTTGCCTGGAGAGCACCTGACCGTTACTAACGTATGTCTTCTTTGGCTCGGCCATTTTGAAGTCGTTACGCTGCTGGTGATGCCTGGTGTTTAAAGGACAGGTTGGTGATGTTCGATTTGGCTTGGGCGCGGAGGCAGGGGTGAGTTTAGTTTCCGCTACAACGGAGCGGACTTGGCGTTGGAACACCGGCACGTGATTGTCCATCCATCAACTATTGACACCGGCACCAGCTGCCCCTACCTCGACTTTTGCCACTGACAACCGCTCGAGTCGCTGGGCGGTCACGGTCCAAAAAGCGTTTATCCAGGCAGCCAGAGAGGTACGCACGCTACGTTCAACGCCTTTCCCCAAAGCAGTGGTTCTGGCTCCCGCATCTGCAGGTGAACATGATCCCGTCGGACCTTTTCCAACCTCCAACTTAGCTTCGATACCAATCATCTCCTAGCTTCACTTTTCTTGCGACCACGTTGATGTCCTTTACAAGCCCGCTGCACAGCCATGTTTCGAGTCCAGTCCTCAGGAAATTCTTGGCACTCGCGAGGCGGAAGCGGTGGACTGCGGGGACGACATCTATCCGAAAGCCACTCGGCTGTGTCTGCAGAGTCTGTCCCAGAAACGGTTGCATCTTGCGAATGCAGCCGTTAGCCTGACGGGCAAGCTTCATCCCGCTGTCCAAAGTTTCATGCACCTGTTTCAGCCAATGACAGCCGCTCTTCGCAGGTACTGCAACTGCTCTGCCCTGAGAAGTCCAGCCCAGTCGATTGAGTGTGAATATGCACCAATTGCCCTGCAGATCGGAGGGAGCTCTGCAAGAGCTGAATCCTAGCAGAATTGAGGTACATGATACTTGGCGTTGAGGACATTAATCAGCTAATCTATCCTCTGCTGCACGTGTAGCTAGCCCGACAACAGCGCTTCGACTACTTTAGTATGAGCATGGCTCTGTAGATTTGCTACCTGCTAATCAGTGAGCCTCTACTGCAGCCACCACATCTCTCTCAGTTCTTTCCAGTATGGACTACAACTACTTCAACTCACCGCCGTCGCAGCCGTACCCTTTCAACGGCCTCCCTCCAACACCAAGCTACGACAACGCTCCAGCCACGGCTATGGACAGCTTTCAAGCTCCCGTAAGCACCTTGGATCATTCGTTCTGCGCCCCCTACGCAACCGCAGACTTTTACTGACTGCCTCTCCATCAGGGCCAGAGTCTTGGCCCCTTCCTCCCCGAGCCCGATTACGATGCCCTCACCTACGCCTTTGAGTCCTCAGACTTCATCCTCACGGCCTCCGGCTCGCCGCCGATACCACAGATTTCGTACCTCGCGGACGGCCTCCCAAGAGTCGACACCGAGGACAGCGGACGAAGACGTAGCGGAGGCAGAGCAAGGAGTAGCAGCGAGGAGGACCGGGAGCAGGACAAGAGCCTGACGCCGGCGCAGTGGCGGCGGAAGGAACAGAATAGAGCTGCGTGAGTGATGCTCTCCACCATCCATCTCGCGTTCTTTCCCCACGGATTCTCAAAATCCAATTCCAATAATCGCGGTATGAAGATAGGACTAACAATGACCGTAACGACACAGCCAACGCGCTTTCCGCGAGCGCAAAGAACGCCACCTCAGAGACCTCGAAGACAAGCTCGCGGCCCTCTCATCCCAACACGCGAGCCTCGCGTCCACAAACTCGCGCCTCCTCGCCGAGCTAGAGCGCACACGTGTTGAAAACGAGATCCTACGCGCATCTTCCTCCTCGGATCCGCACCTTATCCGCCCGCCCAGTCCCACTGACCCGCATACCGACGGCGATGGACCGCACCTCAAACAGCCGCCCGAAGGACAAGGACAAGAGGAAGCACGTTACACCCGCGCCCTCGCCGCGCCCCCTGTGCTCGGCACATCCGCATATCCTTCCCAAGGGACCCAAGGCACTTACCTCTCTCCCTCCGCAGCCTGGGATCTCATCCAATCGCACCCCCTCGTCCGCGACGGGATTGTGGATATCACGGATGTGGCGGCGCGGCTGCAGAGGCGCGCGACGTGTGACGGCATGGGGGGACCTGTGTTCGAAGCTGAGGCGGTGAGAGAAGCGGTGGAGGGGGCGACGAGGATTGGTGGGAACGGGTTGGGGTAGCTGAGGCTGTTGTTTTAGAGTGGAAGGAGATTCAAGCTAGAGCAAAGAGGCGCCATGGATACCCTGTTGCGGTTGTATTGGGATTGTTCGTTACTAGCTTCTCGTGTTGTTCAATTTATGATGAATACGGACTGCGATACGTAGTTTCCACAACATACAACCAGAAAATCAGCTATGTTACTGCAGGCTTGGAGATATTTGCGCTTGGTTTTCCAATGACTCAGGGGTCAAGGGCAGTGAGGTCTCGAGCGGACCCCTGTTTCTGGTAGGGCTGCAGGGCTGACATTGCAAAGTTTCTCATCACTGGTGTTGCCGTTTCGTGCCCAAAACTACCACCAACATGGCGACGCATCAAAACAACAAGGTGCAGACTGCCGCCCCTTTTCAATTCTTCTCTGGTCTCCCCTCTGACACCTCCCCCAGAAGCGCAAGCGCAGCGTGAGTCCTCCACCAAAACCCTTCCACCGACAGCAATGGCCTGGACACCTCCAAGCCGACCGCCGTCTTTAAGCCCTCCACGGGCGGACGGCAATGGACTCTTAGCATCGCGGTGCCCGGCTCCATAATCGCCAGGTGCGTCTCCCCATCCGCAGCGCTGCGCGCTCATCGCCAACACATTTCCCTCCAGCGTCCCAACACCAGACCTCAAGGCGCGGCTCGCAAGCCAAATCGCGCGCGGGGCCTCCGTCTTCTGCGTCGACGAAATCGTGGTGTTCGATGACGGCCAGTCCCACGTCAATACCGCTCCCTCTTCCTACGAAGATCCCCGCCGTGCATACCTCCGCCAAAAGGACGAGGAGGAGGGCTACGAAGGCTATACGGACCCGGATCACTACTTGTTTCATGTGCTTAGCTACATGGAGTGTCCGCCGTACTTGCGGAAAGAGCTGTTCGGATTCCACAAGAACCTCGAGAAGGCCGGGATGCTGCATAGCCTGGACCTGCCGCACCACCTCAAGGCGCATGAGTGGTGCCCGTATCGCGAGGGCGTTACTATCGGACCTTCCACATCACGTGATGACGGCGGTGGCGACGACGCAGCTAGCGGTGCGACGAGAAAGCAGAAGTGGAAGCGGACGGCCGACGACACAGCAGCGGCCGCGTCCGCTACAGCAGTCCACACCGGCCTCCCCAACCCCGTCACTGTCCCCCTCTCCATTCCCCCACCACGCGCCTAACCCTCCGTTTCGACCACTCCGATCCCCCGCCTCGCCCTCCGAGCCGCTGACAGCCACGCCCGTCGACCCATCCGCGCCGCGTGAAGAGCGCGGCTACTACTGGGGCTACAGCGTGCGGCAAGCCTCCTCTCTATCCGCCGTATACACAGACTGCCCCTTCTCCGGCGGCTACGACGTCAGCATCGGGACGTCCGAGCGCGGCGTGCCCCTCCTTTCCATCCTGCCTTCTCCCAGAGCCTCCACAGAAAGCGTCTCAGAGGCCGACACCGCGACACTGCCACCCGCATTCAACCACCTGATCCTGTTTTTCGGCGGCTTGGCCGGACTGGAGGCCGCGGTAGAGGCGGATGCGGCGCTCAGAGAACGCGGGATCGGGAAGGAGAAGGCGGGCGAGGCGTTTGATTACTGGGTTAATCTTGTGCCGGGACAAGGGAGCCGGACGATCAGGGCGGAGGAGGCGGTGTGGTGTGGGTTGATGGGGTTGGCCGGGTACGTTCAGGGGCAGGGGAGGGCTGCGGAGAAGGGATGAAGGAACATCAAGAGTACGAGTTGCACAAAACACGTGTTCCTTGAGATGGAGCCGTATGGAAAGCTGTTGCACGGGAAGTCCACACGTAGATAGATGTAGAAGACCCTATGAGTCGCAATGTTTTCGTAAGACCGTCCAGTTTCAGCCAGAAAAACGGCAACGGGCAGAGCCGCCCTCTGAATCGAACCTTAACTCTGTATATCGTATCTACCATGCATACATTAAAGGTCACAAATCGGATATCACTCGCACTGAGATCGCGCGTCCCAAACCCATCCAGACGGAACAACAGCTCACACCACGCGCTTCTCCACCAACTACACAACTCTCTCGCACTCTTCGTCGGCGCAGCCTCGCCTGCCACGTCTCGAGCGCTCAGCACAATTCTCCGTCCTAATCCTCATCAAAGATCTGATGCGTATTGACCAGAATCGTATCCACGACCCTAGCCTGCAATCCCGCATCCGCCATGGCGCCGCGATGTGGTCCCATAAGCGTCGGCCTGTACCACTCTCGTCAGCAATCTTCGTTCACTAAGCCCACCTATCCTTCGCTCAGAACGCGCTGGGGATCACTCACGCAAAACATATCGCCAAATTACTCGCGCTCATGCGATTCCTCTCGGCATGCTCCTGCACGCGATTCAAATGCAGCACGACGGCGCGCAGGGTCGCGTAGTTGCTATCGGGGAGCCCGTTGACGATGGCGTGCAGGGAGTCGCGGCGCACGATGTCGTCGTCGATGCGGGCGGCGTCGATGAAGGCGGCATAGTGCTCGGATGTGAACAGCGGGTCGGGGAGGTCGCGGAAGAATTGTTTGAGTAGGCCGGCGACGGAGTTGACGTCGTGGTGGAAGGAGGAGGGGTCGCGGAAGTCGATCGTGTGGCCGTCGGCTGCGGACGGGGAGGTTAGTGATTTCGAGCTGGTGGGAGTTTCGTACGGCAGGACTACTTGACGGCGACTGGACTTCTGAAGAGGAAGACTTGAACATGTGTATGGGATGGGGTGGAGAAGAGGGAAATAGGGGGTCCCGAGACGGAAAAAGTCCACGCTTGCTCACCGCTGTCAAACATGGCCTTCATCTGCTGTATATGCTGCTGGCTCCCGCCGACCCTATAGATCCCTTCGACGTCGAGGCCGTACAGGTCCACGGCCTGTATGCACTGATACACCACCATCGGCACGGGTGTCCCATCTCGCTTGAACAGATCATCCAGCCGCATGCCAAAGACTGGCTTTGTCGGTGGGCTGTCATAGGTCGCCTTCTCCGGCGGATACGCTTGCTGCTGCTGCATCTGCTGGAGCGGACCGCCGCCGAAGTTTAGGCTCTGAGGAGAGTGGCCCTGTTGTTGCTGCTGCTGCTGTTGCTGTTGGGCAAGAGAAGAATGGTAGTCAGTTGGCTGCGGGGGCTGTTGGGGGAATGCGGGTTGATAAGATGTATAGTTTGGTTGCATTGGAGGTGGAGCTTGCTGCGGTACCTGCGCGTTGAAGCTGGGTGGCGGCTGGGACTGGTTGAGGTTGATGTGCATGGACTGCCGGTTTGCCTGCGGCGTGGTTCCTTGCCGTGACGCTAGAGTCTGGCATGTATGTGAGTCGCCGTTCATTCGGAAAGGTGACAGAAGACTTACTGGGTGCTGCTCATACTTCGCTTCTGATCGCGTGGGTATTTTGTGCGTGTGGCTCACTATGAAGCTGTTGAAGTCGTGCTGGTTGTCAATCTTGGCTACCATGTCTCGCAAGCTGGGTTGCACCGGCTCATTCGGGTTCTTGAGCGGAGAGACGCATATGCCGTTGCCCAGCAGGAGCTTCTCATTGAACGCAGCTGCAGCACCACGTTAACCAGCCATCTCTTCATGTCTTCAATAGTGTACTCACCGAATTTCTGCAGCTGCAGCGTCAACGCGGAGTCACACTCTTCAATCAACATCATGATCGCCCTGACCGCCTCAGGCCTCCCCGTCTCCAGCAGCTCCTTTCTCTGCACCTGCGCGCTCTGCACCTTAGCCGCATAATCCGCGTCGGCCGCCTGCAGCTTCCTGCTCAGCTCGCCCTCCTGCTGCGCCTGGCTCTTCGGGCCCTTGAGCCCAAACTTCTTCCCGGACCCCTGATCCCCCGTGCGCACTCTATCGTACTCCTCAGCCAAGCTATCGTACTTTGCCTTCGCCCTCTCGACCAGTCTCTCAGCATCGATAACCTTTCCCTCAGCGTCCAGGCCCGTGTGCTTCCAGTGCTTGCGGCCGCGCTCCATGTTGTTGGTGAGCTCGGTGAGGTCCTCGTGCATCTGGTGCAGCGACAGCGCGAACTGGATCCCGTTGTCGGCCATGCGCTCGTGCACGCTGGTGATGAGGCTGAATTGGTCGGCATAGCTGCCGTGGCGGGCATCGGCGCGGCGGATGGTTTCTTGCGTCGCGCGGCTGAGCTTCTTGAGCCCGGCGGCGTGGTCTTCTTCGAGGGAGGAGCGCTTCTTAAGGAAGCCGGCGAAGTCCTGGTACGTTGTCTGTGTTAGAGCTGCATTTACTGGGCGCAGGGCAGGCAGGAGCATACTCTGGCGGATGCGATGGACTGTTTTAGGCGGGTTAGGAGGGTGCTGACGCCGATCTAGGGATAGGTCAGCTTAATTGTCGCAACAATGGAGCAAAATTCTGGCTGACATCCGAGTACAAGACTTCGTCTACCGCTTTGGTCGTCGCGGGGTCTGCTCCCATGTTTGAGGGTGCCGGCGCATGGTGCTGGACAGCTTCCGAGCTGGTTCGCATTGCGCCGCCGTCTTGGGTGCCATTCCCGCCTCCGTACATGCCGTTGCCGTTGTACTCAGGGTCCATGGTTGAGGAGGTCCACGTAGAGTAGCAAAGAAGAGTAGTAACGAGCGTGATGGAGGGTCTGTATAGCTACAGCACGGGTGACGTTGCTGGTCCTAAACTTGTATCGAGCAACACTGAACGCTGGTTGGAGCTCGGGCCATTCGAACTCCCCTCCATTACTCCATCACCACCTGCCATATTCGATACTGCACCCACCGCAGCAAGCCCTTGTAGCCTCAGTCCCCCACCATATCCTCAATCGCAACCATGTCGAATGGAAGCTTCCATCCCCCACCGTCAATCACTCTTCCTGACGAAGTAGTCGCCTGCCTTCAAAATGCGCGCTTCGTAAGCTCCCCCACACACGACCCCAGGCCTCATAGTCCTCCTGCTAATTCCTATACCACAGCTCCACCTCGCAACCTCGCACCACAACGTCCCCCATATATCCCTTATGAACTACACCTACCTCCCGCAGACACCCTACCACCCCCACCCGATCATAATCATGACGACGCCCCCGCCCACCTCCTCCCAGAAAACCGCCAACCTACTCAACAACCCACGCGTCAGCCTGCTAGTGCACGACTGGGTGTCCCACCGGCCTCCCACCCTCTCACAAGAAGGCCGAGCACCCAGCCCCACGCGCGGCACAGCCGAGCGCAGCAGTCTGGCCTCACTCCTTATGGGCATCAACACCGCGGCGCTGAGCCGCATCAGCGCGACCATCAACGGGACGGCGCGGCTCGTGGAGGCCGGGTCAGACGAGGAGACGTGGCTCAAGAAGCAGCATCTCGAGAACAACACGTTTTGCGACTCGGCGTTTAGCAGCAGTCCGGAGCAGGCGGGGGGCTGTGGTTGGGGCAGCATCGGCAGGGGCAGGGTCAGCTGGAGGACGAGGATGGGGATGGGGGGAGGGGGACGTATATTGAGGGCCAGGAGGTTAGGGTCGTGGTGGTCAGGATTAGGGATGGTAGGGTGGCGGACTGGAAGGGTGGGGTCAGGGATTGGTGCCTTGTGGGTGGGGAGGAGGAGGATGGGGGGATGGTTAATGGGACGTGATGTGGGATGCTTAAGGGTAGATTTTAAGTTGATGGTAAGAGACTGGTTGATGGGAAATTGAGGGAGCATGGGTTTGGTTATGGAAATTGGCTCTACCGGTGGGGACAAAAGCATCTCGCGGCGTACATGGGGCTGTCTGAATACAGTACGGAGCACCACGAGTCGCTGGTGCTCGGGAGATCTCTTGCCACGATTGTCGGCATAATTGGCTTCACAGTATGTCTGATATCGCATTACGGCTATTTTGAGGTTGCATTTAAAATTGAGCACTGCCCTAGGGGTATTTTCACGTCTCATCGTCATGCCTTTCCAGATCGTATCAAGCTAAAAAATGGCTTCAGCGATATCGAAGAAGCATTCGACATTCGTCCGAGTTCGTGCTACTGTCAAGTAAATTATCTACTTAGGTAGATGAGCTGGTGTTCAGCACTATAAGCTGGCAATCACGCAGCTGGGAACTATGTTACATCTCCAGCTGCAGGGGAGGAGATACTGAGAGCAATATCTCAATTGTTATTTCTCGGGTCAGGCTCGGGGGATTGTATATCCGGGCAGAGGTGCTAAGCTGCGACTTCGTCTTCCTTATGACAGAAATTGGTACACTCAAGAATCACCAAAAATTGCTCAATCGATCACGCTCCCCGAGATGCTTACCGTGACCCTTCTACCACTAATCAGGCGTGCGTTAAGTGGACCAAGGTCGCCAGGCCCTGAAATCACCAAGGTTTCCGGCCATGAACTACGTGTACCAATATCTTTACCATGACCGCTCAACCTCTCCTCTTATGTGTGCCTCTGATATAGCTGTGTTGTTTGACGAGCAGAGTCACGACTGAGCTGGAGTCATGAGCATTTTGAGGGTGAAAGAATTAAACCGGTTCTAGGCGATAGAGAGGAAAGGTTGTTCAGCAGTGCAATACTTCAGTGCATCGATCACCTAAGACGTCTTCGATCTAAGCGGTGCGTTTCTGATCACCCACCTTGATGTCTACAAGTAGCTCTCAACGGGGCATCCGTTGCTGGTTTGGAGCATTAAACTGTAGACATAATGCACTCAGTGGAGTCTTTGCACACCAGGTGACCCTTCCACAGTGCAAAAGATTCTGCTGGCACACGTGGGCTTCATCTTGTTTGATGTGCAACAAAGCAGAAGAATAAAACACTCCACTGGCCGTTCTCTTCTTCACTGCGTGATCAACAAATGACCAGCCGCAGCTTCCATGAAGGAAACTCCAGTTAAGCCCGCTGATGTAAACCTGCTTCGTTGCCCGTCAAGAGAGCCTGCTGCGCTCGGAATTGTGTTCGTGAAAACTCTGCTTGGTGACAGTCAGGAGCAAAGCGTTCTCGTGCGTGCAAATTGATACATCTCCTCTTGATATCTCGGCGGAGTTGCTCCGGAGGTACCGGATAAAGCTGCCGCTGCCCAGTCACCGCCGGGCACCAATTTACCAGTCCATTGGCAGCTGCCCTGATAATCTTGCCGTTTTCAGGAGGCAGAAAACGTGGCTCGACGCCTTCTATACGTCAGTGAACCCCTGCGCTGAGCGCTGACCAGCCAAGCTCGCACTAGAAGCTGCAGGAACCCTGGAGGCTTTCAGGAACGAATGCAGTGGAAACAGGGGCCATGTCGTTCAAAGGCAGCAGTGCATCGAGCCGTGGTAGAGCGCAGGCAGATGCAATGCATGAACACTCAGGCAGAAGACTTCAGCAGCTTCAAGAAGCGCTGCATGGCCCGTAAAGCATGCTCTGCCCCCTTGAGGCCAATCCCCTGAGTAAAGGCGGCTTCAGCATGAGCAATTCAGTGCGGCGGAACGGGGCGTTCGTTCTGCACGTCATCTGCGGTACCTAGGTATGGGTTGATGCCAAAAAGCTTGGGGTGGGGCGCCATCCCTATTCGGACTGAAGTGACAGGGATGGGCGAGGTCTGATGGTATTGCTGGAGCCCAACGTCTCTGCCCACGCGAGAACTCCCGCAAGCTTTTGCAGTGCTTCTCCAGGCGCGTCGCAATCATCTGATCTGGCTCCTTGCGGCCCGACTGTCGCGCTCAGGCGCACCGCGGGATTGCGAACTTCGCCCCCCTGGTATTTCAAGGCTTCGCTTTGCCAGCTTCCTCTGTCCAACAACACCTCTTGCACGCGCTTTGAGACAGACAACCAAAGCAGCCTTGCGCTCACTTGTGCTCACAGCGCACGTCCTTGTCAGGATAGAGACCTTGTCTGCATTGCACTGCCGCGCGGTCACAGCTCACACACTTTGTAAGCACGCGTCGACCCTCCACCACGCGTCAAGCCGCACCACTGACTCCCCTGAAGGCACAGCTCACACACACTTGCTTCCCAAACCAAGGACAGTTGTATCAACTAACATGTCCTTCACTCCAAAAACACCAGCCAGCTCCGGCGGAGGTGCCGGGAACACCCACCGTGCGGAGGGCAGCAAGACCAAACCAACTCCACGCACTGCAACCCACCTCATGGCGATGACAGGCGAGCCCTCGCCGGCGAGCACGTACGGTGAGACAGTCGTCGGAGGCGACAGCGTCCCAGCGACGCCGCTGAGTGAGAACGGAACCGGTGAGTGATTGCGCGTTGGAAGTACTCATGGCAATTCTTCCATGGAGCGTCGCACTGTTCACACACCTCAACCTCAACCTGACCCCTTGTCTTCCACTTGTGTCGTCTTGTCTGTCTCTGCTCGTGTCCTCACGCGTTCGGGAGTCTTGCGAGGTTCTTTTTCTTCTCAGTTGCTGCTCGTGTCTGTTCAAGCTCGGCATCCAGCATCGCGTCGCGCATCAAACCTTTCTTGGTTCAGCCCTTCGCGTACTTGAGAGCGTGTTGGCTAACAGCTGTCGCTCTGCCAGATGTCACAAGCGGCTTGAACGATGGTTTGCACAAGATGACGATGAACGATGCAGTCACTGCGGTTGGCGAAGTCCAGACGAGGCATCCAATTTACGGATTGGGTCACTCTACGAACCACCTCTCCGGTTCCAGCCCGGCCCAGCTTGGACACATGGTCGGTGAGCTATCAGGTGGCACTTCGAATGGTATGGCGTTGCCCCTGAAGAAAGGTTCAAGCTGACACCAGTTGATCAGACCCCGGACCATCGAGGCCTTTCGTCCTTCAGAGCACAGCAGGCGGCGAACCTGACGATCCTTTCACGACCGGAAGCACGACGTCGGCACCCACCTCGACCGTCGATGCTCAGAGCACTACTTCAGGCTCGGATGACAACGATGCCGTCGACCAGCCGGGCGGAGCTGCATTGCCCGCCCAACAACCTCCGATTACCCCCAACGCCCGTCGCCTGACGGAACCGCTCTCGCCGGAGAACGCTCAGGCTATTTTCTTGCCAGACTGTTGTGTTTTCGTAGCTAAGTACGGTCATTCACCCCCATTCAGATCCGCGGCTCACAAAACTGTCAACAGTCTTCCGACCAAGATGTCCGACGAAGAGCTGGGAGATGAAGTCACCCGTGTCTTCAAGCAATTCGGAGATTGCTACGTGAAGATCAAGCGCGATGCACGCAGTATGCCCCACGCGTTTGTGCAGTACACGGTAAGCAGCAACGAGTCAGTGCATGGTTCAGGACTGACCGGACTAGTGCAAGGCCGATTCGATGGCAGCCCTGGAGTATGGCGGCGGAAACCTGATCTTCGATCGCCAATGTCGGGTCGAGAGCAGCAATGCGTTCCGTAAGTGTCCGATCCAGCTCCTTGTCCGAGTCTTCCAACTGACAGAGAGCAGGGTCAATCTATCTGTCACGTCGTGACGGGACCCGACCGGTCGAGAGTGCTATTCGGACGTTGTTGGAAGAGTACGGTCCGATCGAGAGGATCTGGTACCCAACAGACACCGAGACGGAGCTGTGGGGCCTCCCAAGGGGCTGTTGGGTGAAATTCATGTTCTGGCAAGATTACAGCGATGCTTGCAGAGTTCGTAGCACCTTTCCTCTATGCTCCGACTCACGTGCTGACAATGTCCTAGGGCTTGCGCGACCATGCGGTGTACCGCGCTGAGGAGCGGAAGGCGCCAAGGATGGGAGACACCTTCCATCATCTCCCTGGTCCGGTTCCATTCCATGCACCGGCGTGGTTCGATCCGTCGATCCATGACCCACGCGGGGTGTTCGTTGGCGACTTGCCCCATACGGTCAAGGAGCATGAGCTTCTACGCCCCTTCCTGACCTTCGGACGGATTGAGACCATCAGGCTCAGGCTGAGGCCGGGTGGTGGTGAGTATTTCGCCGTCTGTTGCGCAACCCATGCTGACAAGTATTCGCAGGATTCTCGTCTTACGCGTACATCATGTACTTTCGACCACAAGACGCTATGCGTGCTGTGCGCAGCTTGGTAAGATACCTTCCCTCAACTGAGAGACTTCGCTAACCCTGAGAAGCGCAACAGGCTGTTGATCGGCAACAATAGACTGGTGCGAGTTGAGTTCAAGCGCCGCGATCGCCAGGATATCCCGTCATACTCAGCCTTGTTCGCACAATTCATGTCCGCCAGTCGCGAAATGGGCATTCCTCCTCCGGGCTACCCGATGGGTGCTTCGAACATGTATGTCCCGGGAGCGGGCGCTGCGCCATACACAAGCTCGAGCATCTTTCCCGGCACCCCACTTTACCATCTATCGACTATGCCCCAGGCGGCGACCGGCATGTCGATATCGCTATCCAACCAAGGCATGACGGCCCAGAACATGTCGGCTCTTGCGAATGTTGCCCATGTTCCGAACTCAGGTCACATGGTACCCAATGGCAGCAACGGCAACCAGTGGGTCACTGGCTCTTTCGCCGCTCACCATCAAACCCAGTAGGACTGGGACAAGTAGTGCATTGCTCTTGAACGCACCGCCGGAGTTCTGTCACCTCTGCCTCTGCGCATGGCCTTTCGGATCTGACCATTCGGTTCGCTTCTTCGCTGTACTCGTTTCTCCAGATTCGCGCGGGTTCTGTCTAGGCCTTGTTGTCGGTCTCCTTGCCTTCATCTGCCTTGACATAGTGTGTCGGATCTTTTTCATTTTCCTGTTTGCAAAGTCGTCATGCTGTCCCGTCTCTTGCTGAGTTCATCTCATGCCGAGCACACAGTGGACTCCTTACGGATTACGTTATGTAGCAGCGAACTGGTGCGCCAGTGCTAGCGATGGATGGGTCAATGGTTGCTTTTCCTTTTCATGGGTCGCATTCTGAGCAGCGAACTGAGGCGTCAGTGCTGTCACATCTCACGCTGAGCCTCGTCTCATGCTGAGTGCACAAGAGGCTTTTCGCCTCTCGGGTTATGTAGCAACAGACTGCGGCGTCAGTGCTGATAATGAAAAATCAAAAGTGGCTTTCTTCTGAATGTCTCCATAAGGTGATGCCACTTGAAGTCTTCTGTCGTGTCTTAGAGCATCGGTCCTCCTCTTTCAGTAAACTCCTCAAGTCCCTTCAACAAGCCCATATATATCGCGAGTCGGCTTTCTAACCCAGAAAACATCAACGTCCAATGGCATCAAGAACAGAAGATCGACTGAGCTCATGGCCCGAACAGACGCGTCGCCGGAGTTTTCCAAAGTGTATCTTTCGTCGGTCTTGTTGCATCTGCTTGGCCCCTTGGCCGGGACTGACGAGCTTCATCCCGTCAGAGCACATGCGGCCGTCCAGTAGTAATCCGCTTTGGAGGCCTTGGCCCGAGATATGTGGCTGTTGTCCCTTTTCCTTCTTGACCGCCAAAAGGAGGCTCCTGCCCTTGTCTACGAGAGAAGCGGTCAGCATCTCATCCCGTCGCTGCAATTAAGAGCTGAGGATGCGATAGGCAATGGCGCCGGAAGAAAATGTGTTGATTGACCGGCCTCAGCGCCTCGTCAAGCTGGTGTTGTTTTCGCGGCTTTCCCAACGCGGGCACCAGTGGACGCGCCGATGCAGTCTGCCGAACGGATTCAGCTACCAACGTCTTTGCTACCATGGCTGGCAGCACATTCGGATCGTAAGAGGTGGGCTCTTGCGGACTCTCATGAGGGTGCGGCAGGTATCATCGAGCGGTTTTGGGCATAGCGAACGCGCGTCACCCTTCGGAGCAAGGCGATCTTAGGTCGAGGTGAGCGGCAGCAGCAGCATCAGTAAAGACTGGGTCTCCACTGTCGAGATTCCGTACTTGATGTGCTGCAGGTAGGCTGGAGCGCGTGTCAGCATCACTTGTTCGTTCTGGGGTGTTTCATCTGAGAGAGAAATTCAGATGGCCGATCACGCCGAAGATCATTGAGCTTGCCGCGGAAGATGCCCCATTCGAAGACGTTTGATTGCCTGAGGAAGATGTCTCCTGTCCATCTTGCTGGCGTCTCGCGTTATCCAGATCTCCTCGCGGTGTTCGTGATCTGAGCGATGCGATCCTGCCGCGATTGGCGAAATCCGACATCCAAAAGTCAAAACGGCAGTGTCGATTGCGTTATTCTAGGAGCTCTCCCTGGTAAGTGAGCTTCAGGTCCTTCTTTCGATACGCGATTCATGGTGGATGACCTGAAAGCTCTCGTCACGAAGCGCGAGTCGCGTCGGCTGTGAGCGGTGGTAGGGAGACGAGCGAGCATTGTGGACGGATCAGTAGAGAACATTTATGAGGACTTGAGGAGCAGCGAGGCATGCGATCTGAAGCAAATCTGGCCTCCTCGAAGTCGAACAGAAAGTTGGGAGCGGCAGGGGTAGGGTGGTGATGGTGTTGTGCATGGACCCTTCCGTGCGGGCGTTGATGCGGCAGGGGGCAGCCGCGAGTCGTCCTGCTTGGCCAGGCTTGAGTGGAGGAGGGGCATGGTCGAGGCTCACGCCCGGCAAAAAGTAAGAAAAGTCTAAAACGACATCCATTCATCCCATTGTTTGAGTATCTACAGCTTCTCATTACCGAGCTTGTGGATTTACTGTATCAGCAGTGCTTCAGGTCCTCGAGGGCTTGAGCAATCGAGAATCTATCACTATGGGCGTGCCATCCTTTGCAGCATCGAACTCTATCATCTACCTGACCTATGGAGCATTCCTGTATGTCTTGGGCCTGTCAGCGCGAAGGAGACGTAGTGGACCTTTAGCTAACATATCATCTTCCAGTGTAGTGGGTCTCCTGATCGCATGGAGGCTCCGTCACCAAAGCAAGACCGAATTTCTATCCAGCAATCGAACACAGAAAGGTCCGAGTCACAAGCTTGCCGTGTCTTCGGCCTCCAAAGATACCCCCTCTGCATGCGGCACTCCCTCTGCGGAGTTGCCAGTACCCGACTGCTTCGGCCACCTGCTAACAGTTGGTCAGCCATTCCGCTCGCGTTCAACTTCATAGCTTCGGGTGAGTGGGCTGGGCGAACAGGAGCAACCTGTTGGTCCGAAGCGGCGGCAGCAATCAGGGAAAAACTCGCGGGATACAATTGGGACAGCATTATGCTGCGCCCCAGCGGTTGATCACGCCTTGTGGCGGAGTACTGTTCGAGATACCGTTCCATGATCAGGTTCGTATGCGGATGATTTCACGCGGAGCCATCATCGCCGCTCCTCTAGCTTCTCTGTCACTTCCCACCGCCTGGGGTCGGCAGAGAGCAGAGGAGTGACATGGTAGCTCTGTGCGGCTTCACTACGGGCGCCGAGTCCGCACCCTCCGTAACAGTCGTTGCGGGTGGCGTGGACGAAGCTGAGATGTACCGTGATTACTCGATCAAGATAATGCTTGCGTGAGGAACGTGCTGCCGCGCTTCTACCTTCCTGTTCCCCCTCCGATTCCCTCGGAGGACTGCTGACAGCTCTAGCTCTCGGGTCTGGTATTCTTTTCACCTATCCTCAAATCGCCACACTCTGTGGTGTCCAGGGCTTGGTCATCTACACGCTTTCCTCATCGCTGCCGCTTCTGCTGTTCGGCTTCTTGGGCCCGATCATACGGCGGAAATGCCCTGAGGGGTTCGTCTTGACTGAGTGGACGAGGCAGCGATATGGCGCTGTGACGGCCTTGCTCCTGAGTCTGGCGACGTGGGTCTCAGTGTTCTGATCAAGAGAGTAGATCACTGACCGGAATACAGCCTCATCACACTGTTCTTGTACATGGTCGCCGAACTGTCAGCCCTGCAGCAGATCGTCAGTGCCTTGACAGGACTAGATGGGCTCCCGGCGGTCATTGTCCAGTGCGTCGTGACGACCATCTACACATGTACGTCCTCGCCAGCGCCTTTACCAGGCTCAAACTGACCAACACTCCCAGCACTCGGCGGATTCAAAGTGTCTTTCATCACAGACAACATTCAAGGCGCAATGGTTGTCGGCCTGATTATTATCGGCGTCATCACCGTTGGTGTAGAGACCGAGATTGACAAGAGCCTGGTCGACTCATCAGGACTCCTGGAATCCAGCCTTCTGGGCTGGCAGCTGTTGTACATTCTGCCGGTAGCCATCTTCACAAACGACTTCTTCATCTCGGTAAGTATCATACACATCCTCCAGCAGAAATTCCATCCATTGATACCACTCTCCATCGCTCCCCTGTCCGCACACAAGAACCCTCTCCACACCTCCCAGCACCCACTAACAAGCCCCACACTCAGGGCTTCTGGCTCCGCACCTTCGCCTCCCGCACCGACAAAGACCTCCGCATCGGCACGGGCATCGCAACCGTCGCCGTGGCCATCATCCTCGCCTTCGTCGGCTCCGCAGGTCTGCTAGCCGCCTGGTCCGGCGCCTGGCCCGGCGACCCACCCCAAGACGGTGCAATTTCCTTCTTCCTGCTGCTCGGGCAGCTGCCCGCCTGGGTCGTGGGCATCGTGCTCGTCATGGTGGTTAGTCTGTCCACGGCGGCTTTCGATAGCTTCCAGAGCGCTATGGTGAGTGGCCCTTCCTTCTCATTTCCTTGTTGGGATTTCTCGCCTGCCAACTCGTTGTTTTGCTTTGTGGGGGAACCGGGTTACAGGATCAGTGTGCTGAGAGGATGGAAATCTAGGTCTCGAATGGCAGCAACGACATCTTCCGCAACCGCCTCAACATTTGGTTCATCCGGCTCTCGGTCGTGCTGATCATCGTCCCCGTCGTCGTCGTCGCGCTCAAGAGCCCGGACATCTTGACTATCTACCTCATCAGCGATCTCGTCAGCGCGTCGCTGGTGCCTGTGCTCGTCATCGGGCTGTCGGACCGCTGCTACTGGTGGCGCGGATTTGAGGTCGTGGTCGGGGCGCTCGGGGGATTTTTACTGTGTTTTTATTTGGGACCGTGTATTATGGGGATGCGGGGAGGGGGCGAGGTTGATTTTGCTGGAGGGGGGTTGTATGCGGAGGATTGGGGCGCTTTTGGTATGCTCCCATCCCCCTTTGCTTCTGTCATTGAAGCCCGCGAATTCGATGTCGCACACATGGGTTCGGAGTGTGTTCGCTTTACCGCGGCAGGTCTCGCTTCAGTTTAGCAACCATCACGCTGACCGAACCAGGTGCATTCGTCGCCGCCCCCGTCGGCGCCCTCCTCTGGGCTCTAGCCGCACTCATCCTGCGCATCGCCTTCCTCTTCCTCAAAGCGAAAGTCCAAGGACGCCGTTTCGATGCCTTTGACCGGCCCACTCCTGCGGACCCGGGTCGCTTCGCCGGCACTGATGCGCTGGGTACGAGGACTGGCGACGAAGAGAGGGACAGCGTCGTCAGGGGCTCGAGGCGTGCGGAGCCCGGGAAGTTCTTTTGAGGGGGGATGGGTAGGGGGCTTATCTGAGGAGCTGGCGGAGTGGGATGGATGGTGGGGTTTCTGTCCTGTTGACGCTGGAGGTGGGTCACGGAGAGGTGATTGCAGGTGTTGTTGGAAAGGGGTGGGGGTGGCGAGCAGCGCCCGAGGTGGTCGCACGGTGAATGATGATATAAGGTAATCTTGTTGATTTTGAGGGGGTTTGTCCGATGTTGAGGATGTCCAGTATGTTCAGAATAGCCACTTGCTGCGTGGCAATATCATTAATGTGGTGTGATGGATAGTCATAATTTCTTTGCATGATATCACCTCAGTCCCCACCTACGGTGGGACCATCAGGCCGTCAACTTTGATTCTGTTGAGTTCTACATGCTCACTTGGAGCGCTTGTACCGAAAAGCGATGTTTACTACACTCCGGCGCCATCTCCAACCTGTCAATGCCCAAAGCCGTAACCGCAAGAATATACTAGATCCGACGCCGTAATACTCATGCAACCCTCAGCCAATGCTTAAGCAGCCCCAGCTTCCTCCATAACGCCAGCCGGTAGCCTCGACTTAGGCCGTGCGACCTCTCCAAGCTTCTCGGCGTTCCGGTTCTTGAGCACGTTCTCAATGAACGCCTCGCCGGCTTTGTATGAAGACCTCACCAGCGGACCCGAAGCGCAGTACAGGAAGCCCATATCCAGTGCCCGCTGGCGCCACAGCTCGAACACGGTGGGGGTGACGTACTCGTGGACTGGGAGATGGCGCTTGGTTGGCCGCATGTACTGGCCGAAGGTGACAACGTCTACATCATGTTTCCGGAGTTCTGTTTTCTAATGTTAGAGAGTGTTTTGATGCTGGAGAAAAAGGAATAGGGGGCAAGTAAGGAAGGCAAGAGTCCACATACCCCTCAACGTCTCCCAAAGCTGTTCCTCCGTCTCTCCCAACCCAAGCATAATGCTCGTCTTCGTGATCAAGCCCTCCTTCGCCTCCTTAGCCCGCTGCAGCACACTCAACGACTGTCGAAACGTCGCCCTCCGATCCCTCACCCCCGGCGTCAACGCCTCAACCGTCTCAACATTATGCGCATACACATCCAACCCGCTCTGCGCAACCACATCCACCATCTCCAAGTTCCCCCAAAATCCCCCGTCAGCGCCTCAACCAGGATATCGCTCCTCTTCGCCTTGATGCGCCGTATCGTCTCCGCGAAATGTCTCGCCCCGCCATCCGCCAAATCGTCCCGGTCCACGCTCGTCAGCACCACGTACCCAAGCCCCCAGCGACTCAGCGCCTCGGCCGTGTTCTCCGGCTCGTGCGGGTCCAGCGGCGGGGGCGTACGCGAGGTCTTGACGCTGCAGAAGCGGCATCCCCGCGTGCACGTGTCGCCCATCAGCATGATCGTCGCCGTGGCCGCGGACTTTGAGCTGCCACCCCAGCAGGAGGAGATGTTGGGGCAGCGGGCTTCTTCGCAGACGGTGTGGAGGCCCAGCCCGCGCAAGTCGTGCTTGATCTTTTTGTAGTTGGTATTTGTGGGGATGGGCGTCTTGAGCCATTCGGGGAGGCGCGTTATGGTTTTCTTCTTGCCGGCGGGGCCTACTGTCGCTGTGCGCAATTCGTATGCCTCGGACGTTGTTAAGGCGGGTTCTTTGCCGCTGACGAACTCGGAGAAGGAGGGCCCGGCATTGAGGGTGTCGCGGAAGGCTGTGTGTCGTCGCGCTCCCCTCGGAGCTGTTGGTTCGGTGGAGGATGTGGAAGAGGAGGGTTCTGGTACGGCGGTGGCGAGTAGTCGGGTTTGGGTGCTGGAGGGGTGGGAGGGAGCAGCGAGATATCTACGGGAGGGACGGAAAGAGGAGCTGTATAGGCATCGGCATTTGGGTGCTGCGGCAGCCATTGTGAGGGTGGAGTTGGAGGTGAGTTGCGCGGGTGTAACGGGTTGGGAATCGATGATTCCTTCGCCACAAAGATCTCAGGGTCATCGTAGGGCTGAACGGGGTGGGCGCAGGGCTGAGCACGTGACATGTCCCCTACGCCATTGACATCCTCAAGGCAGTTCTCGCAACCACCTAGTGGTCTGCCATTCGAGAATAGTAAACGAAGATCGGGAAGGAGGACGGTCAAGTATGGAACGCGGGTAGGAAGGGTGATAGTTCAACTATATTCCTACATGGCGGGCCTCGCTATGCTCGAAAACCAAAGGTTCGCTGACTGTAAACTGTGAGGATGAATCTACGGTATCATACAGCTTGGTACAGTATAGTACACAAGTCTTGTCGACCTTCACGCCGGAGGTACCCCAGCACAAATGCCAAGCTTCGATGAACTGGATCGCTTCATCCACTGCGGAACCGACTGCTCCGGTAGGGCATGACGCAGGCGCTTCAGCTGGCCTTGCTGGGCACCACAGCCTCCAGAGGTGTCTCCTCCGTCAGGCCCCATAGTACCCACGGCTCCTCCTTTCCATTCCACATCCTCCGCTGTATGACCACATATTCCGTGACCTCTTTCTCTTCTCCAGGATGTGATGAGATGACCAAATCCTCTTGACTCGTTGAGCTAAGCTGACTGCTGCCTTCACGGTCGCTGCTCTTCGCAGTCCTTGATGTGTTTCTTGCAGGCGCACTTGGTACGTTCTTCCCTTTCGCGCCAGGTTGCACAACTTTGCGGCCTAAACTCTGCCGACTCCGTATCTTCACCACGACCTGTCGCAAGGCCGACTCCTTCCCAAATGGTAGCATGGCCGCTCGATTCGACACGACCCGAGGTTTGCCAATCATCCGATGTAACGTCCAGTCAAATCGCTCATTAGGCGCGCGGTGCGAAATTCGGGTGCGCAGCGAGCCGAGGAGGCCTTCAGCGCATATCCGGCGAAGTGTCTCGACGTCAGATGCGGCGAACGCAGTGTACATATCCTTGTGCATGGCGGTGGCCAGACGAGCCAAGGTGGAGAGTTTCTCGAGCCGTGGTCGTGGCTTGGTTTTTCGAATGTAGAATTTGTATACCCATAAGCTGCGAGAAGAGCTGTATCAGCTAGGAGGAACTCTTCGGTGCGCTGTAGATATGGTGGCGATGTGGCGGCGGGACAGCTTGGGGTTGAGCTACCTGAATAAATCCTTACCGCGCTTCTTAAGCCAATGCCATTCCAGCTTGAGTCGATGTCGCGTATCAGAGAAGATAGACGGCTTGTTGTAGCCGGTAGGCTTGATGAAAGTGTCTGCGGCAGCCGTCAGCACTTAACGTCCAGTAGCTCATCAATACTTGACGGTTTCCGGAACTGTGTAGAACGATGAGGCGTTCGACGAAAGATATACTGACCCTCCAGCAGCCCTATATCATTTGGCAGCCCCCGAAACAGTCTGTTGTTGAGCTACCGCCTTGATGCTTCGTTGCGGCTTGTCTTTAGGAGTGATGGCAGAGAACACGCCTTTGACCTGCGACACTCGCCCGGCCGAGAACTGGGACGCCTGGATGCGTGGGAGCTTGGTGCAGCTGCATCCTGGAGATAGTGATTTTCGTATAGATTGGCTGGCCGAACGCGGAAACATCGTCGAACGAAGAATCATGTTCATGATGCTCGAAGGCGCCGCCGGTCCGCATTCGTAGCTTAGGACCGCCGCGATATCACGTGATTCGAAGTAGCTGGAGGTAAAAGCGAAACACCAAGCTTACCGATCATTCAAGGGGACGTAGAGAGTTGATACTAGATCGCCAGCTCACGGACATGTGGAGATAGGCTTGTTATGCGACGCGGCATCAGCATCAGTTTTTGTTTTCGTCGACCTTCGACACCGCCTCATCTTTTGGTCACCATGCAGTTTGTAAGCTGGAACTGAGGGATATTTGAGAGCGCAGCAAGCGACTCGAAAGAACACTGCATGCGTTGCATTGCATTGCGTCATAAAGCCCTGACCCGGCCTTTTGTAGCATACTACGCAAAACTAATCAAGTCGTACTATCATGAGACCCATTCGCATATGAAAAAAGAAAAACCACCACTTGCAGTTCTCATGTGAGACCTAAACCTAGAGTGTCCAGCCACGCACCGGTTGTGCGGTGCCCATCCCTCATGCAACCGTCCTTATACCGCCAGAGTTGATGCAACAGGAGCCTTATCTCGTGGTGGCTTAGGATGGGGCGCTGGCAGGGCCGGCAAGTCGAGGCGTTTTCGGCTCAGAAGCCGTGGACCTAGGAAGTGTGCTGTTAGCCTAAGGACAGTATTGCGAACCAGAGTTGGTTGCATCGGCCATACCTTTATGGTCTTAGCATCAAGATCCAGACCCTCTTTCTTGTCGGTCAAGAATTCTTGAACATCCTTGCGCTGATCGCCCTGAAGCTGAATCACCTCGCCCATCTCAGAATCGGTGACGATGGTGCCATTGCAAGCGAACTTCTTCTTGATAACCTTGAGGATCTTTTTCTCTGGAATCACTTCCGTCAGCATGACATAGTTGCACGGGATTCCGCATGTTCTTACGGTCGAAGCGAGAAGGCAATCCTTGGACGGTGGTCTGTTTGCAGTAACGGTAAGCCTCGAACTGCGAGAATGCGGCGCCATGAACAGGGTGCACTACTAACCAGGGTCTTTCTACCATTGCGCTCTGTCGAATACAACGTCAGCTATTACTGCTCTCCAAGACAACGGAAGGCGGTGTAAGAGTCAAGCCAGGAATGTCGACTCGAATATCCGGAAGGAAGGACGCAGCGCGGGATGTAGTGTACGTACGTTGAATGCGAATGTGGATGTAGTTCTGAGACTGCTTGTTGACCTCGCCTGTGTCTTCGTCGGCCTCCGCGAAGGGGTCTGCAAAGAAATGCGTCAGCGCTGAACTTCAGCGACGAATCCAAAGGCGACTTGAGCCCTTCGCCTTTGCGCGACAACATGGCTGGTAGAAGACTGCCTTCATATTGCGCGACCGAGTAGGCGGAGGTGGGCGATGGAGGGGCTGAGGCGGGGCACCCAACGTACCGAAAGTCTTGAGGTTTTGGATAGTTGACATAAAATATCGCTGTCGAAAGACGTCTGCTAAGTGGGGTCGAGAGGAGTAGAGTTGTAGTGGAGAGTGCGGTTTGGTCGCTTGGTTGTGGGTTGTGCTGGTAAGGCTGGGCTGAAGGTACTGGTGTTGTTCGGTGAGGTGAGGAACTTGAAAGAAGTTTGGCCCCGGCGGGAGGTTATGCGAGGAATGCCAAGCCCGGAATATGACTGGCCAGCCTTGCCACTGCCTTAACTCGTTGTGGCAAACTTCATCGTTCAAAGCAGATATGATCGGCTTGCCAGCAGCGAGTCTTGTCGGATAAATCAAGTCGATGCAGTCCATATTAACTCAAGCACAAAGAATCTGGCTGACATCTATGCCAATTTACAGCGTCGCCATAAGAAAGAAGCCATCAATACACATGCGCACCCCAACCAGGCTCTGCGACGCAATCGCACATAAACTACTCACGACATGCCCATCTTTTCCCCGATGCCCTGTGTAAATTTAAAGAATCATGGGGATGGCACAGCCGCCGGAGCTTCCGTCCCCGATCCTCCGGCAACTCGACCTGGTGGTGGAGGTAGAAATAGCGGTAAGTATGCCTGTGCGGAGTCAGAGCGTGCTGAAGCCCAGCCTCACATCACGATAGCTGCGAGGAGACACAGAACTTACCACTGCAAGCGACATTACTGGAAGCTTTGAGTCAGCACCAGGCATGGAAGTGGCAGAAGGGACGGCTTACAAGCCATTCCAACTGAGAAGTATCCTGGAGTCGACGATACCCGCTTCTGTTCAGGCGATTCCGCTAGCCAGGATTGCAATGCGAACACGACGGCCGTCCTGGGTTTTATCAGAATGGCGAGATTCCTGAAAGCTGATCAGAGCATTATACATACCATCCGATCAATCTGAAATACGGAACGCTTTTAGAGTAGGTTCTTTTTAGAGATTGAGAGCGCAATCATCTTACTTGTTGCGAGTGAAAATCTAGAGCGCAATATGAGAATCAAATGACACTTTCAAGGAATCAGCTGGAGAACTTACAGCCGCCATGGGAAGGGTGCTCGCCATGGTGCCTATACCGGTTACTTTGGCATTCTCACAAAGGAGGCGCAGCTGCGCTTCGGGGGGCCTCCATACTGCTCATGTCTGCATCAGGCTTGTCTTTCTCCGGCTCTACGAAAGGGACGACTGCACCAGGAGATGTTAGCCCACTTTGTAAGAACAACTAACTTAAGATGAATAGTCAATAATTACCCAGGTCATCTCTCCGCATATCCTTCCTAGAAGAGGCCATGCTCGCAAGTGCCCAACTTCTTGTTGTAGATGGTAGTTTGTAGTGCTGATGTCTCGCACTGACGATTCTAGAAAGGCTAGACAGGATCCAATTCGGTTCCAGAACTGCAAGTTATGGCGGATAGTTTGTGGACAGAAATGGATGTCCCAAGGTTGGATGATGAACGGCAGACTGGCCGAGCCGAAAGCTCGATCGGCCCGAAGCCATCAACGGAACCACCTCAGTCACCTCCCATCACCGCTACAACGACAACAGTAACGCAAGGCCAGCACAGAGCCGCTGCTTGCGCTCCGATAATCAACACAATGGTGTCTGACATCGCCTTGATATGAAAGCGAACAAGCGTGGTGGCCTGGACTTGAGACTGTGACATCCATCTCAGCAAAGCGCACATTTAATCCGGGCTTGCGCAACTCTCCTTCTTGGAGATACAGTAGTTGCTCCATGTACAGATGCCTGCCTTATAATCTTCCTGAACCAGCCCTTTGCAGCTGTGCCCCCTTATGCGCTATCTGTCTCCCGATCAGCTTTGGATCCACCGACACAGCTTCTCCTGCTCTCGTTACTCAAATTCGCATGTAGCCCCCGCTGGCCATGACTACTCGTCTAACGCCCAACCTCCAGCCTCAGCGCTCAACGAGTGGCAATCCTCATCGATTGTCAGTAGCACGCTCACAGCTCTCCACCTCGTCGTACCCCATTAGTGAAAGTCGAAGGACGGAAGACGTTATCGACTTAACTAAAGACGGAGACAAGGCGCTTACGATAGCTACGACAATATCTCAGGATGGACTGAGTCCAGGAGCTCTAATCGGAGCTATGGGCTCACACGAAATCACCGTCAATGCTGGTATGGTGTCGGACAGAGAATACGGCCAACGCAACGGCCAAGCGAAGCCTGAGACGTCAGCAGAAGGCTCTTTGTCGATCGCGCTTGCCTCGTCTCAAGGATCATCAGCTCCTATACGAGATGCTTATGAGGATGCATCGCGTTTGGCCATAACAGCTTCGGCGCAGCTTCCTGCAAGACCAGGCCGTCATGGAAACGAACATGCTTCCAAGTCAAACTCAATGACTTCCACCAACTACGAAATGAAGCAAGATAGAGCCGTAGAGGCGCTGGCTATCCAGACGCCACACGAAGCTACGCGCTTCCCATCCGGAAGTAGGTACGAATGAGATCAGACAGTCCTGACATGATGCTGATGGTTCATATACAGAGAACGTCGACTTCTACCCTTGGACAGGCGAGCATGCTGAGGACTCCATCTCTGAGCACGTGATACGTTCAGGCTACTTTGAACAGCAGAAGCCGAATCTGAATGAGTCGCAGACCGCAAGACCCTCTCTTTGGGGTCATCTCAAGAACAAATCGGGTTTGCACACGATGTCATCCTTGCTTGTTGCCCTCCTGGAGAAGCGACAGGCTACAGGACGCGTATCAGCAACGTCAACCTTCAAACCCCTCCGAGAGTCACTTTCAAAGACAAGAGAAGAGAAGAGTGGCTTCATGATCTTGCAAATCCCACCGTGGCCTTGCGTCTATTGAGCCGGACGATTCCGCACGGTCTCCGCGGCAAAGGTCTGCTTGAGCAGTGTTTGAGCAAAAACATCCCTTCGTCAAGAGCCGTCTGGCTGGTCAAATGCGTCGGAGCCAACGAGATGCGCGCATTTAAGAGGAAAGGATACGCAGGGGTTATGGGCTCTGCCGGTGAGCTCAAATGGATCAGAGAATGGACAACGCACGTAGAGCAATTCGTCGACAACGCCATTGAAGCCGACTGCGACGAGACTTGGAAAGCCAAAATGACATACACGTAAGTCAGGGAAATGGACACCGTTCGGCCACTTGCTCATTCGCCTTGAGGATACGCCTAGCTTCGCACCTGTTCTCGGAACGCCTTGTGGACCATGAGCATTATCTTAACTGGCTTCTTGCGTCCTTCGAGGGCAGTGGACTAGACCGAATCCCGATTTGGCTTCTGTTGATACGGATACACTGGGAGAATCTGGTCTCCCGCCGTCAACACGGTTGGCGCTTGGCGGGAGGTCTTCTCCATCATCTTGAGGTGGTACGTCCCGGATATGTTTGCTCGTACATCGCACTAACATACTCTTGTCAAGGCGACAAGTCATGATGATCCCGAGACGTACACCCCTATAGCACATGAACTACGTCGGCTGGTTGCATGCTTGCTTATCAGGCATCCCGAGTGCCTCATCGCGCCCAAGGTCTTCGACGAATACAAGCATCTACTGATCCTGATTGCGGATCAAGGTCTCGCATTGGAGTGTGCTTTCCGATTGTTGGAAAATCGCAACACGCGTATATCGCCTCAGAATAGTCGGGTCGCCCATCAACCCTCGCCTAAGAAGAAACTGGTCGATTATCTAGACGCACCGAAACATGCCTTCCAACTCGCAAGTCTCGCATCGGATGTCCTCGAAATGGTACATCACTGGGAAGAAGCTGCTGAGGTTGTTCTGCATTGGGCGTCTTCGGCATATCGTCAGGGCCATCATAGGCTCTACCTGGCAACAGGCCTTCTTCGCGACTGGAGAGCAAAGGGCCTGGACACGGACGGCGTCCTGCTACGGTACCTTTCAAGAGTCGATCCACGTTCGGATATTGAGGAACGTAATTTGTTCAGGATCGTAGTCGAGCTTGCATGGACGAAAGACTTCTTCGTAGGGAGATATCTACGATATCTGATCTCGATCGGTGCCCATGAAGTGGGCCGGTTTCCGACTGGTGTAAGTTTCTGCTTTTCACAGCCGCGTACGGCTAACACATAGAAGGCCATCCCATGCATTACCCGTTTGATCTACGAATTCTCCATCCCCGACCTGCCGCCTCCGACTCTATATTTGCGAAACGACCTCATGGACGGAATGGACCACACCGACGAGGCAGAGCTAGAACTGCTCGCTGCTGCGAAGACATTTATCGCGCAGCATATCCTTATCTTCCCCAATTCGGTCTCAAAGTCTTCAACAATCGACTTTGTTACTTTGAACAAGCTCACATTTAGCGCAAGGCTAAATTTGTCCCGCTGGTTACGCGCTGAACTTCTTGACAGAATGACGCACAGCGATTTGCAAACTACTAATTCTGGAGCGCCTACTTACGAACTTGTCGAAATCGAAGAATACCCAGAAGCCAACCCCGGCACGGTTCCGTTCCTGCTACGCCTTACCGGCGAGCAGTTCAAATTCGTCCGGGATGTCATAGAGCAACTGGAGGACTTCTCTGTTCTTGCCAATATCCTAGAAGTAGCTGTCAACTCCTCCAACTCAGCAATACTCTGCACCATAGCAGAAACGCTAGCAGACCACGAGGAGGTCTTCTCCGTCATGGGCGCTCTCGGAGCTGTCTCACGCAAGCTGTTCGCACGCTGTACCCAGGATGACGCTGAAGATCTAATCGACCGCGAACTTTATCAGGCTCTCAGTGAGCTTTCCTGTCGTATCGACATCGACGTCGAAGTTATACAACAGCTCTCCGGTCATATGGTGCGATACGGTCAGAAGAACACGAACCCTGTCTGCTCACCAGCGTCAGAACGTACATTCGAGCTACCCACAGCGATGGAAGCTATATCGGACGAGGCGTTTGAATGGGTGGCCAAGAACACCACAGGTATGGATGAACACAGGTTTAGACAGATATTCGACAGCCTCATCGCCCGCACCTGCGTGCAGCACGCCAAAAACGAGAGAGCTAACGCCGCGACTGCGCCATTGCTCCGTCGCCTCCGAGATCTGAACAGTCAGCTGTTCAATCAGCTTCTCTACGGTTGGCTCTCAGGATGCTTGCAAGACACCCACGGAAACAATATGCGCCCAGTCATAACTGCACTCGTTGCAGCAGGGTGTCTTGACTTGGCCGAGTTCGTGCGTTTTGCCAACAGGCGCACCGCTGAGGTAGTCGTCAGGGACGCGCAAAAAGGCGCCATGTTTGCCTTGAGGGCTCTGGAAGCGGTTCTGCCAAGCGAATGTGCTTCTGAGCTCGGCAAAGTTCAGGTATGTCAGATTCCATGATATGTTGGAGCGTCCTGACTCTAGGTTGTAGAATGTCTGCCGGTATCGACTCGCGCAGCAAGCTCTCTGTAGAAATCCGAGCAGCGGCTTTCTAGAGCTCGTACGAACTGTCCTCAACTCCCAAGACGTCGCAGCTTGTCAAGCTTCCGCTTGCGAGCTACTGCGAAGTAGGCGCCTACTCTCAATGCTAAGACAGGCGGTCCTAAACGATGCGCATAAGTTCGCCACTGTGTTTGGCATAGCCTCGAATGCGAAAGCTAGTCTGAGCATTAGCAAAATGGTCCAGGACCTCACCAACGGCAACGAAAGTCTTTGTAAGTTCCTCCTTTACTACAGTAGCACGAGTGGCTGGCTGATCAGTCGAAATTTACAGCAGCACCGAAAGCCGTGAGATTACGCCGCATCGTGGAATCAGTCGACGAAATCTCGCTGCCCTTTTGCCAGCTCCAGCTTCGGCAAACGCTCGCTGAAGATGGACCGTCCTCCGAGACCGCGGAATCCGAGACTATCAATACCTTGTTCGAAGCGATTAGTGGACTGTTGGACAAAGACCAGTCTCTCGCCTCGCTACTGTTGGATAGTCTTGAACAGACTTATCTCCGCAAGGTATGCCTTATCCAGACAGTGTGTACTAGACAGAGTGATTAGCTGACGTGGAGAAGATCGGTGATGTCGCGAAGTGGAAGGTCTTGTCCGCCGTCCCAAACTGGATTGGAGAAGTCGATGCTTCTTCGTTACCTCCCAGCGCCCCTTCGTTCAGAATGGACAAGACGACTATCAAGAAATACTTGGTGATTGTCCACTACAGCACCTCCAGCTCCAAAGACGACGACGCTCAATTCACTAGTGCACTGATGCAGAAGCTGAGAACGCTTGTCGGGACACTGGTCCCGAGGAAAGATGCGAACGGAGATGTAAAGTCTCAAGGGAGAAGCGCGACCACGCCAGCCGACAAAGATGTCGACGGGGTGATCACATGGTTTGCAAGCCCCTCTCCAAATCTCAGGCTCGTGCTGACAGTGCTCTTGCGCAGGATACGCACTCTTCTTGACCTCGTGATAGCTTATGAGTGCCCCTTGCGGACCACAACCTCTAGCTCCTTCCAGCTCATGTGTCTGTTATATACCACGTGTTCTATCCTCAGCAAACATGACTCTCCCCTGTATCAAGATGCCGCGGACTACGTGGCAGACTTCCTGGCATGCTTCTTCGACGGCAAGTGCTCCCATCCACCACAACACCTGGGCTGACTGGTGCGGTGAACATCTGCTGACTTAATCCTGCAGCCGCCACTGCCGATGCGCAGACGCAAGTGCGCAAGATCCACGCCCGCAATGTTCTGTGGGATACACGTCTCAGTTCCATCTTCGGCTCCTCCCCCGACCCTGACGGCTGGCTGAGCCTCTCGAGTTCTCCACATCTCCTCACTGAGCGTACATCAAATCCCAAGACTGCGACCAGCACCGAAGAAGGTCATAAGAGTCATGTTGGTATAAGATCGCAACAAGGTCGAAGCATGGCAGGTGCACCGCCGACGTCGCTACCCATCTCTCAGGGGAGCACAAACCATCAGCAACACAATCCGCCCGCGGTTGGCCAGCAGTCCAGCGGCAGCTCCACTCAGAGGACCACACCGTTTGTACTTAGGCGCTGGGAGATCTTGCCAGACTCATCATCAAATACCGGTGCGAATGACACTGCGCTGAATCTTGGACTGTTCGGAGCGCGGAAGGTATAGGCTATAATGCCTTTACGTAGCCCCGCTGTATTGTTCCCTATTTACTGCTCTACCTTCACACACCAAAAATACAGCAGAAAGGGGAATCCAATATTCTATTCATATCATTCTGAGGCTCTCACGTGACTTATGGATCTTCCCTGCTCCTCGACCCAGCTACCTTTGCGCCATCTCCCCGCCTCATCCATTTTTGTAAAACTTCGCTTATCTTATCTTTTTGCATCTAATCTGAACAACGCTTGATGAAGCTGAAGCTGATACAGAGGTACGCCCCCATGGGTATCTCAGGAATGAAGTGACCATCGGACGACTGCTTCCTTCCCGACAGTGTTCCTGCCTACGCCAGATACATCGCAATGACCAAATTCGTGATCCAGCTACCTCGCCTCAGCGCCGCCAGCTGCGACACTTCCATTCCCGTGTCCGTCGTGCTTCTGCTCCACCGTCAACATGTTCCCATGCTCATGGCTGTCCTCCTGACCCTCTGCCTCCCCTAGCCTGCCCTCGAAGACCTCCCTCTCCACCGCCCTTTCATCCCCACCCACCTCCTCCGCAGCCTCACGCGGACTGACTTGAGACGGCGGCTCCTCACCCTCCGGCACCTCAGCCTCCGGCGCCGGCACAAGCAGCACCTCCTCCTTCCCCTCGAGACTCTGCGCCCTCGCGGCCGACATCCTCCGCCCCGCCCCATCTTTCGCACGCACCCCACTCGCGTTCGCGTTCGTGGCCGCGGTGTCTACGCTCTCGCGTCTCCCCTCCCCTTGACCCTGACTAGGCGTCCCTCGCCTCGGCAGCGGCGGCGGCGGCACAGGCCGCCGCTTCGCGATGCCCATCCCGATGTTCGCGAGCGGCGAGATCGTCCACGCGCTCCTGCCCGTGCGTGGGGGAGGCGGGAGCGGCATCCCCGGGGGCGGGAGCGGCTGACCGCGGCCGATGGGCTGGGAGAGCGCGGCGCGGGATGTTGGTGGGGTATTTGTGTCGTTGGTCTGGGGCGCTGGGTCTGCTGGTTTGGCGTCGGCGGTGACGCGCGAGGACGGTGGGGGTTTGAGCGGGGAGCTGGAGGCGTTGGAAGGGGCGGGGGAGGGGACGCGGGGTTGGCGGTTCTGGAGCCAGGATTTTGCGGCTGCGAGGGGGCGGGTGATGGGGGTGCGCTTTTCGGCTGAGGCGGGTGAGGCGGCTGGGTGGGAGGTGTTGGGTTCGGTGGTCGAGGAGGTGGCGGCCGTGGAGACGGTCTCGGAGCTTGCGATGCTGGAGGCGACGCTCTTGCGCTTTGGGACCGATGTCTTTGCGGATTGTGCGGGGAGGAATCCTCGTTCGGTGGGCCTTGCGAAGAGTCTTCGGGGTCGCCTGGGGTCGGGGATGGCGGCGGTTCATCCGAACCGGATACTGCCTCCGTTAAAGATTCATGGTGTGTTTGAATAGGCGATGTTGGTGGCGATCGGAGGGATATGCCTCTCATTCTCGATGCTGCATCTTGCTGTCCTCTGGCTGTGCTGTCCTTGACTGCATCAACCGTAGCAGGATCCACGGAGACCACTGGCGAAGTGCTGCCGGAGAAGGATGCTGATCGTATTGCCTTGGGCTTCTTGGCTCGTGGCCGTACTTGCACACCCGAAGCCGCAGCCTTCTCCCCAGCCCCATCCAATGACAGCGTAGACTGGGCTGCACGACGCTTCGAGATGCCTTCGGGGAGACTCTCGGCGACATCAGGCACACTCAGAGAGTTGCCTCTGGAGGCAAGTAAGGAAACATCCGAATCGTCAGAGCTGACGGTCTGCTCCACTGGGTCTTGCTCCGGCGCAGCAACATTACCGCTCTCGGCTGCCTTCAGCGGCGGGTCATTCTTCCAGATCCCGCCCCGAACTTGCTGGTCTGACGTCTCGAGGAATGGAGCGTCATCCCAGTTTGGGAGTACCAGTGTCTCGCTCACCACTTCTCGGATCCTACTCTCGATCGCCCTGAGGATAACGCCGTAGGTGATCTGACGTGAGCTCACAACCGGTTCGATAGACAGCTCCATATCAGGCATCGTCTCGAAGGAGATCCACACTCGATTGCTGGGCGGAGGTTTCACTCGGAGTAGGAGGTGGCCGTCCAGCTTCTTCAGAATGCCAGCAAGGAGAAGATTGACTTCTCTGGCCTTGAAGTGCGAGCCGAGCTCAATGCGGGCCACAGCGGCGATCTCCAGCCTGAAGTTGCCTTTGTAGCTGACATCGGTCTCGATGGTTAGGTCACCATCAATCGTCAGCTCCCTCAGTTTCGGATTGGTCACGAGCGGCGCGCAGTCTCCCATGTCAATCTTCTGGATCTTGACGCTCGTCAGAAATGCTGGTTTAGAGACGCGCGCAATCTTCTTGGTGATCTTCATGCGGATGAAGTCTTCTACTTGTGGCGTCCTGTAGAGTGCGAGGAACAGTCTCCCAATCAAGGCGTTGATCCACCGAGTCTGAAAATTCTCCTTTGAAGCATGCAGTTGCTGGATCAGCTTTATGATATGAGCAGGATCGAAGGTCAACGGTAATGGTGGAACTGCTGTGTCACCGGCTTGAGGCTCCTGGTTCTGCAATAGAGCGAAATAGAAGTCCTCCTTCTCCGAGCAATTATCTGAGAACAGGAAGAACGGCTTGGTGTCCGGTGATAGCGTCTCTTCCCGCTTGCGCGTGAGCCTTATGCAATTCCGCTTGACCCATAACTCGCCCTCAGGTATGACCTCCTTGCCGCCGTAGATGTCGACTTTATAATGTGCGAGGGCGATGACATGTCGTACTTCGAGTTGCTCCGAGTCGTCAAAGAGCATCAAGTGGCCGTGTCTGCAACCCGTCAGCACGCTGCCACAGCTGCAATATCATATGCCATGTCACTTGCCTCAGCAGCACGAAGAACACGTTGCGAGACTTCCGCACAGCTCGTGCATTGTTCCTGCCCGCCTCTGCCGTAGGTCCTTGGCCCTTTGTGCGCTCGAATATGCTCCTGTACATGCTCTGGTACACGCTGGGACTCTCCGGCGCTATGATATCACCGGCGGGAGTGGTTCGCTCTGGTGGCTTCCCATTGATACCGCCTGGGACGTACTCTCTGCATACGGCGAAGTAGCCAGCAGCGACATTTGCCGCGCGGGCGGACGCCGCACCCTGCTCGGGGTGTTCGCGCAGTTTCTCTGTGAGGCTCTTGACATTGTGATTCGTTCCCTTGGTGGGCAGGGTGGGTTCTATTTCGAGAGGGCGATCTGTTGGCGGAGTCAACGACGTGAAGTAGATGTAGCCTAGCACAGCGAGGGCGGCCAGTGGAGGCAAGGAGAGGCCACCAAGGATGTAGATGACGAGGAAGGCGGCGACTGTCACCATCGCTGTGGCCGGAGTGGTGCAGTGTCAGCCATTGGCTTCTCTAAAGAGCCTGCGAAGTAGGGCTGCTGGTATGAGGAGGCGGCGGGAGAGGGTAGGTTCGAGCGGTCATTTGGAGGATAGTTGCGACTTCACGCTGGACACAATCTCGTGGAGAGCTACAATACAAATGTACCTCAGAAGTTTTGTTGTGATATGCACGCTTTATTAGAGCTATGTAGAAGCTGTATTGCGAGAGACCCTTAAGGGGAAACTCGTGACTCTGCTATGGGACGCTGCGTTCTCAAGACAGGATGAGCATTCTGGGATCACAATTTGGCCTCAGTGTGTACATGAAAGCGTAGAATTACGCTTTGGGTATTCCAAACCAGGTATCTACTCCAAAAAGCCTCCACTCTGATGACTGCTTGCTCGCTTAGCAATTGCTTGTCCACGTGTCAACTAAAAATAATTATTAGTACTCCATGGCAGAACTACAGATGGCAATGATTGACTTGCCTAGAGATTGAAGACAGTAGGATCCAGGAATCTCATGAGCATCTCCTCACTGTTGGTGATGTCGTAGATGTCGAACGGATCTCCAACGAGCGGATTGAAGGCCAAGATGTTGTGGGGATAATCCGGGTGGAAGGTGGAGTAGTCGGGTTCAGCCGTAATGTACTGCTGATACATTGTCGCACTCGCACCATGATCGTTGGCGTTGGGCTGTTGAGCGCTGGAGTCGCTCGCCAACATCCTGTCAGTGGTTGCAACTTGCATCTCAGCAGCGCCCACAATTTGTTCGACTTCTGCCGCCAAGTTGTTCTGGGGGAATTCTGCTGTAGTTGTCAAAGTGTTATCCGCCTGCAGCATGGCGGCAACCCTCGCCAAGTCGAAATCATTGCCCGAACCCATTGCAGGCTGAAAGACGGCGGCCTCCTCTTGGGGCGGAGAAGTTGGGGTAGGGGCAGCAACCTTGACCTTCTTCGCAGCTGGTTGTGCGACAGTCATGGCTGGCTTCATTGCCATTGAGAGAGAGCGTGTCTTGATGGCATTGAGGGCTTCGAGGGTGATGTAACCAACTTCGTAGCAATGATCGGCAAGATCTTCGACCGACAGGTTAGACGTACGAAGGCTGGCGTCGAAAGAGTTGAGATCAGGCGTGAAAACTCGTACGAGAGCGCCGACGTCACCTTCGAGTTTGGTGGTTTTCCAGCCAAGCAACTCGAGGTATGCGCCCGGCTCGATGATGCCAATGTAAGGCGCAGAGATGCGAAGGAACTCATCCAGAGGTGCGTCAGACTTGTCGACATTGTCCCTGATAGCGGAGTAGGCTGCGGCCAGGACGGTCCACTTCGCCTTGAATGGATCTTCCTTCCACATCTTCGTCATGAGGCCAGAGATCGCCTTTTGTTGGGTCTTCATGAAGATTGGGGAATAGTAGGCTAAATTTGTGTTAGCAATGTCTTTCCATCGTTTGAAGTGTTTGGCTCACATCTAAAGGCCATCCAAGAGTTGAGAGGTCTGAGCGGCTTTCCAGCCTTGTCATCCGATGTGAGCTTGCGTTTCTTCGCTCTTGCGGTCGCAAGGGAGTTCATGCTACTGTTAGAGGCATTCGCGGTCACAGTCGCTGCGCCTTCGGTCTGGAAGGTAGGGAGGTTGCTGATGATCGCTGCAATCTGCTTTGGGGTGCAGGTCCTCAGATACTGAGACAAGACATCCGGAAGCGCGGCAGTCGCCATTGTGAGCGTGGGCGGAATGTTGTTTCGCCGGGGACAATGAACGATCAAGATTGTGGTTCCTGGGTTGCTATAGCAATAAAGCGGGTTGTGGAATGCACCAAGGCGGCGTCTGAAAGAACGAGAACAAAGAAGAGCTGTGAGACAGAGTTGGAGTTGTCTTGCCAGGAAGAATTGTTAAGAATCGAAAAAGAAGGAGGCTGGTGGGACGAAGAGTCGAAGTTTTCCCAATTTGAACATTTTCACTTCACTTCCTAGTATCTCGCATTCTCATCGCCTTTGCCCAAGCGGTTGCTTTCCACGATTCTTACATGGGTCAGAAACTCCAATGACCGCCGCGCTGACTATCTGCATCCCACACCTCTAGCACCCCTTTACTGGTCACTTCGGAACCCTTATCTTGACTTCGACACACTTGAAGGAATACGCCTCCGGCATCTGTTGCTCCACCCTCTCATCATTGGCTTTTATGACCTCCAAAGTATGCGCAAGTCCGACTACATCCTTGTTGCTTTCCATAACTGCTGTTCCCTAGAGACTTATTAGAGATTCAACCTATAAAAGACCTAACATATTCTTACTTTATGGAATGGACTTGGCGCCAGCGTCACCTACAGAAAGTTAGGCGATTCCTTTACGTTAATAAGGAATACTTACATGATGGATTAGGCGACCATTGCCAACCTTTTTGTACTCTTCTCCTACTGGCCAAGGTAGCCCCTGCAGAAAGGTTGAGCGGCTAGGCTAAGGACTTGAGAGAAGGCAGAGATTGAGCTTACTCTTAAACGAGGAGCATCTCGTCCGGGACGAGTCTTTAGGGTACCAGCATCTATGTTAGCCAATTGCATTTTCCTCTCTCAAGACTTTGTTCGAACTACTATTTTCCTCAGCAACTCACCTCATAGATTTTACCAGTCACGTCCTGAAGCTTGTGCATCCACGCTTTCACTAAGCGCCATCCGCCTTCAGGAACGACCTGAAGGGCATAGTTGAATGGATGGTTAGGTCGGGCTGTGGGGATGGGTTCTCTAGAAAGAGCACTACCAGGCGCCATTCTGCTAAGAAACTGACTCCATGGATCTAGATTCGGTTTGAATGAAGGACGGGCTTTCTCCGACGTATCGTCGCTCTGATGGTGCCATGTGCCGAGAATAAGGTCATGGAGATCATCTTGTACAGCTGTCGCGAATTTGATCCGAAAGGCATGCTCATAGACCTTCTCAAAGAACCGCGTTCGGCCTAAGGTGGTCTGGAAAAGGTTCGGGTGTTGGTGAAGACGGTCGCACTCTTCTAGGATCACTACTAAGAGCTCTTGTCTTGCAGATAGGAGAGCAGCTGAAAGATGTGTATGGCCTGATGCTGTGCCGTAGTCGATCCTTGATTGCAGATGGGGCGTAGCATCCAGGACGCAACTGTCAGCGATCGCCTTCAGACAGCTTAAGAGCCCCTCTAGAAACTCTTTATCGCACGGTTTAGAATGAGTGAGAGCTGCTGCAAGAAAACTTAGCGAACCTGTTCTGAAGTGCGAGAGAAACTATCACGTACAGTTGACATAGCTGCGGACGAGTTCAACCGATGACTTGAGAGCATGAACAAGCGGGCAAGACGCGGGTACTGTAAGGCTACAAGCTGCACCGTTGGATTGATCCATGAGACACAACGAGGAGACTATGAGTTGGGTACGATTCGGAAGAGCTTGGGGGCAAACGACGACGGGATGTTGAAGACAACTTAACTGATAAGGTCGAAAAGAAATTGTTGTGTTGACAGCTGCGGGATGTGAACACATGTCACGTGGTACTCGTGGCTTGTTATTGTTCCAGGGATTGGTGACATTCAAGCGGGACAATATGATCAGTCCGGTCTTTTGCCGCTGATATTCAGCGACTTTCCCCTTACCTAGCGCTTAGCTCGCCTGACGCATTCACTCGGATGATTTCACATCACGAAGCCCCGACCATCCCACCACCCCATCCCCATCCCCCCAACTCATCCCTCCCCCAACAACCCCCAACCCACCGCACAGCCCACCCTCCCTCCACACCCCCAAAACTCCACCCATCCGCCCACCCTCCCCTTCCATCCCCCAACCCCCAAACTCCCCAAGCCCCCTCCGCCCTCCCCACCTTAGCCTCTCCGTTGCGCCCAGTCCCGCACCTCGCGACTCAGCCAGCGCCCCGTAAGACCAGGATGGAGGTGTGGTGCCGGGGTGGAAGGATTACGCGCGATTGGTGTTGCTTGTCGAGGTGACACGTGGGGAGACGTGCAGCTGCGCTGGTGCTGCGTGAGGATCCGGGGTCGGTGCTTAGGATTCTCCGTCTTGCTTCGTGTGGGTGCTGGTGCGTGGGATTGGGGCGGTAGGGGAAGTGGCCCGTCGAAGAGCTCAGCGGTACAGCGGCGCGAGGGGTGTGAGAGAGCGGCGGGTCAGGTCCTCATGGTACTCGGGACGCGACGGTGGGGTGGAAGAGGGAAGCAGGATATCACGATTGGCACGGTGGTGTCCAGCGGTCGTATTTCGCTAAGTATATTCTTCTCTTTGTCTTCGGTGTGGCGAGCTTGGTCAGCCACCGCCGTTCCAGTCGCTCGCCCAGATGAAGGTCGTGCAGCGCCACTGCGTGCCCTTTTCTTTGTTCCCTGTTGAGCCGACTGGTCTGCGTGCGGCGAGGTACGTTAGCGGGCATGATCCCAGAAAAGCTGTCGAATATCAAAAAAATTACCAAAACACTTCAGCGCTATGAGCCATGTCTGATGAGAACCGCATCCGCGAGAACGCCCAACTCATGCTGAACCAGCCGACAACGCCGACGAGAACACTGCTACCTCCTCCCCACCAGTCCTGTAGACCGTATCCATGACAGAAAAGAAAGTGCTCCACTAACCTCGCACAAATCCAAAACGCCCGTCCGCAATTAAACCCCGCCTTCTTCGTCACCATCCTAAGGCACGGCTCGCCATGTCCCTCGCAGCGGGGCGGGCTCGGCTTCGTGAAGAGCTTGTTCCAAGATTCCTTCGAGACGATCGGGTCGATGACAACATCATTGGATACTGCGTCTTGCTGGGGCTGGGGCTGGGGGTTTGTCGATGAGGGGGAACGGAGGGAGAGGGGCGGGGTGTTGGTCTTCGAGTCGGCGGCGGCGGCGGCGGCGGCGGTCGGGCTGGGCTGTCTGCTGAAGGCGGATGCGAGGGGCTGAGAGGGGGATGCGGGTTGTGCGCCTTCGTTCGCGGGGTGTGCGGTGCCGGCGAGGGCGTTGCCTGAGGCGGTGTCGTCGAGTCCGCGGTCTGCTGTCGGTGTGTCAGCGGCAGGGGGCGGCGTCGCTGGTAGGCTCTTTGGCCTGAAGAAGCCTGTCAGAGTTTTCTGGCCCTGGAATGCTGCTGGTGCGCCAGAGATTGTGGTGGATTTAGTGCGCTTAGCTGGCTTCGCAGAGAGTGCGTCGGCGGGGCGCTTCCTGCTTGTTTTGACGGTGGGTGAGATTCCGTTCGGTGTCGTCCCGTTTGCTGCCGGGACTCCGCCTTCGGCTGTTGGCAACATTGAAGAGGCAGGCGCAGAAGACTGGATTGAGCTTCCGAGGTCCTCGGCTGAGGATACCAAGCTGTTGGGAGTGCTGCGAGACGGTCGCGGTGACGCTTTGGGAGCGAACATGTCTCTGATGCTGCGCCGCTTATCAAATTCTGGAAGCAGCCTGCCTGAGAAGGCGGGAAGGATCTTCATGGTGTGCTCGACTAGCCTCTCCCCATCCTTGAACATGCCCGGCGGATTCATGATGTCTCGTATGTTGACCTCCTTGCCCTCGTAATCGACGCGTTCCTTGATGACGGCATACACCGGACAATGATCCGAGCCCTGAAGATCGTCAGTCTTCACAACAACAAGGAGCAGCGTAGACACAACACACCATCAGCCCCTCCTGGATATCCGACTCGCAGAACCAGCTCTTCATCTCGATACTGGCAAGGATATAGTCAATCCTAGACCCAAAGTTCCCCGGCCTCGCATTAATCTTCTGCTCCCAATGCGTGTACATGCCCTTCCTACCCTCATGAAACCCCCTGCACACATCCCACAGCACCGGCTTCTCCCTGCCCTCATCCCTCTGCCCAACCACCTCTCCGCCCTCGAGCAGCTGATTGAAGATGCGGCGGTTGGGCGTCGAGATGTAGTCCTCGTGCAATATGCCCTCTTTCCGCATCGTCTCCTCCGCGTTCGCGGTGTCGATTTCCGCGCGCGAGACATTGAGGTCTCCGGTCAAGACGACTCTCTTCCCCATCCTATCCAGGTTGCGTATCCGCATGTCTAGCGCGCTGAGGAAGGCATACCGGAAGTCGTCCCGTAGGCCGTTACTGTTTGCGGGGCTGTAGACGCCGAAGAGGACGAAGGCCGGGAACTCGAGGGCCACGCAGCGGCCTTCTGCGTCGAGGGCTGCTGGGTCCACACCTAAAGATGCGATCTGAGCGTCCGTGGGGTAGCCGCCAATGCACTGCTCAGGAGCGTACGAGCGCCAGGGGATTGAAGAGTCAGGGGGCAAAGAACGCCCAGGATGCCTTCTTCGGCGTGGATAGGTGCGCAGACGGATTGCCGGGTGTAGATGCCGACGCCGGAGTATCCTACTCAGATACACGTCAGCATAGCACTTTCAGGGTGTCGTAGGGCCAATTGCGGCAATCATCTGCCATATCACACCTTTCTTATGCTTGGGCAGACTGAAGTAGCAGTCCCAGCCTGGCACAAGCACCATATCGTCGCGCAGGTCCTTGCGCTGGATCTTCAGCTCTTGCATGATGACAATGTCGGCTTCGAGGATGTCGAACATGCCGTCGAAGGTGCGCTTGTCGCGCCATGGCTGGTATCCAAAGGGGTTGCGGATCCCGTTAACGTTCCATGTCGTGATGCGGAGCGTCATCGTGGGTGCGTGGCTTTCGACGCTTCATATCTCGTTCGGCATATGGAAGAATGTGGACTTAGGGCGTGAGCTCCGACACGCAATGAAGAGGCGCGTCTGTTTTAGTCGTTACAAAGTAACTAGGTACCTACCCGCATACTTGGCTCTGAGCATCCAAGGTATCCCGAAGCTGCTACCGCCAAGAGATGCGATCCCCAGATTAGATAACTTATCCCCGTCCCTTGGCAATCATGACCTCGACCTCACCACAGCTCCCCGTCCCACCTCACCAGAGCTCCCTCCAGCAACCCCCGACACCAATTGCACAACAAACACCACCATCATGCGCCCCCAACAGGCCCTCCTCCGCACCGGCGCGCGTTGCCTGCGCACCCCCCTCGCGCGCTCGGTCTTCCGCCGCCCTTACGCTACCCAAGGAGGAGGAGTCGGCGAGACCGGCCTTCGCGGGCCCGCGGACAATGCGTTTAATCGCGAGAGAGCGGCCGTGAAGCGGCATGCTGCCGAGACGAGCGGTGAGTGAGATGGGCATTGGCATTGGGAGTCCTTCTGCTGTGCTGCCAATGCCTTTGTGCGGCTGTTGTGGTAGATGTGTTGTGGGCGCTGGGCTGACAAGGGAACCGCAGATCTCTGGCGCAAGCTGTCGCTCTAGTAAGCCTTTCATCTCCCCTTCCCCTCCTTAGCCGCCTTCAATATCCAGCAGCCGGCGGAAAACGCAGCTCTGGAGAAGGGCACGCAAGAATAGCGCCCAGAACAGCAACTTGGAACAGCAGAGCTAACCTCCTTCACCTACAGCGTCTGCATCCCCGCCCTCCTGATCGCTGGCGCAAACGCCTACAGGCTGTGGAACGAGCACTGGGAGCACAAGGCCCACGAGCCGCCGCCAGAGGAGCGCCCGGAGTATCCGTACCAGAACTTGCGAACTAAGAATTTCTTCTGGGGGGATGGGGATAAGGTCAGTACATTCTTGGTCTCGTTGCTATCTCTCTCCTGGAGAACTGGCTGTTATTACTGTTTATGTTGTGGTGTTGTGGTCTTCTTTGAGCGGCTGGATGGGGGAACAGGCTAACATGTGTGTGTGGTATAGACGCTTTTCTGGAACGACAAGGTCAACCATCACAAGAAGGCTGCTGAGTAGGTGAAGGTGGTTGAGTCGACGGAAGGATATGGGCGGCGGGAACGAGGGTGGATGAGAGGGGATGGCGGATCGACTGTACAGAATAAAGTGTTTTGTGGCATGCGAGGCCCTGAGTTGCCTGAACTACATGAACCCTACAAGCAGCCCCGACTTGGTGCCCGACCCTACCTGTATGAACTGCGTGATACACACTCACTCTGCCCTTCCCCACCATCTCCAACCACAACACCATCCCATCACTGCTGCGGCAGCCATGTCTCCTTCTGTCCTCCTGTCATCTTTGCCGTCAGCCGACCACCCCACAAGAGCGATCTGTCCCTTTTGCCTCGAACAACTGCATCCGCTCATCCCGTAGCTATCCCATCCCCTCTGCCCACCTCCAAGTACCGCGCCGCCCAGTCCTCCGCCGCGGCCTCTTCCCCTCTGAGCCGCGCAATGACCGCCTTCTTCAGCAGCATGTCGCGTCTGCCATCCGTGTCATCGATGCGTTCGTAGCCTGTGGTTCAGCGGGTCAGCCACGGCTCTTCTCATCCACGAGCACCACATAGGCATGTGGTAACATGATCCGCGAGGGGGCATTTGCGCGTGGGGAGAGTGGCAGTGGTGGCTTCAGAAGCTGAGATCGGATGTAGACTTACGTTCCAACGCCCTCTCAACACACACGTCCGCCCTCCCCACCAACACCATCCCCCGTCTCGGCTCCTCCCCCGCCATGGCCTGGCCCGCAAGCCCCATCCACGCATCCGCCTGCAGAGAGTACAACTGCGCGCAGAGCGCCTCGTCCCCGCCTTCGAGTGCCTATCCCAGCATAACGTCAGCATCTACACAGCCTCCCCACCACGCCTCTTCCCCACACGCCCACAAAAAGCAACACACCAACATACCTGCGGCACCACCGCCTCCATGATCTCCCCCACCGCCCCAAACTCCTCTAGCTGGATAAGACACGCCCCCACGGCCCCCAACGCACCCCACAGCGCCGGCAGCATCCTTGCGCGGTGCGCCGCACTCGCTGCTCTCATCGCGACCGAGAATCCCTTGGCAGGATGGCCGCAGGCGATGAAGAGGTCGGCCTTCAGCCTTAGCGCGTGGAGGCGCAGTGCGAGATCCGCGTCGTTGTCGCGGAGCTCGGTGGCCAGGTCTTCGATTTTGGTCAGAGCGGACTCGAAAGAGTGGGTGCGGAGGAGGTGCTCGATTTCGAGAGTGTGGAGGTGGTGGGCGAGTTCGGGGTCGGAGGGGCGGCTGGCGAGGAGACGGCGGAGGAGGGGGAGGGAGGTGTCGTTGTTGGATCTGTGGAGGGTCAGTTTTGGGACATGGGGGCTAAGGGGGTGGGGGACACGTACTGCCGGATTGAGTGGGTCAGGGCGGCGAGACCGGAGCAAGTGGTTATGTATTGGTGGAGCTTGAGCGTGCGGTGCGTGGTTGGGTCGATGTTGTCGAGGAGGGTTTGAGCGGCTTTGTAGTGGCCTGCTTGGACGTTCTGTGAGTTGTCAGTGGCACTGCGTAACTCTTTGATCGGTTGTTGGGTCCGACCTTGAACGCGCAGCGACAAATGGCCCGCACGATGTCGTCAGACGGAGATGTGTCGCGGTAGCACTGAAGTAACAAGTCGCAGTAAACACTCGAGAGGTTGGCGAACCCTGGGCGGGATGCAGTCAGTAGTTTGTACTCTACACGGTGTAGATTGGCAGACCTAATCGTTGAGACAATGAAGACTGAAGTAGCATTTGTGCCGGCACAGTGCTGGAGAGGCTCTTGTTGGCATTCAAAGAGGCCGCCTGAAGGAGGAGTTCCGAAGCCCGTGACACACCATCGCCCTGCGTAAAGTGAGAAGGCTTGCGTAGTTTCCAAGATCAGCAACCTACGCTTGACAGACTCAGCTTGGCCTCATTCAACAACGTAGAGCTGAGGAGGCTCCACATCTTGCCGTCCTTCGCCCTCGCCTTCAGAAAAGCCACCGCGTCCTTCTTCGAGCCAGGGGCTGGAGAGTAACCCGCTGCCTTCAGCTGTGTGGGATAGGCGTTGCTGAGATGATTCAGCCAGCTTAGGCTGAAATTAAGACAGCTCATGTCCTGGTTCTCCCTGGCGGTAGCGATGGTTTCGTGCGCTGCAGCGATAGCGCCGCTGTATGACCCGAAGTCTGCTTGAAGCATCGCCATGTGCAGCAGAGCATATTGGTAGTATGTCTTGTCGCCCGTTTGCATCGTGTAGTCGAAGTAGCGATGAAGGTTGTCGAAGGAGGAGGTGTAGTCACCGGCTCGCCATGCATCCAAGAAGCTGAGAGTTCTGTGAGTGCTCTGTCGCGGATCTAGGACGGTGCTAGACGCACCTGAGGAAGTGTAGCAGACTCGGCGTGGAGGTCTCGTGTCCGCTCATCTTACGGAGGTTGGCTTTCATCTCGTCTGATACTCTATTCCCGAGCTCTGTCTCGCGGTCAGCAGTGGCATTACGCCCACCTTCAGTCACACTGACTCTGCAGGCTCTCGACTTGGAACTTCAGCAACTCCTCCATGTCATGAGCGCTGAACTGGGATCCAGATTGCCTGTTCTCCGTAAGGCGGCCGTAAGCCACATTCATAAGAGGGGACCCGTCATGCAGACCCAGCTCCTGCACATTGACGTCGAAGCTATTAGCACCAGCGGACTGGTTCCGTCTTCTCCAGGTTGATTCAGTCGGTTCCTTGTAAGCCAAGAAGTCCGCCCACAGCCTGATTGTGTCGTCAAGCTGCAACCGTATGAACTCGAGCTGGGATCGGCGCACAAAAGCTCCCAGCAGTGATGTCCGTGACAGAGCGACGCGATCTTTCTGCTCGAGACTCGTCTCTCCTGCCGCTTCACCCTTCGGTGAGGCGAGGAGGTTGTGTAGGTTGTCGAAGAAGGTGTGTAAAGCGTCAAGGAGTTAATCGCCCATAATCTCTTGATGAAGAGATCTGACAGCGTTCGCCCTGGGATGTTGGACACGAGTCCAGCAGTAACATCTTGAAAGTCCTGAATTGTTGTTTCAAGGCTTGCTGGGCCACCAGAGGAATGATTTTGGGACTTTGAAGTAACTGGGGAAAGAATTTGCAAGGCGACGAAGGACAGAAGCGGTAGAGACGCGGAACTTGGCACTGTAGAATCACAGTAAAGGGAGATGAGCACCAGGAGACTGATCTTCTGGGGCGTCAAGTATCGGGTCATAGTGAGAAGAAGATTTCACAGCAGGCCCAGGTTGTGGGATCGTACGTTCAGGAGTGTTCAGCAAGGGGTCTGACAGTGTAACGATTTCATGGGAGTGCGAGTAGAATTTTGTTGACGTGACCGTGTCTTGGGATGTAGAGAAGTAATCGCCTTAACATCATCCGAGGATACCAGTCAGAGGCGCGTTGAAAATTTTTGCTTGCAAGTCCATTAGTGTTTATTCCGAGGTGACGCGTTCATGTCAATTCCTGAGAAGTAGGCAGTCGTTTTGCACGCTGTACATGCAAGACATTCGAAGTTCCAATACTCAAGGGTGAGCATCAATCGAAGGTATTCGGTCACGTGCATCAACAAAAGCCTGACTAACGTTGGGAGTTGTCATGCTCAGCACTTCTTGTCGCTGTAAGGTTCGTCAAGTATTTTCAGAAGCTACGTTTCCGCATGGTTATGAACAACGTCCAGGACAACGAGAGAAGCCGAAAGCTTTGCCATTCTGCTGAGACCTAAATCCACCGCAACAGACCACTAGATGCAAGTATATACCGACAAGACCATGTTCCCCAGCTGCGCCAGACGCCTTCAAGTCTGCTTTATAGCAAAATCTTTTCCGGCTTCGGCGGCTTCCTGACACTCTCCGGCTCTCCAGCTTCCAGCTCTCCGTCAACCCTGCGCTCAGAGACCTGTGGCTTCTCCGCCCCTTTCCTTCCCTCAATCGACTCATTAGTAGCCCACATCGCGCTGATAGACAAGTCAAAGGGACCGGGCACCCTATCAATAAGCCCGATGCCCACAGTGCGGACCTTCTGCCTCAACATCTCCCTCTGCGGCTCAACCACCAGCCCGTGATTCGTTCTCACAAACTCAGTCCAGTTGATCAGCACCGTCTCCCACTCGCCCGGTTTCCGTGAGTATAGCCGATGCTGGTGCAGATCCGTCGGCACGATCGATTCCGTCTGCACGTTCACGAAGTACTTCCGGCCGTCGGACTTGATGCGCAGCGCGAGGTACGTGTACGGGTCGATATCCCACAGCGCCTTCCCGAACATGGTGGGGGGCCTGTCCTTCGTCCGCCAGGCCGCGTAGCCTGTTCTCTGGATCTCGGGCCGGTTGGGAGGCAGCTCGAGGGAGATGTTGCCGTGGAAGCGCGCGTGGGCCGGCTCATCGTCTTTGGCGGGGACGAAGTCGAGCGAGGCGCGCGAGAAGCCGCCCATGTCGGCGTCGGACATGACTTTGCATGCTTCGATAGAGGAGGGCTCGGAGAAGGTTATTAGGGGAAACCGAGAGGTGGGTGTCCGTAGTGCCTCGAGCTTCAGAGCTGTTTGGCTGGCGTATGAGTGTCAATGTCGCCAAAGTATGCTGCCGTACAGCATTGGCGTGGGAGATGGACCATACCGGTGTTGGAGAGCCGCTTGAACTCGTCAAGACTTCGCCTCCAGAAGCCTGGAGCGAGGCATTGCGCGGTGGCTCGCATGTCTGCGCAGCAACCTTTGTATCCGACTGCTTGGAGGAAATCTGCGAACGTTCTGAGCAGTATGATTGCAGTGGTCGGCTCCTCAACCGCAGCCGCCGCCGCCCATACGACAGCATTCGCGATGCATGATGCACGCCAAGCCTCTCTACAGCTTCTTGGCGCGCTAGGCCCTGTCGGGCTGTCGGTCTCAAGAAAGTTTCCAGGCACTGAATCGTTGCCATCATGAACGCCTTTCCAGCAAAACTCCCATAACCCTGATACCCCGTCGTTCGCACTTCGCCATTGCCCGTAGACGCGCAAATCCACTCCTTCAACCCCCCATTCCCACAGCAACGAAGACCAGGCGCGCCCTGAAGCCTCTCCAACCGCATGATCCTCCAACCATCCTCAGACACCCGGCAGTTGCCCCATACCACATCCGCAGCCCTGCAGAGCCCTCTACCGCAGTCGCGCGAGACAGGCGATGTCACACCCCAAAAGCAACCCGATGGCACACCGATAACAACGCGGGACTCGCCCTTCGCGAAGTCCTGGGCGCACTTCATCGCCGGCGGGTACCACTCCCCCTTTCCCTGGCCGGCACCCCTCGCTAACCCCCTCCCCCCTCCACAGCCTCGGAGGCACCGCAGCCGCAACCCTCACCGCCCCCCTCGACGTCCTCAAAACGCGCCTCCAGTCCGACTACTACCAGAACCACCTCGCAGCCTCGCGCGCAGCCCGCGGCGTGCCTCCCCTGCACACGCTCTCCCTCGCGCGCAGCTCCCTGCTCCACATCCGCGAGACGTTCCAGATCCTATTCGCCGTACCCGCGACCGAAGGCTGGCGCGCTCTCTTCAAGGGACTCGGCCCCAACCTCATCGGCGTGGTCCCCGCGCGCGCCATAAACTTCTACGTCTACGGCAACGGCAAGCGGCTCATCTCGCAGTACTTCAACGACGGGCGGGAAGCGGCATGGGTGCATCTGTGCTCCGCCGCCGCGGCCGGAATTGTGACGGGCACGGCGACGAACCCGATCTGGCTCGTCAAGACGAGGCTGCAGCTTGACCGCTCGCATGCGAAGGAGGCGGGTGGGGGGAGGCTGTACAAGAACGCGCTGGACTGCACCATCAAGACGGTGAGGCATGAGGGGATTAGGGGCTTGTATCGGGGCTCAGCGCGAGTTATCTGGGCGTCACGGAGAGCACGCTGCAGTGGGTGCTGTATGAGCAGATGAAGATGTCGCTGGCGGCGCGCGAGGAGCGGCTCGCGGCCAGCACGAAGGAGCCGAGTGTGTGGGACCGCACGGTTGGGTGGACGGGGAAGTTGGGGGCCGCGGGGAGCAAAATTCATCGCTACTATATTGACGTATCCGCATGAGGTACGGCTGCTGCTTTCTTTTCCCTTGCCTACTGTCTCGCTAGCGCAGGCATAACCTCGCAAACGGATCTTCCGCCTAGCATGACATGCTAACACGTGCTCCAGGTCGTCCGCACCCGCCTCCGCCAAGCCCCAATGGAAAACGGCCACCTCAAGTACACAGGCCTGGTGCAGTGTTTCCGGCTCGTGTGGAAGGAAGAAGGCATGGTGGCCATGTACGGCGGCCTCGTGCCGCATCTGCTGCGCGTCGTGCCGAGCGCGGCTATCATGTTCGGGACCTATGAGACGGTGCTCAAAATGCTGGGCACGACGTCTACGGTCTAGTTTGTGGGGTGGGCTGGGGCTTATTCTCCGCTCTGCTGGAGCTCTGCTGGAGCTGCGCTGGAGCTGTAACTATGTTGTGGGGATTTAGAACGGGCGAAGCGGGCATTGGGAAGGCGTTGCTTGTATAGTATGGGATGGCTTTGGGGGTAGTGTAACTATATGTAGAGTGTCTGAGCTAGGGGTTTGAACACGACTGCGATATTATCAAACAGCCTAGCATATCCTGAAATAGGAGTGCATGAGCGACTTGTCAGCTGCAGCAATCAACCGCTTCTTAGCGCAGCTGGAGACCGAGCACCCTGCACGGCCACTTGAGGACCTTGAGGGTGATGGCGACAGCAACAAATCCGTTGAACGGAGAGCGAGAAAAAACAGCAAGCGTCTTAACTATCAAAGTCTGCTGCATACAATGCTGCTGAAGACTATGCCTGACGCGTAAAACAACCATCTTAAATCGTCGTCAAAGATACCATCAGAGCTGAGAGACCTTGCCCACCGCATCTCTCTTCCATAGATAATAACTGCCATCCGCGAACAATTACCGAAAAGAGCCGTCCTAGACTCGCAGGGGGATAACATATACTTCGTCGTATCATGATAGTCGTGAACTCGTGACCAGCCCGCGCGGCACTCGACGCACGCGTGTGCTCGTGCTCGTATCAGCAGCAACCGCCAAAAGAGAAGAGCAAGGGAAAAAAAGGCATGCACGCCGTGTCGCTATGAACCAACCAGTAAGACCCCATCAAAACTTCAAACCCCCTCAGGCCCACTCCCGCATCTTCACCACTCGCACCCTCAGCATCAGCCACCCGCCCTCCCCCTCCCCGCCCTCCCACCCGACTCAATCTCCGCAGCAGGATCGTGGATTATAGGCTGAAACTCCGGGTTCCTATAATGCGCGGTATTATACGGCGAGCTATGCGCACACAGTCAGCATTACCCCAACAATAAAAAAATCTCCCACGCAGCTGTGGGACAGGGGAAGCGCTCAGAAACTCACTCGCGGAAACTGGGCGTCGTGAACTGCAGCTGGGCTGGCGTGAACTGCGGCTTGAGCTCGTACATGGAGGGGCGGAAGGGGCCGCCGCGCTCGAGGGCGACCGGGGGTGCTTAGGGGCAGCGCAGAGGGCGGCATTGCTGAGGGGGCATCATCGAGGGCGGCGGGGCGGAGGGTGGCATTACGGACGGCTGCTCGAAGGGCGGTTGATGGCTGAGGAATTCGTGGTCGAAGGAAGAGACGGGGTGGCTGAGATAGGCTGGCGAAGAGAGGAACTGCGGTGCGGGCATGGGTGGCGTGGCGAAGATTTGATCGAAGCCGCCTTGCCAGGTGTTCTGTGGAGCGTGCAGGAGCGACGCGCCGGGGAAATGCATCATCGGATCTTCGTCTGGATCCGGCCTGACTATCGACTCGTAGAATCTTGGGGCGTGGTCGGCAAGCGCGATGGAGAGGGGACCTGGGTTGGGCGGAGGCATGGGGCGCGGTTGGAGGTCTGCGAGCTTGTACAGGATGTCATAATGACCCCTATCCCGGGATAAGCACATGAATCAAGTTTGGGAAGGTGGAGACTCACGGCCTGTACAACAGCCTCAGGGTCAGTGGATGATTTATCTGCAAACCGAGTTCGTCAAGCGGGTCGAAGTGATGCATGTTGGCCTCCGTTCCAGAGGTTCGGTCGAGATAGAGAATCTCGACGGCGAACCCAGCAGGCATGACGAGCACATCTACCAGAGCGGTTACACCAACGTGATCGATTTCGCAGTTGGGGCGTCCGAGATCTTCGCAGTAAGACCTGATGTCTTGGTTTAGGAACGGCTCGAACTTCTCGGGATGGGTTTGTATCCAGGCACTGGTCAGGAACTGCAGCGGTTTGGCGTCAGCTTTGAAGAGACAGCTATAGCTGGTGCACCCTCATGTTGTGGAAATAATATCAGAAGCAAACTTACCTTGAAGTACATAATGAGGGCTATGGATCGGGATACATCGTTGAAAAAAGACAAAAGTAACGCATCAGCACCTTCGACAGAATTCGATGCGGCGAGGCTGCGCAAAAGGTCGTAGGCTTCATCGGCAAAGTCTTCGTAGATGTACTCTTTGAAGCCAACAGCATTTAGCATGTTGCTTAACGATCGTAATCGGGTCTCTTCCTCGTAAAACTTGTTTCTATTACCCAGGCGTATTAGGGTTTCGAAGTAGCTGAAAGCGATGGCTGTAATACAGTGTCAGCCTTGTGCGTTAAAGAATATGCCTTCATCTTTCCATGGATGTACCTCGCCAGCCGCAGTTCCCATCTCCTCTGCATGTCCGGTAGTGCGAGTATGTGCCCGCAAGAGCCTGCAGCGATTGTTATTACTAGTTGTTGCCCTAGCTATTGCGCCCAACACTCACAGATGTTTTCGCAATGTATACCGGGTCACCGTTGGCGTATTCCGTCCTCAATACGGTGCTGGGTTGTCGCTGGCCAACAAGGGGACCCTTCCCCGGACATCAGCACATCGCTCCGCACCAGCAACACCGGAGAACTTACAGTCACTTCGGGCTGATATTCATTCGACAATTTCTGCAGATGCGCAAGCTCCTCCTCAGGCTGCAAGTAGTCCATCCTCGCCGCCGGTCGCTGAAAGCCGAACTGTGTCGTGGTACGGCTGGGAGGGTGCTCCGGCGGTCGAAAAGGGAGCTGGTGTTGCGGGTACGCCGGCGGCGCAAGGGTTGGAGCATTGAAAGAATGTGGGAGATAGTGAGGGAAGGTGGTTGTCGAGTGCATTTGCCGGCAAACCATGGTGAAGTGGTCTCGCTTGCCAGACAAAAGCAGGGCAGGGCGGCCCGCGGACAACTTCAAGATGGGGGAGCTGGTGTTGATCTCGCAGCGTTGGTAGAGGAGCAGGCAGGACAGCGAGGCCACTTGAAAACACAGCAAAAAGGCAGATTCCACGACAGGCGCGGCAGCATCTGCAGAACTTAGGTCATCCACGAGCGTCCATTGAAAGAAACGGCAGTGGTGCCGGTTTTAATGCGCAGAGACCCGCGGCCGTGGGTGCAGGAGGTGGTGGCATAGTTGGTGATACCCAATTGCTTGCCAGGGGTGCGACAATATACCAAGGAGACTCATAAGTCCCGCTCCGTAGGCTTGCCCGCCATATCGAATATGCTGCCAGGTATGGAAACGCTCCGCGACACATTCACGCAGACGATAGGAAACGGCGAGCGCCTGTTGCACTGAGCGGCGAGTATATCAGTGCTTCAGAGGCCAGAAACCGGCGATGAAGGCCGCTAGGGGCGCCTCATGCGAATCGGGCGATAGGGGGTGTTTGCGTGAAACCGGGCTGGTAGAGGGAGGGCTACGATGCAACACGATTGTGTACTTGACTGAGTGTGACCATTCGGGAAGTCCGACGAGGGACGGACAAGCATCCAATTCAGCAACGGGCACTACGCAAGCATCCCCCAGAAGTCAACCATACAGCCGGTTGTGAGGCTGGTGGGCAGAGGGGAAATGCCAGCAAAACGCGCAGAAACCGGGGCGCTAACGAACACCAACGATTCATAGGCGATGGAGAAAGATTTGCGAGCTCTCACAAAAACTGCAGCCACCGAGTTACTCAGATATGCAAGCCAGCGCCTGCGGTCAGTTAGTCTGCTCTCGGCGGCCAATCACGCACGCTTGAGTAACAATCAAGGGACAACTTGCCCCGGTTGCGCGGGAAATGCTCGAAAGTACATCTCAAACGGCGCTGTCTCCATAGATGCAACGAGATTTATTGCGCATGGGCGTGGGGCGTTACCAGATATCTTTCAATCTGTACCCGGGTCCCTGGGACAGCCCCTTCAATTACAAAGTCCTGACTCGTAAGCTTGCGGCTTCCCGCATGTCCGTCATGTTGGGATTTCAGCCTCTTGCCTACTGTGATGCTGAGAAGAAAGCAAGCGAACCCGGTGCGAGGGAGGTAACGGTACTTACGGTCTACTGCGGACTCCGAGGTAGTCCGTGACGCGGCACAAGGAAAGAAGAGTCTTCTACAGTACCACCAGAATTGGGCCCATTTTCGTGCAACCGAGCGGCAAGATATAACTTTTCCAACCGCCAGAGCTTCCATGACGGTTCCGCGTAACAATGAAGAGAGATTTCTGACGGATTGCGCTTGTCGAAGCATCGAAGGACTTTGATTGGCCTAGCGTACAACGGCTGGCAGCTCGCGGCAGCCAGTCCTGCAAGTCATTTACCTGCCCAGGGCGGGTCCAGCTCCCGGCGGCTTCCCTGACGAACCCTTGCCTTTCCCTCCACTCCTCAGCTTCGCGCCATACCCATTCGCGCCTCTGCCAGGCTGCATCAGTCCGCCGAAGTCTCCCTGCCCAGGCGCGCCGCCGCCTCCAAGGAGTTGCGTAGCCTCTTCTGACTTGAAACCCTCGCCCTCGTTCAGAACCGTCGCCCACAGTGACCCAATGGCGCTGCTCCAGTCCTGCATGGCGCGGATCCGATCGTTATCCGAGACGCTCTCGATCTGCACGGTCCCGCTGCTCTGGTCGATCCTGCCGCGCAGCTTCTTGTCCACGATCAGGAAGCTGACAATGTCTTGTACCTCCAGGGGCGTGATCTTGAGCTGCTTTGAGATGAAACTTAACGTGAACCGCGTGTACGGCGCGACGAGCTTCAGGACTGCTTTTGTCCGCATATTTCGAGTGACCTCATCGATGTTCTCTGCGATGAAGGGGTCGGCTAGGAGATCCTTGTTGTTTTGGAGTATCTTTTCGTAGCTGTGAATATCTTCTCGCTGGTATGCGTCGACCAAGTCTGTCATGGCGGCAATTCGCGGATCATTCTTGTACGGCTTGGTCTCCTGGGAGTCGAATGGATTGATGTCGGATCCCATGAGCATGGTTGTGAGCACAAGATACTTCAGAACCTGGATTCGCTGCAAGGAACCCGCTTCGTCATAGTTGCGGAAACTCTCGAAGAAGTCGCTTTGAGCCTCCTTCCAATTCTCTGTTCATGTTCAGTATGTCACGTGCAAGATGCTTGGTACATCATCGCTCACCTTCACTCATGTGCATTTTGCCTCCGCACTCTCGGATGATACCCATGATTTTGGGATGCGGAACCGCAGAGCGGACCTTGAGGGCGCGCTGATAAAGTGCCTGGCGCAGAGAACGTGAGTAAGTTGAAAGTAAAATGTAAGTCGTAGAGACAACTCACCTTCAGCCGCTTGTTGTTCCTCGTCTCGGCGTACATAAGGATCTCTAGCGCGTACACTTCCAAAGAATAGGTGCCCTTGCTGGGGTCATCGGTGCCGTCTTCCCGTTGACATGCTTTGTGAAGCTCCCTGACCTTCTCGGTCAACTGGCGATACTCCTTGCGGTCCAGCCACAGCCGAGCAAGCTTGATGTTCGTCTTCAGCCATAACCGCTCGTTGTTGGTGCTCTGGAACGATTCGAGGGTTAAGGAGTAGAACTTCTCCATGCAACGGTTCGCATCTTCGTCTTCTGCGGATTTCTCGATGAAGTCGAGCATGTTGTTGATGGACTTCTCGGAGTAGTTGCGCGTGACCGCTGACTTGACATATGTGAGAAGTTCCTTGTAATGCTCGACCGCCTGATGAGCCGTCAGAATTTGGCCACATGTAAACTATCAAGGACTGTCCAGGACCTTGTCATAACGGCGAAGTCGGAATTCGAGCTTAATGGCCTGCTTCAAGCCTTTGAAACCCCTGTCAAGGTTAGGAACAAGCGGCAGATCATAAATTCAGATTGACGAACCAGTCGCCCTTCTCAGGCTCGAGCGCAGGTACTCCTAGAAACTCATCGATAGCATCTTCCGGGTTGTCTACCTTCATCTGCTTGGCGTTGTAGTACTTGTTCTCGATGTCGACATCGCCGCCCTGCTCTTCGTCGTCATCTTCGTACTCGAAGTCATAGCTGTAGACTGTCAGTATCCACGAGACTATGTAGAAGCCAAAAAGTCCATATTAGCTTACTCTTCTTGTTCCGAATCTTGCATGAAATCATCATCGTCGGACATCTTGGATAAGGGAGATAACGTTTTTCGGCAAAGTTTGAGACAGTAGCTAGGAGTTAAAGCTTTGACAGGCTTCGAGAGAGGCGTGTGACTAGTGATTCTTTTGAAAGTATTTTATATCAAAGGTTGTCACTATGAGCTGCCTGTCGCCATGCCGGTTGGCAGCGGCGGCTTATCGACACGTGATTGAACAGTTGATAAGCCCTGCGGCTTCTAGCGTGCGGCTCTATGGCTAGCACCTTGGCTGCTGCTGCCTCTCCCCAAACCCACGCCACTAACACACTTACGCTTTCCATATCCCCCTTCAGCGCCCAAAGACCAACATCTCTCTCCGACTCGCGCCCTCGATCAGGGCCCAATTCCCAAGATGGGCGGCGACCTCAATCTCAAGAAATCATGGCATCCCAACCTCCTCACCAACCAGCGGCGCGTCTGGGAAGAAGAAAAGAAAGCGCTCGACGAGCGGCGGCGCGTGGAGCAAATGCTGCGCGAGCGCGCCGAAGAGCGCGCCATCCAGGAGCTGCAGCAGATGCAGGAGGCGGCCGGCGGCACCAAGCGCGTCAACCGCGTCGACTGGATGTACAGCGGCCCTGCGGCCGGCCAGGCAGGCACGACGGAGGAGATGGAGGGATACCTGCTGGGCAAGAGGCGCATTGATGGGCTGTTGAAGCGGGAGGAGGAGACGAAGAAGTTGGAGAAGGGGGCGGAGGTGCAGGGGTTTGCGGCGGTGCAGAGCGCGAATCCGGGGAGGGATACGGCGAAGAAGGTTCTTGAGGATCCGATGCTCGCGATCAAGAGGCAGGAGCAGGCGGCGCTGGAGTCGATGATGACGGATCCGGTTCGCAGGCGCCAGCTGTTAAAGGCGGCGGGTGGGGATGTTGCGACCGAGCGGAAGAGCAAGAAGCGCCGCCATGGTGATGATGAGGACGGCCACCGCAGCAAGCACAGGAGGAGACATGAGGACAGGGATGACAGACATCACAAACACCGCTCACACCGCAGGAGATCGCCTTCGAGTTCGAGGTCGAGGTCGAGATCTCGTTCACCGTACCGGCGAAGGGATGAAGAAGAGGATAGGCGTGCGAGGAGGCCGGAGACATCACGACGTCGCAGCCCTTCACGGTCACGGTCGAGATCACGATCCTGCTCCCGGTCATCCTACCGAGAACGCTCCCGACGAGATGGAGCCCGCGAGCCCAAGCAGCACCATAGGCGCTCCTACCTTGCACCTCGCTCACCTTCTCGCTCCCGGTCCCGCTCGCCTGACAGGAGGCGGAGCGGGCCAGGCCGGTACTCGCGGAGCGCACCCTCTCCGCCGAAGCGAGCTGCAAACGACGCTGAAGAAAGGGCGAGGAAACTTGCAGCGATGCAGGAAGATGCTGCGGCGTTGGAGACTGATCGGCAACAGCGCATAACGCAAGCGGCGGCCAGAGAGGAGCAACAGCGCCAGCAAGACGAGGAGCAGCGGTCAGAGCGAGGTCGGTTTGTTTCAGGGCTGCACCGGAAAGCGGAGAGTACGCTTGATCTGGGCGAGAGGCTCAGACGGTCCCGTGGGGGTTTGCAGAGGCAGGAGGTGGATTAGCACGCTTTGAGGCGATTGATGTTCTCACACGGCGTGTTGCTAGCAGCAGTTGCTTCGCCTGGTTCAGTTGTTTCTTCCTGGACGCATCTCCAGTAGCCGAAGTATGCAGAATAAATGATTAAAATAATGATTTTGCCGCCTGTATCCACAGAAGATTACAGATACGACAGCAGAACAGGGACATTATAAAGATCGCCCGTCGAATGAAGGCTGTTCCGCTACATGCATTCTCCGCAGCGCCATTTTACTAAACGGTTTCCGTGGTGTATGGCTAGTCTTACTCAGATCTGACTGACGAATGTGCTGAACAGCTTGCGTCACATGCAAGACACTTTAGTCGTAATCACTCTAGAAGATGGAACCGATGAAGGGCTGAACCGCGCCGGCCCGAGCGCTCATCAAGGCTTCCCGTCGGACAAGGCATCGGGGAGACGGGGTTCTCGTTGAATTCCATTCTCCAACGGGACAAGGGTCCAAAGATGGCGGAGAAAGATCATCAGCCGAAGCGTGGATCGCCAACAGGCTTTAGTTGAACCTAAAGTGAACCTAACTCGGATTGCGCACAGTGTCGCCATCATGCTTGCTCCTCTAACCTTGCCCTGATCTCTCCAACCTCCCAGCCTCGTCCTCTTCCTATCACACACATCCATAACATAGATTTACCCGCCTCCTCAGCGCGCATGCGCCGTACCTGAATATCGAAACTCCCGACCGCATCCTCAACCACCCCCTCTGCCTCTCGCGATCACCATGCCACTCTGCGGCGGAACGAAGACGGTACAGCGGAAGCTGGTGCTTCTGTAAGTCGACTGTCCACCAAAGGGATTGCTCGAAAGCAGAAGCTCTGACAATGTCCGTAGAGGCGATGGCGCATGCGGCAAGACGTCGCTCCTCAACGTCTTTACAAGAGGGTACGTATCGCATACCTGTGCCTGAATATTCTCTTGCACCTCGACCAGCCGACTAACTTGCGCCGCGCACAGCTACTTTCCCACAGTTTAGTGAGTACACCTGCAGCCATGCGCGATTCCACCAGCACTAACCCTGCCGACCCGCTGCGCAGCGAACCCACCGTCTTTGGTAAGATCTGATTCTATCCTCTACAACCGGCGCGCAAATACTGACAGACTTCGCAGAGAACTACGTTCACGGTACGGCTGCCGCTTCCTCCAGACATCCATTCTATCGCACCAGCGATCCCGAACCTAACATCACGCAGACATCTTCATCGACAATGTCCACGTCGAGCTCAGCCTCTGGGACACGGCCGGCCAAGAGGAGTTCGACCGGCTACGCTCGCTATCCTACGACGACACGCACGCGATCATGCTTTGCTTCAGCGTAAGCCCGTCCCCTTCCCACCGACCCCTCAAACCCACCAACAACCAACCCCTTCGCACCATCTGCTTCAACTCGGCCCCTCCCTATGAACCCTTACTGACCTCTCCTCAGGTCGACTCCCCCGAATCGCTCGAAAACGTAGAAACGAAATGGGTCGGCGAGATCGCGGAGAACTGCCCCGGCGTCAAGCTGGTGCTTGTAGCGCTGAAATGCGACCTGCGCGAGAAGCCGGACGAGGACGAGGATGGGGCGCGCAATGCTGGGGCGCACGGGCAGCCCGAGAAGATGATGATCGACTACAACCGCGGACTGGCCGTTGCGGAGAAGATTCGCGCGTTAAGGTATTTGGGTAGGTCGAGGTGGTTTTTTAATCTCTTTTTGACAGAGACAGGAGGTCAGGAATGGGAAGGTTGTGTTGAGTTGAAGGAATGATTGACTAACCAGCACGATTTGCAGAATGCTCAGCGCGCGAAAACAGAGGCGTCAACGAAGCCTTCACCGAAGCAGCGCGCGTAGCGCTCAGCGTGAAAAGCTCCAAGGAGTCGTCGAGCAAGTGCGCGGTCATGTAGCCCGTCCGGCGCGGATGTACAAAATCAGACGTGTGGGAGAGTGGCGTAAATATTGCATGGATGTCTTTGCATGGAGTTTGAGGGCGCTCGCTTTCTTTCATGGGATCTGCTTGGATATCTCGGGTTCGTACATAGGTGGGTGGGAAGGCGGTGGCATCTCGGTTAGGTAGGGCTTCGTGGCCAGCAAGTTGGTTGGATGTGTGGTATGTGGAAGTCACCATTTGAGCTTCCTACATTTCAAATCTCGGGAGGGCTTCGACAACACGGGGTCTCTCCATCAGGGCAGTTCAGAAAATTGTCGGGAACCACGAGCGTGTGCGCTTTCAGCTTTGGGGTATGCAAGTAGTGCAGTGATCCAGTTACACCGCGCAGCCATGTTCATCGAAACCTCAATCCCATCCGCAGCCTTTCTTTGACACACGGAAGTACACGATAGCTCGCTGCAACCCCGATAACCGCTCGCCTGTCCCCATGCCGCACATCTAACCCAACAACCACCACTCTAAATCGTCGTCTCGTACGGCACCGGTGTGATGGTCTCGGGCATATTATCCTTCGTCGATACAGTCCTCGGGCCTCTCGGCATCGCCGGTTGTCGCTGTTGAAAACGTCAGCTCGGGCTCTGTCTTCCTCCCTCTGCCCCTCCTCTCGTGATATTCCACCACGTGGACTGGTATCTCGTACCTTGAGATGCATGTGCACGCCCTCAGCCTTCGCCTTCTTCTTCTTCTCCGCGTTCTCCTTAACCCGCGCGATGAACTCGTCGCGGCTGCGGCTGTGCTTGACGTGCTCGATGCGCACGTTGACGCGCTTCTCGATGTAGCGGTTGCCGACGCGCTTGTAGAGGATGACGCCGACGGCGGACTTGGTGACCTGGATTGGAGTGTTAGAGATGCGTCATTCGGCGGGCGTTGAGTAAGAGGCGACGCACGTTGTAGACAACACCGGTCTTGCCGTGGTAAACCTTGTATGGCATGCCCTAGGCTTCTGTTAGGATCTTGTGGTCCTTGTGTAGATGGACTGCTTGGGACTACTTTTTGCACAGCGCCGTTCGCAACCACGTCAACGATGTCGCCGACCCTGCGAGTGCCTGATCAGCGCTGCAATCACTGAGCTCTTGAAGCGGTTGTGTCCTACTTGTACACCCTCATGTACGTGGAGAGCTTGATCATGCCATGATTCTTGAACCCGCGGCTGAAGGAATAGCGGGTGCCCGCTCGCAAACCAGCACTGTGACCCATCGTATGCTCGTCGTGTTATCGTGCTGGGTAGGTAGGTAGGTAAGGGAATCGTAGAGTCGCTCGTCGTCGAATTGTCGTCGTCGCTTTCCTCTCAATTTCGTGTTCGCACACATGCGCTGCGACTCGGCGAAACGTTACTCCGTGGCTCCGCACATTTCAATTCTACACTATCACAGCGAGCCGCACGACGAACCTCACGAGCGACAACACCACGTCTCCGACCACGACATCATGGCTCCCCGCAGCTACTCCAAGACCTACAAGGTCCCCAGGCGGCCATTCGAGTCCGCTCGTCTGTACGTCCACAGCTTCCTCGGCCACTGGGCTTGAGCCGCTTGCAGCGCTCTCAGCCTACGTCGATGGAATAAGAGGTTAATTGTTTGGCGACAGGGACTCTGAATTGAAGATTGTCGGCGAGTATGGCCTGCGCAACAAGCGCGAGGTCTGGCGCGTGCAGCTCACGCTGTCGAATATTCGCCGTGCTGCCCGGTAAGTCCTTTTCGTGCATCACCCCGGTTATCGTGCGTCCTCGTTTGGGCCTCTCCATGCCAGCCTCTTAGACGTGCTGGGAAAAGCATACTGACGAGGAGCCAAATTCAGTCAACTCCTCACCCTCGACGAGAAAGATCCAAAGCGCCTCTTCGAAGGCAACGCCCTCATTCGCCGTCTCGTCCGCGTCGGCGTCCTCGACGAGTCCCGCATGAAGCTCGATTACGTGCTTGCGCTCAAGGTAGAGGATTTCTTGGAGCGCCGCCTCCAGACCTGCGTCTACAAGCTCGGTCTCGCGAAGAGCATTCATCACGCTCGTGTCCTCATCAGGCAGAGGCATATCCGGTAGGTCGTCCTCTTGGCGGGCTGATAGCTTGTTTGAGGGACTACGAAGGGGTTTGGATCAGCGCTGATGCAGTGGCTTGGCAGTGTCGGCAAGCAGATCGTCAATGTTCCGTCTTTCGTCGTCCGTCTCGACTCCCAAAAGCACATCGACTTCGCGCTTACCTCGCCGTTTGGTGGTGGGCGTCCCGGCCGCGTAAGGAGGAAGAAGGCCAAGGCGGCGGAGAAGAAGGATGATGAGGGCGAGGAGGAGGATGAGGAGTAGCGGGTTGACATCTGGGCTTGTATGAGGGGCGAAACATTTGGAGCGCCAATGTGAAACTTCCCTTTCGTAGCTGGTTATCCACTTGCCATGCAATGTCAAAGATGACTACGCTCAGAATCCTACTTCGTTCCCGTGCCATCATAACTCAGAGTTGTTCCTTTGGGAACTCAAGATGTATTCTCTTGTCCGGGAGTTGACCTTCTCACTAACGGCGAATGACTGTGACCGTCTCCATGCACACGGAGTGACAGGCCTTCGGAACTTGATAGTTGCCACGAATTGTCTCCCCTCCACTCCACCAGACCTTCTACAAAGGACCTAAGCTACGTTTCACCGCTCATGCCAGGCGCGTTTCTCAGGGCTGTTTTGCCCTTCGCCAGACTAAACCATGGATAAAGCATCCCGATTGCTCTGGACATGTGACGGAGGAGCATCAGAAGCAACGTCCTGGTTGACGCAACGGGACTGTTCGGCGATAAACTAGCCTGCAGCGTCCTGTCTTTCCAGGAAACGGAAGCTAGCGACGGAGGAAGAGCCGAGAAGGGAGGGAGCGCGCAGGTGTGAGTATTGCAGTGAGCAATGCAGACATGGAACGAATGGGAGGAACTGTGAACGATATGCGGCTACGAAGGAAGTACAAACTAGATACCTCCCATCTACTGAGCCGCCAGCCGTTCATGTAAATCCGTGTCCAGCACTCCCGTCACGGGAAACCGAAACACCCACCGCAAGCCCGACCAGCTTTTCCGAGTCTATCTAGATTGCCTTCTAAAGTCCAAGACACCTACTCAGGTCCAACGCGGCTCTACAACCACCCTCCCATATATCAAACTCCGTCTAAGCAACCGGACTCGTGTTCAAGAAATTAGTAATGTCGACCTGACACAGCCTATTAAACACCTCGTTACTCTCGACCCCCGTCGAGAACTCCATCGTATTGAGGTTAAGCGCCCAGTCGACATTATCGGCACGGCTCTGCGCCCACGTCCTGACGCCGTTCATCTTGCCGTCGCGCCAGCCGACGGCGCGCGGGCCGTTACCTATTGCACCTACATGAAATCAGCTTTATTCGTCGCTTTGGGAGCGGTGGATGCCCTGCGCCATGAAGTCACGGAGGGCTGGGGGAATGGGGAGGACTTACCGAACCGGCTGACGAAGCGCATGACCGTGGACGCACTAGCAGAAAGACTCGACGGACCGACCGCAGCTTCCTTGACCATGCCGTCGCCGCCATAGACCCACGGGACCTCGACGTTGGAGAGCGGCGTCAGTGCATTCAAGCCGATCCCGCGGGCCTCCTGAATAATTCCATCGCCTCTATGCGCCGAGGCAGCCGTAGTCCACTGGCGGACATCAAGCCCATTCGGCACCAAGATAGTGGAGCGAAGATAGTCGTAGTAGCTCTGCCCCGCAACATGCTGGACGAGGTACGCAAGCAGGAGGTATCCGTAATTAGAATACTGGCTCCGTGCGCCGGGGTCAAAGTCCAGATTCCGCTTGAAAGCCCAGTCGACGACCGTCTTCATGGTCGCCGGGGCGCCGCCGGTACCCTGTTCGATGGCGATCTGCCGCATCATGAAGACGGTCTCGCCGCTGAGCAGCCGGTCGTAGCCCCCGTGTGCTCGAGCAGCTGCTGGACTGTGATGTTGTTGAGGCGCGCGTCGCGCGGGTTCGTGTAGCCGAGGCGCGGATATACTTGAGTGCTTGGGGTGAGCCGGCCGCTGTTGTACATAGACTGCACGGCTGCGACCACGAACGCCTTGCTGACGCTCGCGAGGAGGAATAGGTCGGTAGACTGCGTGATGTGCCGGCCTGGCTCCGCCCAGGTGTAGGCGCGTTGCATCAGGACGGCGCCGTTCCTGCCGATGGAGATCTGGGCCTGGCGCACGCCGTTGGTCTGCATGAAGGTCTTCATGATTCCGTCGACGGTTGCCATCGATGCGGCGTTGTTCTTGAAGCCGGTGGTCGTGCCGGTTGCGGTCCAGGCGCGTGCTGCGGGGATGTCTTGCTGGGCGAAGATGGCTGTGAAGCGCGCGTTGGCGCCGACGCCGCCACCGCTGAGGTTGATGATATATAGCCCATTGGCTTTGTGGGTTTCGTATTCGGCCTGCAGCTGGGCGGCTGTGAGACCGTGCCTGGCGGCCCAAGTGCCCACATTGGTATCCATGAAGAGCGACGTGATCTGATAGTCCTCGGAGACGGAGACGGCAGCAGGTCTCCAGTACTGGTTCTGTACGAAAGCGTTGACCGTGGCTTGGTAGTCCGCAGGGGTCTGTGAGGGCCGCCAATCCCAGTGATTGACCTGTGGATTTGAATGGTACACGGCACAGAAGCGGCGATCTGACGGTACACCGTACTCCCTGAACGACTTCAAGATTTTCGTTTCCGCATAGGCCTGATTGTACGCGTTCTTGAAGTCATCGAGGCTCATATCACACTTTTGCCACCAGCTCACTCCACTGATCTGTTCCATAACGCCAGCGTAGACTGGGTTGTTGCGAGGGCCAGTGACACTGACGATTGTAGAGGCATACCCCTGAACGCGCCATTTATCGAACCAGGTCTGGTAAGCAGCGGCAGTGAGACCATGAGTTGCTTGCCAAGCGGGGCCGGATCGCTGGACCCACACCGCAGCGTAGCGGGGATTCGTGTTCGCGCCATAGACGCTGAGAGAGATTGGGCGATAGCCTTGGTTCGTTAGGGCAGTGGCTTTGGACTGATGGCCTGCTGAGTCGTAGTTGTAGTAAAATTCCCAGGCGGGAATGGCACGGGGCTGGAGCTGCGTGTCCCGGGCGGCAGCTTTGCCAGATGTTGGCTCGATGAGAGCTGGAGTGGGTGAGGCAAGTCCTACTGTGAGCCAAAGGAGGCTCAGGAAAGCCGTAACGATGTGGAGTTTGACCATCTTGGCAGCGGAAGGCTCTTTGTAGTAGTGACGGTAGAGGAATTGGGCTAGGCAATGATAAACAGATGTCGTGATGTATCCTACGAAGCCTTACTACGAGTGGACGGGGTTCTTCAACTGGGAGCAGTTGGAGAGGAAGTGAACGACGATGCAGAAAAGTGAATTGACCGGTGCGAGCAGATATATAATTTATGGAAAGGGTTGCCTGGAGTAAAGATGAGGAGGTGGTCCTCATAATGACCCGAGTGCGCAACACAGCACAGCCCTACGATAGGGCTTTACCCCTGGTCCAAGACCTACGATCATTGCCTGGCTGCAGAAATACATTTTCGGACTGCAGCCTCATGTGAGTCGGAACTCGCGGGCATGTTGTGCGTTGATTCTTGCTTGTGACTGGGTCTTGATGCGCCAGTGGTGGAGGCAATGCATCTCGTTCAGCCGCAGCTGAACCTCGTATCGACAACTGTGCACTCCAACCATTCGCGGAGCAGAAGACTTAACAAACTTCGGCTGTTCAGGCCTCGGGACCAGCAGCCCGGCTATGCAAGCCATCGGCATCCAGCCTTACGGCTCAATATTGAGATGCTTCATAACCAAACACAGTATGGCTGCGGAGACCAGAGGATGCTAAGAGATGGAAGGACAAGGTTGAAATACGGTTCTGGCAAGCCACTCAGCCCTAGAATCAAACAAACATACGCACCAAGGTATTCTTAGATGAACTGCACCTCGCTTAGATCGGGACATCCATGAAGCCATTTATCGAATGCGGAGAGGTACGTGCTTTCGAGAACCTGATTGAAGCACGCACGACTGAGTGTATAAGAAACCAACGGAGCTTACATTGCCCTGCTTAGACACGAGGACAGATAGGTACCCCTGATGGAAAGCACATTGACGTTGAAGTGACCGAAGCCTGTTACTTGTCTGTATCACGACGCCCGCCTTTGCTGGCTGCTACCAAGATGGACGGTAGACGTTTACCCGGTTTTCTGTCTATGCAGCTCCCGTCCGACTAACCGATGAGGCATCGCGATTAATCTGATTGATCTCTACGAGCCAGTTCCAAGTCCAGCCGGACAGCTGTTGGCTGTTATATTACGTGACTTTAAGTGGTCAGCTCTTGGAGTCAAGGGAGGTACAAGTGCGTATAAGGCGTGTTACATCGAGGCTGTCAACATGAATGGAGCAGAGTGGGCAGTGAGTGTGCTTGCCTGCCTACCTGGATGGCTACAAGTAAAGATGGTCCCGATTGCCCGAAGTTGAGTCCTCGTCCGGAGGAAAATCCATGCGTGCACCGCGTATTCCAAGTTTTGCACGGCCACAGACAGGGACGCCACTCGATGCTGGACCAGAATTCCGGTTTAGCTCGGAGCCATGCTGTTTCAGGCTAAGCGACACCCCGCTGAATGGCGTCCGGGACGCCCCTGCGTGCCCCGCGTGATGTCACAAACCTTGACAGGTACACCGCCGCTCACCAAGACCCTGACAGCTGCTTTCCTCCCGCGAACCATTCCCGCTGCGAACCTGCTCACGGAGTCCTTGAGAACAGGTTTCAGGACGAGCCACACTTGCTTCCAATGATCGCCAATGGGACTGTTCTTGCGCAATGATGCCATGGCGTAATGCCCCCTCTGTGACCGGAGGCACGACCCATGAAATTGACCTAGCTGACTCGGCGCTGGCTAGCTGAAAGCTTCGAACAAGCGGCTGCTAAGCTTGTTGCAGCTCAAGAAGGTGCTAGCCATGCCCCAAACAGCTTGTTCTGCGGCTAACCATGGATGTGATGACCGAATCAAGCAGCAGCGTGCATGTTTCTCTGGCAACTTCTCCACTGGTCAAGTGTTGCGTGACGAGGTGCGCGTGTCCTGCCGTCCTGCCAGTTCACCGTGTCTTCACCTCTCCTTCCAAGATTCCCCCGGCCCGTGCAGTCCTGACGTAACTCGCTGACCTGCAGCATAAAACTGCTCCTGTGTTCGAGCTTCCTCTCTTCTTCATCAACATCGAACAACTTCTGCAATCACACATCCCACAGCTCACAGTCAATCCCACACTTCTCAAACTTCCAAACCACACGCAACTCTTCCACATCCAACAAGATGGCTGGACTCATTCAGAAGGCCAAGGAGATGATCTCCGGAGGCGGGTCTGACGACAACACCACTTCTTCTAGCTACGACTCCAACAGCCGTAGCACGACCGGCCAAAACACTTCAGGCCCCTATTCCTCGGACATGGCAAACCGTGCTGACCCGCGTATTGACTCTGACCGCGATGGCTCTCGTGGCGTGGAAAGCTCAGGCTATGGCAGCTCCAACACCGGCAGTGGTTATGGCTCATCAACCGCTAGTGGTCCGCACGATTCCAGCATGAGTAAGCACAACCCCTCAAGACTATGCAGCTTTCGTACTAACAACCGCCTCCAGTGAACAAGATGGACCCCCGCGTCGACTCTGACCGCGATGGCTCCCGTAATATGGGATCCACCGGCCTCGGCAGCTCAACCACTGGTTCCGGCTATGGCTCTTCAACCGCCAGTGGCCCGCACGACTCCAGCATGAGTGAGTAGGGTTGTCTCGTACTTACGCAGACTTTTGTACTAACGTTGCCCTTCAGTGAACAAGATGGATCCCCGTGTCGACTCTGACCGTGATGGCTCCCGCGGCATGGGAAGCGGCGGCCACGGCAGCTCCACCACTGGCAGTGGCTACGGTTCCTCAACCGCTAGCGGCCCGCACGACTCCAGCATGAGTAAGCAAAGTTTCTACACACATCAGCCTCTCGTGCTAACAATTCGCCCAGTGAACAAGATGGATCCTCGTGTTGATTCCGACCGTGATGGTTCCCGCAACATGGGAGCTACTGGTACTGGTATGGGCACTGGCTATGGCAGCTCAACCACTGGCACTGGTCTTGGTAGCTCCACCACTGGCACCGGCCTCTGCAGCTCAACGTGTGACATTGATCACAAACACGAACATGGACACGAACACTTCCACGGTATGCCGGGTCGCGGCGAGTTTCCAGGTGGCCACACCACCTTGACCGGTGCCGTCCTCGACCCTCACACCAACACTTCTGAGTTGACTGGCGCGACGTCTGGCCTGGGTTCTGGCACGACCTCCGGCATGGGTTCGGGCATGACATCCGGCACGACTTCGGGACCGCACAACAGCTCCATGAGTTAGTCTCTTTTAGCATCCTTGATGAAGAGCTCAATGTGCTAATCGGTTGCAGTGAACAAGATGGATCCGCGCGTCGATTCCGACCGCGATGGTCGCCGAGGCTTGTAGGCGTCGTCCAATTCCCACTATATATCACTACACCACCTTGGTCCCATTGTTTCCCAGGCCTGCTCACTCTTCCGGTATTGATAGCAACATTCGCGGTACTAACGGCCAGCACCATGGGGGTTCTAATACCGATAATGCGGTGGCCGATGCTAGCAAACACACACCAGGCGCTTTCAGGAGAATGTCTATGGCAGACAACGTGGAAGGCTCAGACCGTCACGGTGAAGGCAAGGCAAAGTCTTTGATCAACATGCTAAGGGATTCGGGTAGTGGTGTGCAGTAGTGGGCGACTTGGAGACTCTACTTCGTACATTCTACTTTCTTGCATGCAGCCGGGCACTGGCGATGGATGATGGATTATGATGGCATGATACCTGGGGCGTTGTAGTATAGCTCCTCAAAACGAATGAAACATCTCAGCTGATTTCATGCATGCCCTTGCAATACTGCTCAGATTGGTGAATGTTGAATTGCGCCGCGAAACGGATCTGCTAGGTTTCTTTTCTAGTGATCTGTTCAATTCCATCATCGAGAGTCTTCGAACTGAAACGATTCGACGGGATCAAGGCCGTGCCGGAACGCGTGCAGAGTCGACGCGCCCCGCCGTGATGCGGGGATGACGTCGCGGGGCAAAGCGGCAGGTTTTCAACCGCTATGGAGTTTTGGGATTGACATCAAATGATTGCATCCTTGGCCTCCACAAATCTCTTCCTCACTCAATCCACCGACAATCTTCATTTTGAACAGATCGGAAGCACACCATCCACCAAGATGTCCGAACAAATCAAAGAGACCGCCAAAGAAGAGGTCGAGCGCGTCAAAGCCCTCACAAAAGATGCAGTCCGTTCCGGCGCCTACATCTACCCCTTCAAGGTCAGTCTTGGGAAGAATTAGGTAGTAGAGACACAGGACGCTGACTCCCTCGCAGGGCATAGCCTACTTCCTCTCCCACCCCTCGATCCAGAAGCCTCTCTTCAACAAGCTCGCCCCAACCATCACGACCGGCATCGGCGTCACGACCTTCATGTTCCTCTTCACGTACATTCCTCAACTCGCCGTCCTCGCCATCTTCAACGGACCCATCGCGGTCCTGAGCACGGTTCTACTGGTTCTGAGCGAGAGCAGCACGATTGCGAATCTGCTCTCGCGCGGCTTCTTCCTCGAGGATGCGCTGATTGACACGTTCGACGGTACGCTCGTCTCGCGGGGCATGACGGAGATGGTGTCAGAGGGCCGCCATATCAAGCCGGGGAGCGACCCGATGGCGAAGCTGGGGAAGCTGATGAAGAAGGTGAGTACCCAAACCCCATATCTGGCCTCTCTACCTCCCTACCTTCTCAGCCATTCCCATCGAAGTAGAACACGCCTTTTAGCGGACTCAGTGCTAACCCCAAACCAGCCCTTCGCCCGCTTCACCCCCAAGCACTAATCCGCTATCTAATGTACCTGCCCCTAAACTTCATCCCGGTAATCGGCACCGTGCTCTTCGTGCTGCTGCAGGGCCGCAAGCACGGCCCCAGCGCGCACGCCCGCTACTTCCAGCTCAAAGGCATGTCCGGCCCGCAGCGCGAGAAGTTCATCGAGGAGCACCAGGCCGCGTACACCAGCTTTGGCGTCCCGGCTGTGCTGCTGGAGCTCATCCCGATTGCGGGCATCTTCTTTGCGTTTACGAATGCCGTCGGGGCGGCGCTGTGGGCGGCGGATTTGGAGCAGCATGGGAGTACGGCGCCGGGGTTGAGGGAGCAGGCGAGGAAGGCGGAGTGAGGAGGGGAAAGTCTCAGGGAAGTGTGCTGCCGGTCACGTGAGGGATGCGTCGGATGCGTCATGAGGATTGATGAGGGACGAGTGGAATGAATGGGGCTTAGCAGGACGTGGGGATGTCACGTTCAAGGGATCATGATAACGAAAGGCGAAGCTCGTCGCCGTAGCAGAGAAGAGAGCTTGGCTGGGGTATCAAAATTACATAAAGTCTTCCGTCAAGTCCGCCTGAGTCCTGCCATGCCATGAGAGAGGAGATCTAGAGCCTACAAACGAACCCCTTCAGAGAGATTCCATCCCGCCCTTCACGCCGTCCCTCCTAAGCATCCTTCTTTTCGGCCTCGCTTCCCTGCTCGCGCGGCCTCTGCTATGTCCCTGCAAGCTCCTATCCAAGCCAGTTGGAAGATTGAACTCACCTCCTGCTTCTCGTGCTCCTTCATCTCGATCTTGATTTGCTCCTTGTGGAGCTTCAAGGTATTGGGCACAAGCTCTGCGGCCTTCAGATAGAGCCGATAGTAGCTAACTTCCACATCGCTGGAACTGGCGCGCGTATGGTCGACGACTGGATAGTGTGTCGTATCGTTAACGGACGGGCATAGGAGAGGAGAGCGTGGAGGCTGATGAGTGGACTTGCCTTGACGGTGAGGATGCTGAGGTTGTACTCCGCGAGGCGGAGGAGCTTGCTGGGTATGTTGACGATCGTGGTTTGGACGAGGTTTTGAGTGATATGGGACCTGCTGCGTTTGCTGCCGCATGATCAAAACATTGCTGCCTACCTATGGAGAATGCATCGTGTACGTTAAGACTCCCTACCTGATAAGTGAAGAGCATTTTAGACATCGACATGTGACACGATGATACGATATGGAGCGATGAAGCTCTTACGAACCTTAAAGATGATTACAGCGCTTCTCATACTCGTCCAGCGGCCTGTCTTGGACACGTTATGGAAATGAGATTGTCCACTTCCGCTCAGCGTCTCACAATGCGGGCGTGATCATCGTGATACCAAGCTATGTTCATGTCCTCGATGGTCGTAAGGAACAGCCTGTATCAAAGCTCGGAGCTACACTGTGAGTAACTACTGGACGACTCGACCTAGAGTTCGCCGTGACCAGATAGCCATATGGGGGTAAGCTCCAGCAAGAGGATTGCCAACACAAGGAGATGCTGTTGCAATGCATTGTTCGGTATCATCTCCGTATCCTGGTGGACATACCTGCCCAGGACTCATCATCTCCTTGGGAACGAGGGGCAGCTTCCGAGCACAAAAGGTGAATAAGGGTACCGGAGTTGAGCGGGATGATGCGTGATCTGCTGCCAGCTCTCCGAACTGGAGACAAGCAGTGGAGAGTCTATTGTAGTGCCAAGCGTGTTCTCGTGCGTGACTTGCATAGGGGCTTTCGCTTCGCCACCGCTTTGAATTCTTTCTTCACACAAACCTACACACCAACATCAGCACTCACACCCATTAAAGATCTTACCTCCACTACTGCACTATCTACCATCCAACGTGTAGCTCTCAACTACAAGCCACCCTCTCTGAGTAGCAAGGGTGAACCCGGCTACAGTCTCTCGTAAGGCACAGTGGAACTCGTTAACAAGATGAACGGAACGACTGAGATTGCCACGGTTTTTCCTCAGCTGGACGCTGGATTCAGCTCAGTACAAGACTACCTCCGCACACAGCTGCGCGGCTAGCTCAGTGCCGCGGTCAATATGTGGTCACCCGTGGCACCGCTACAAGCTTTATCGTCGCTGACCCTTGGCAGATCTTCGTGGCCGATGATGCAAGCAAGGGCATGCTCGACAAGCCGGTCAAGAACTTCGACTAACGCCTTGGATACCTCCCCCAGCAGTCACAAGATAAGCTCACTCGTAGAAGCGGCTGAGTACCGCGGTCGCTGACATGACTAGGAAAGCATGCTTGTTCTTGGCCGCAGTCTGATAGATCTGTTCTCGCAGTGGGACAACTCTGAGCACGCCGGCTTCTCCACCGGCGAGCTATGGCAACGAGTCAACGACACCTACCCCAAGTGTAACGCCGCGACCCAGGTCGGCGTCAAAGGCGGTGTCATTCAGTACTGGACCTTCGATCCCGTCCCTTCCCGCTAGGCATCCAAGGATGAGTAGACCCGAGCTTCTCTCCCAGCTCAAACGGCTGGGTTTTAAGATTGTACCTTCACTGTTGTACGGAGTCTCGCTTCTCTCTTGACGTTCAGATTGTTAGGCGTCTGTTTGACTCTGCCTGACCAAGATCCTTTGGACTCTTTGGTTCCTTGGTTCGTCCCTTTCCGGTCTCGTCCTCCTTATCCAGAGCATTCCAGCGACATCGAGATACTCAAAGCATGAGCTTGTCGGAGCCGCTAAGATCCAAGACCCAGTGGTAGGCAAGACCTTCATAACGTCCAAACCTGAAGACAAACAAGCACAACTGACAACAGCGGGACAGTTCCGCCATCACATACCAGCATCCGCTGGCGGCCAGATTACACCCAACCGGGCTTTCCGCATCCACAATGAACACAAAGGCTCGGTCGATAAGATCCTTTCTTAGTGAGGCCACGGCGTCGCCTGTCCCATGCAACCCGGTGACAGCACTTGGATCCTGGAAAGCCACAACGCTGTACGCTACCTGCACCACCAGACAACAGGACGTGTGGTCGGACATCTCTGGTCAACGGCCGGGCTGAGCTCCCGAATGACGATAATGCAGGTGTCTATGTCGAGCTCTCCGGAGGACAAAGGTACCTCAAACACATCCGCTGACATGTGCAGAAGCTGACATGGAAAAGCAGAATCTGAGAGGTTGCCTAGCCGTTGTCTCGTTCAATCTCTGTGGATCTAGACGCGTCGGCCTTGCCCAAGATCTTTCAGGCAAGAGTATGCCATCGAATGCGCGACCCAACCGGTCCTTCACGCCGAACACACACCACCTCCACCTTGGGACGTCTCGCCAGGTCACTCAGCAAGATCTTTCCGGAATGATTCACCGTCGGAATGACCAACGCGGTGCCTGCAATTATAAAGGCTATCAGCCCCGACTCAGAAGACAATGGTGCCGACGATGCCGATAATACCGACGTGTCGGATGAGCTCTCTGCAGAGGAGAGTAATCTCAAGCATCTCTGCGAGCATGTCGAGACACTACCTGTCGGCAAGATCCAAGCCGAACAGAGGGAGAGGGTTGCTATCCAGCATCTCCGTGTCTTGATCGAAAACCAAAGGAAGCTGTGCGAAGCCAACGGAGATCTTCGCAACATCATCGGTCTTTGGGAGCAACCATTCAAAGCCGCCTGCCTGTGCCTCTAATAGAACTGGAAAATCCTGACTGCACGCGCGCGAACTCAACTACAAGAGAGCAATGCCGAGAGATAATCAAGTATTCCTGGGGAACCGGCCGCTGGCGGGGTGTGATGTCCAGTCCACCCCGTGAGACTTTCGACGCAGTTGCGCACTGTCCCCCGAGCTGACTCTGACTATCGTCAACAACTGAGCTTTACCTAAGAACATAATGGACAACCTCGACTTCTCCCACGGTGCCTTCCTGACCTTCGACGCCCTCGACCCTAACCAGCAGTGCTTGTCGTTTCTGTCCGCCTCGACTTGGCCGTTGACACTCGAGCAAACAATGTCTCACAATGGTCACGCCAGCACCAGTTCAAGAGGAGCAATGACTATGAACGATAGTAGACGAACCGGCCGTGTTTGTCTGCTCCGTTAAAGTATTCGATGGTGGGTGTCACCGTGATAAGAACACCAATTCTGCGTTCGCGTTTCTGTGGAAGATGAGGCACTGTTCCTTTCTTTCATTTCTGGTCGGGGGCGAGCAGCAGCGCAGCGGATGTCTTTTCCATAGCCTGTACTTGTAGATGACAATGGCAATGTGCCCCGCTAGGGCCCCGGGCCCATGCAAGTGTGACACATGCATGAATCGTCAAAGCGGACAAACTAGGTAAGATTCCCCAAAGACGATACTGTCTGATCTGTCGTTTGACAGAACAACTCGGCTAACCACAGCACGCGGAGTGAGGAATTGGCAAGTCGCTGAGCTGACCTTCTCAGAGCAGTCTCTCAATCCCAGGCAGGTTTGTCAGCTTCGGACGTCTCTGGAAGAGCCAGATATCTCTCACGACGGACAATCTCTCACTGCCAAGATCATGGTCGAACAGCAGCATGTTCCCGGATTCGGAGGACGCCTCAACAATCGGCGCGGCCATCGACGGAGCGACATTGACGAAGATGGAGGAAGCAACGGAAAATTACATCTTGGTCTTCCCCTCGCCAACGCAAGGCAACCCCGGCTCAGGAGGATGAAAAGTCCAAGCCCTTGGAAGCCAAGAAGCTGCTCGAGGAGAGCCTTGAGAAGGACAGCGGCAATCCGGCTCCCAATGCAACCCACCTTTCAAACACACAGTGCGGGTACAACCGAGGATCCTCGGATTTCGCGTCGGCGATGCGAATGTCTGGCTCCCCTACTTGTGGCCGGTACGTCGGTAAGCAAGGGACCAAGCAATGGGAGCAACCGCGTACTGACATCTTCGAGCAGTGGGTCGCCCTGAACGACCTCCGCAAGATCGGCGGAAGCCTCCACTGTCCAGCGTGGCTTGGAAAAGGCCACGCGCCGGCCAAGCAGAAGCGAAGACGTGTCCTGGAGCGCTGGACACATGCAGATTTCAAGACATTTCCGTTTCTGAAGCTGCCCGCTGAATCTGCAACAATTGTTGCAAAGGGAGACCTAACCTTCTCGGTTAACTTCGTCCTGCGGCTCCGCAAGGCACACGAAGACATCTTCATCTACGACGACTCCCAGCTCATCGATCCCGAGAACAGCGACGTCTTCGCCTACACTCGCACATTCCGAGACCAGACCGTCGTTGTAGCCGCAAACTTCACAGCAGCTAAAGTCAAGTGGTCGCTTCCGGACACCATATCAAACTCCAGGCGATCGGCCGGCTCTTCCCCCTTGAGTGAAAATTCGTCCAGTAAATATACGTACTCAAGGACAACCACGCAACCAGGCAGCGGTTCACGACGGCGTGCGGAATGCGTTGCGGTGCACTCATACCGTACTACCCACATGCTCTGGCGGTCTGCCTCGGACAGATCAACAGTCTGCAGCAGGAGGATGTGTTGATCTCGAACCATGGGGATGTGGCTGTGAAAGATGGCGCGGTGTTGTTGCGGCCTCTCGAGGGTTTTGCTTGCCAGCTATCTGGTCCCGTGAGCCACGGCGGACCTCAAGATGAAGTTGGTAGCCCTTGCTTCCGTGCTGCCACCCCCGCCGACCCTATCTTCAAGAAAACACGGTAGTGACCGCGCCTGGTGGAAAGAGGCGTCTGTCTATCAGATCTACCCTGCTTCCTTCAAGAGCCCCGGTGGAGAGGAATCGGGAGTGCTTTCTCTCGGTTCCGTTACCAGTTCGGAGTCCGTTTCTATGCGCCGCGTTGCGGTTGCTGTCCTTACATCATCTTTCCGTGCACCGCTTTGCGGTTGCTGTACCATCCTCTTGCGCCGCGTTGCGGCTGCTATACCCATCCCTCCGCGCGCCGCATTGCGGTTGCTGCGCTCTCGTCTTTCGGGCATGCTCGAAACCACCACATCGACAACCCTCAAGCGACTCCAAGGAGAGCGATACACGACATGCCACCCCCGACCGGACCTCTTCCGCCACCGGCCACCAAAGATACAACAGTGATATTCCAGGCTCACCGTCCCCGTTCACTACGGGCCCTGCCCCATCTATCAATTCGCTTATGAGTCCAATCCTCCTCCCTGGGTCATTCAACGCTCGCTCCGGAGCAAGTCTGAATGGCGAAGGATAAGGTCGATCCCCATTCCCATGCGCCGCTTTGCGGTTGCTTTTCCACCTCTCTTTGCGCCGCGTTGCGGTCGCTTTCCTCTTGCCGATGTTGGCAATTCCTGACGCAGTGTGACTGTGGCAGTCATGCTATGGTTCCTCCTTTGGTCCTTCACTGAGATTCGGGCATATGGCATCTAGGTTTACATGGGACACGTCAGGTCGGCTCTGGAGCGGTGGCGGCTCTCCAGAACTGGCCGTGTGACGATCCCACCCACAACCACGTCTGGCCGACCAGCGGCAATCTCACGATCTACCATTGCGAGAAGTACTGCGGGTACTGCACAGGACAGAGCAAGGGCCGGGATCCAATTGGAATTCGTCCAGATGAGTCACCTGCGCGCCCACGTCAAAACCAAACAGATCAAGCACTTCAGACCGGAACAAGTCTGGCAGTCCTTGATGACGCTGTCGAGTCCGCCGTCGCCCGGCATGGCATGGAGAGAATGACGCTCTCAGTAGGCTTCGGCATGTCGAGATCCCACAACGAGATGCCGGCGCAGACACCCGTCAAACGCTCAGTGGGCGCGAACGCTTCTTCACCGCGCCTCCACCCGGGACGCCAGTCAACCTCTCATTTAATGTGCCTTTCTTGTCCAATCTCGCCGGGCCTGAGATCGAGGACATAATATGTGCGAGTCCTGGCGTCGATCGTTGATGTTCGAGAACCCCGGTGTTAGTTTTGACGACTCTCGTCCCGCACGCTGTTCCAGGTGGCACAGTCCTTGTTGCTGCAGACAAGAACGTGCGCATCGACTTCGATCTGCCGCCCATTGTGCACGTTCTGCCTCCTGCGTCCGACCGGATGGGACCAGGCCAAACAGGGAGAAGGTCCTGCCTGGCATCATGGGCAAGGACGGCAAGTTGTAAGTCGACTTTGAACGTCCAAGACAGAACTGCAATGCTAACGTTCATTGCGATAATGTAGCGGCGGTAGATCTAAGACGAAATCGCCGTCGCGTCGCTCAAGGAAGAAGAACATTCGCCAGGCGAGACAGCGATCTGCCGAGGACTCGGATTCATCCTACCCAGAGCCCGAATCACCAGCTACTGAGCCAAGGACGCCACCTCAGTCCTTCAGACGTCCCTCCGACAATGTGACGATGGCCGGTGACGGCGAGCGTAGCGTCACGCCTAGTCCTTCCTACTCTTCCGTCCCAGCCGGTTGTGCGGCTGTGGTGCAACGTTTCTGTTGCTCGTAATGAACTTTCGTACTCTGCGCCGCCAGTCATGCAGAGCTCAAGACTGCTGCAAGGTGCTATCAATGCCCCAATGCAGCCGTCGTTTGGTCCTCGTCATGCCCCACGAGGTCTCCAAGGTCAATTCGCGCAAACTTTCAGGAACAACGTCAATCAAGATTACCCAGATCTATTTATGTCGGGCTTGCCTTCAGCTCCAGCCCAACTTCACCAGCAAGGTCCTACCTGTCGCAGGTTTAGTGGTCCGAAGTGGAATCCACATACTGGTAAGTGGAAGCATGTCTGCGGCCGCGGAACATACTGACTGACTTTACAGGACCGTCGCTCCATTTCATGTACGCGAGTGGCACCATCGTGGTCATCCCACAAGTGGGCGGTATGCTGTCGTACTACCTCTTGCACGGCGAGAACGTTCAAGCATTTCCCGCGGGCTTCCGTATGCTTGCTGGCGACGGCAGGTTGCGCAACTTCTCTGGGCCAGTGGCGCAACGACAACCAGCAAGGCGGCGGCGGCGGCTACGGTGGTGGCGGCTACGGCAGCCAGAAACAGGGCGGATATGGCGACCAGAACCAGCAGAAAACATCTTGTGGCGCGAAGGTGTGGAGAAGGAATGGTCGCAAGAAATAATATCCGACCTATCGTATCACTTCCGATCATGGTACAAGCTATAGCGAATGGAGCCTCCGGGCATACACTCAGTTCGCCCTGTCCCAGAAAGCCCTTGGCCTGTATTGACAGCAAACGGATCCCGGGGCGTTCCCACCCAGTTCGCCCTCTCTCAGAAGGCCCTTGGCCTGTCTCAACCTTTCTCAGCATACATCGACTCAGCATACTTCGAGCTTTCGTGATGATGCTTGCCCGAATCGCGTCGACGTCTGCCAGCTCTGTATCTTTCCGTGCACGCTGGATCTTGTGGGAGGGCGTTGATCTCCACAGCAAGAGAAGCCTTGCTACCGTTGCGGCCAAACTGGTCACATCTCCCGCGATTGCCCGAATGTGGCCTCAGGCAGCCCAGCGGTTACGTTAGCGCAAGCGGCGGCGGACCCGGCCAAGAATGCTACGAGTGCGGCAAGATTGGCTACATCGCCAGGAGCTCCCCTCAGAGTAGCGGCGGTTATGGCGGCGGACGAGGACGCGGGGGCTACGGCGGCTACAACTCCGCGCCTCGTGGCAGCACATGCTATTCTTGCTGCGGATGCGGCCATATGGCAAAGCAGGACCTTGTCTCTCATCCCGCGGCAGGAAGGAGATCCACGTTCTCCCAATGTCGCCACGGCCTTCTGGCGTATGCCCTGCCATGGCCGTACCGGCCTCGCGCGTATCGACCCTCTTGTGGGCACCGGCGAGATTTCTGACCATGCCCAGGCTGGAACGGATGCAAGGTGCACTGCCAAAATCGTGTGTTTGCGCCAAAGCCGTAGGAGCCTGCAACAACGCTTGTTGCTACAACCCGGGTGGGCTTCATCTCTGTGCTGCCCTGCGAACGCTCCTCTTGCAATCAGCGCCGAAGCATCTCTCCTGATTTTTCACCTCGAGGGCACAGCGGCTCGCTTCCGCCTGGCATCCCCACGTTCCTTGTCTCCGTAACGAATCCAGTATAAGGTCGTGGAGGGGCAGCGGCTGCTTTGAGTTGGTGACGGCTACACCGGCTCGCTGACTTGATGTTCTGCCGGGCTACGAGGCTGTTCATGTTGGAGCCATTGTGGGTGATGAGAGACGAGGGTCAGGAGATTGGCCGGGTGAATCTGGCCAAGGTGGTGCAGACGAACAAGTGCACGTTTTCCTACCGCTTCATCATGGAGGTCGTGCTGTGGAGCAGAAGATCCTGTCTTGGCATATGGCTCGAGGTGGAGTGTCCCAACGAAGGTCCAGCCCTCACGACCACTGCCACCTGGAGCCCCACACCCTTGGGCAGTGACTTTAGCTTCTTCGTAACGGCAATCCCCACGTTCCCACCTGATACGGAAGCCTTGAAGATCACGATCCAAGAAGTGACGACGACGGTGACCCGCCTTCAGAAGCGGATCCTCAACGCCGGTGGGTTCGACCGCCAGGAACTGAATATGATCTTCCGCTTCGAGCTGTAAGTGTTCCACTGCCCATCACTTCCATCTTCGTCCGCTAACCTTTGATGTCAGCGTCGACATGGATCTTGGATCCTGGGCCCAGCGGAAAGTTCACTTCCCGGCAATGCGAGATTCCGAAACTTGAGGAGATCATGAGCAAGTGACAGTATTTCATGATCGACAATGACGGCTGGAATGCTCTCTACCTGGAGAACCACGACCAAAGCCGATCTGCTCGGTCCCTGTGCTGTTTTTGGGCGCACAGACAAGCACAACACAACACAACCCCGTTGCAGAGCTCACCATGGCTTCCTCCAAGGACCAGAAGCTGCTCTGCTCGACCAAGTTCCCACCGGAATTCAATCAGAAGGTCGACATCCGAAAGATCAATGTGGAGGTTATGAAGAAATGGATCGCGGGCAAGATCTCTGAGATTCTGCCCGGCGACGACGTCATCACTGAGATTTGTTTCAATCTCCTCGTCGAGGACAACTTCTCCAACATCAAGAGCATCCAGATTCAACTCACAGGGTTGCTGGAAAAAGATACGGCGGCGTTTTGCAAGGGGCTGTGGAACCTGTGTCTGAGCGCACAATCGAACCTCCAGGATGTTCCCAAGGAGCTGCTCGAAGCGAAGAAGCTCGAGTTGATACAGGAGAAGATCGCAGCAGATAAGGCTGCCGACGAAAGAGAGAGAACAGACCGGGGCTGGGGCCGCGGCAGCAGAGAACGCGGATCATACCGAGGAGACAGGGACTTTGATCCGCCGTAGTTCAGGCATGGCCAGGCGGCACAGGCTCGCATTAACAGGGTCCAAGGTGGAGCTAATGAATACGTTCCGGTGATACTCATTATATTGAGAATCACATCAAGACGGAGAGATCGAGTTTCCGGATAAGCTATCAGAGGCTTCTTATGCCTCTCTTCCAAGGAACCGCTTACTGGTTCTCAACCATTCCGCAAGCATGTTACCGCTCTCTTGAGAATGACATATGCTAAGCCCTGCTCGGTCTATGTGCTGTTTTTGGGCGCATAGACGAGCAGGGCTTGCTGCAGTTTAGAGTTTGAATCGACGCCTCGTAGCACTGCAGCAAAGGCCCAAGGATCCAGAAGAACGGTAACATCAAACGGCTGAGAGGTCTCGCTGAGGAGATCGATGCCCAAGGCGACGATGCCGTGGATCTGACAAAGGAGAACCCTGTCCAAGGATTGAGCTGGGGGAGTGCCGTGCCTATGCGAATGATCTTACCACACCGTGGGATCTTGACTCCCTCCTGGTCAAGCCCACGCAGAGGCTGATGAAGTATCCTTTGATACTGACCGACTTGCTGAAGTACACACCGACGGCTGGAGGAGCGCTTCTTACCTCAAAAACCACGACCAAAGCCGATCAGTCTCTTGATGGGAATTCGAATTGCCGCAGTTCAGAGTCGCTTGTGCGAAGACGTTTGCAACCTTCCTCGCCCTCCAATGTGGGACCGTGTTCGTCGATCAGGCCAGGAGCTGGGTACCAGTATTCTGAGCTGAGAATTCAGACAAGGAGCTTCCCTCGCCTTCCAGTATGGGACCAGGGTCAAGAGTTGAGAGTTCTTCTCTCATCGGCAGGGGAACTTGGAGATGTAGACTTGGAGGAATGGCTGATCAAGGACCAACACTGAAGGGACGGAGGTCGAATACACATGGAAACACGCAGACTTGGTTGGAAGAAACATCCAGACTCAGAAGGGTGAAGGCATAATTTGCGGAAGGGTTGAAGGACCATGGCTGTCGGCTGGTGATCGGTAGATAGGTTTATGCCAACGAGGAGATGGTTTATCCGTTGCCAGGGCGTCGCTTCCCGTTCTTTCAGTCTGCATTTGAATAAAAGTTCGTCCTAGATGTGTCCCTCGTACGATGTGTGACAGTGACTCCTGCCGGGTAGCCTTGGTATAGGGGGTAAAACCTTCCGGAACCGTGACCTGCCTGCTACCGCATAGTGCCAACGTTCTCGGAGAGCACCCCTCATCAGATCCCTTTGCTGTTTTTGGAGTATTTGAGTGATGATTGTAGCTTCGACTTGCGGAGGTGATTTCGTGATGCTGTGGCAGCCCGCCTCTGAACCATGGAACACTTCCGCTCCGGAGATTGGGCGATTCCACCACCATCACATCCTTTGATCAGCACCCATCAACCAAACAACTTCTCGAGATCGAAAGCCTTCCACCCACCACTTTCCAGGCCCCACAATTGATAGCTTCGGTATTTGTACCACGCCCACTGCACGCTTCCCCGCAATGCCAGGATGCTTGCAGCCGGATGAGGGGTCTGCAGATCCGACGCCGCAGACGAGGCACAAAAGAGCCTCCTTCAGCAAGCTCCCGTAGCTTTGGAAAGCCACATCTTCTGCACATCTTCTTGTCACCAGTAGCTCCTTCCTCTTAAGCACTTCGACAATGGCAACCCTACCAGCGACCGCGCCTTCCCAGCCTGTCGACCCAGCTCAGGCCCAAGGCGCGCAGATACCGCTCCAGGACTTCTCACTTCCAGAATTCCCCCTCAAGCCGGCGGCCTGAAGGCGCTCACCCTGACCTCAGACATCAAGCTCGACGAGTACACCAACCTCCTCAAAAATGACGTTTCAACGCTCCCACAACTGCCACGCGGCATCGAGTCCCTAACACTCGAGCTCTTCTCTTTGGGCTACCCGCCCGGCTTCCTCAGCGCGCTGAGCGAGCGCCTGCCCAACATCAAGAGCCTGGTCATCTACAGCCAGCTGTTCAGCGGCATCACGGCGGAGTCACAAAAGGACGCGGAGGCGTTTTTCGAGAAGGCTCAGAACCTGCGTGCGCTGCATCTTCTCGATGTCTTCGCGCGGCCGCACTTCTTCGATGCCGTGGGACAGAAGCTCGCAGGACGCCAGAAGGGCCTCATGTTCCTGGAGGTCAACTACAGCTTCCGCCACGAGGACGAGGACTTCTTGACACGCGTGCCGGCGCCGGAATTGCCAACGCTGATTGGGCCAGGACTGATAACTTGCGCGTTCAATGTCTCGACGCCGGACGTTACGGATGATCCCGAGGACCCTACGAACCTTGACGACGAAGGCAAGGAGCGGCAAGGAAAGAAGGAGGGAGTGATGGCGTTCAACAAGACCCTGAGTCCCGTGCTGGTGGAGAAGTTGATGGAGGAAGACACTAGGCCGAGAAACCTGAAGGTCCTCAACACGACGCTGTATACGCTGTCGCTGCACAGCTTGGGCAAGATACTGGCCGCGCACAAGGGCCTGCTGGTGCTGAGTGCGACAGTGGAGCTGGAGCCGACGGAGGAGTGCAAGAAGGAACTGCTGGAAGCGTTGCAGGCGTGCCCGGACTTGGAACAGGTGGAGATTGTGGGGAACCCGAGCCTGCAATTCTATATGGCGGTATGTGGGCGCTGTCTCCTATCCATCCTGATGCAGCAGCTGTACTGCCCTGACCTGGACTTTGAAACCTTCAACGTGTTTAAGAGTTTCCTGCTGATATCTCTTCTCTGCAGGTCTCGAATCCACGACAACAAGCGCTCGAGAAGGCTTTCCCTCTGCGGACGATATGCAGCAGCTTTCAGCAAAGTGCCCAAAGCTGAGCAGCTTCAAAGCGAACGTGCTGCGGACAACGTCCATGGGAACCGTCGAATGGACCAAAGAGGGCGGCTTCTGGAAAGGAGGCATGACTCGGCCAAACGACACGGCGGAGGCACCCACAGCGCCGTAGCAGCGTAGCGGTCACCTTGGATCTCGATGAGGCGTGATCGACGCCTTTAAAACGCCGTCGGCAGAAGGCGCATTTGATCGAGGGAGCCCACGAGGTAAGTGTTGAGATCCATACTGCTAGCGCCGTTTCCGGTTGCTGAAGTACGATATAGGGAGACCGGTCTAGGAAAGGTGCTTGTTGAGATTGCGTTAGGCGCGCACAGCGCTCAAACACACTGTATATACACCCAATATAAGATACGCAGTGTGCAGTGAAAATAGCAACAACGATCCGTATCAATCCTGCGCGGAAGATATTGACCGCATCACTGCATACAGTATATGATACTCTTTTGGGTGTTCTCTCATGTATTCATGCCCTTGCCTCTTTGCTTTCTGTGAACCCTCGCATCAAGAGTCTCCGCTCAGTCATACTTCTTTATTTGTTCTCCAGTCTTATCATATCGAAGTCTTCCCATAACATGACGTGTTGGCGCTCTAAGTCTTCTTGATGCAAGAACCATCCGGTCCGTGGCTGCCGAACGCACCGCGCTAACAAGCTCTCTGCTGATCGATGCCACACTTTTCCATTCTAGCAGCGTGCCATTGACTCGTATTATTGGCAGCAGGCACATCAACCAGTAACAAAGACCCTGGACCAGTATGGGCGACCCCTGGATGGAGAACATGGCGAGCCGATTTCTTCTCAGGGCCGAATTTCTCGTCGAGGTCCCAAGGCCCACCAACGCGATCATGGCCACTGACTGTCCCTTCGGCTCCAGTTTGTCGCTTTTGATTCCGCTGTAGACGACCGGACGGGGATTCTCCTGCGCGACGCCCAGAAGCACTTTGAATCATTCCAGTCTTCGACCATGGCATGTCGTACGGCTCCGTTCCACCGCGGCAAGGTTTGGTGGACACGGCTGCGCAAGGCCCACTTCGATATTCCCAAAAGTTGTCTCCTCAGTCTATTGACCGCGGGAAGCCGCAGCTGATGGGAGCTGCGATGGGGCCGCCGTCTTGGATTGCCTCTCGAATTTCGTTTCATGAAACCCTCTCCACAAATCAGTGAGATCGTTGAGTCCTCGTCAGCTCCGCTTTGTAGTGGTTGGGCGAGGCGTCGAAGGTGACCTCTGCGCCCATGCCGCGGGTGGCTGTTATCCGCCAAGGAGCTTCGCAAGCTGAGAGGTATGTATGCGGTTGATGTCGACAGCTGAAGACTCTTTCTGTCGTGCAGACATTTCGGTTCGTACAGGGGTAAGTGGTTGAGGAAATCGAGCAAGGTCTGCTCAGTTATTCGTGGTATCATCATCCTGCAGTGCGGCGCAGCGTGGAGCGTTCAAGACTGCGGCCAAGTGTGAAGAGGTAGGTTGTTCTGCGCGCTCACATTGTCTGCAGCCAGCCATTAGGCATGAAGTCGAGATCGATGCTTAGCTGCTTCGCTGAGGCGGGCGGGAGCTTCTACAGCACGGTGAGGTGGTCGCCAAGTTGGAGGTGAAATTTCGGATTGCTCTCGCGCGTGGTTTGACCGCATCCCTTGCAGGGGATGTGAGGAATGTGGGTCAACAGCTGTGTACCAAGGTCGAGAGGATTAAGAGGATAAGAGCGCTGCTGTATGAAAGGTCATGGCTGGCCGCAGCACGCTGGTTGGAGCGAGATGGTGTTGTATGGATGTCGAGGGGTGAAGTAAGTGAGGTTGTTCGGGGCTACTGACGGTGACGGGTGTGACAGGCTCGCCCTCCCACAACACATTGGAGCCATTCAACCTGTCAGCATCTCCGCTAGTAACTCGGGTTCAGTATCGTCGGCTCCTCTCGTGCTGCTACGCGCAGTCTGATTATTGAAGGGGCGGGTAAGGGGGCCAACGGCGGTGGAAACGTGACGTTGTATCAAGAGAAACTGGTGCGAGAGGAAGATCACGACGTTTATGCGCGTTGCGAACTGGCAGAGAGACCAACAGCTTCATGGCACGGGTACAGGTATGATCAAGGTCCAGTCTAAGCATAGATCGTCGGGTACAAAGAGACAAGCTGACGTCTGCGCAGAACTTGCGGGTTTTCCGGAGGCGTATTTCCATTCACATGCACCGGCTGTAGCAATCGCAGTAGCAGCGAATAGTACACAACTTAGATCCATCAATCAGCTACGCCTTCCGGCCGGACGCCATTGAAAGGCCATTGGCATGACAGTGATGTCCAGTCCCTACCACGCGAAATACTACCGCAACCTTCGGAAGTCTCTGCACGCTACACCAACCTCGCCCTCCGGGCTCGTGACTACTCGGAACCTGTCGACTTGGACGGCAGTGCCGTGTGGCTCAAATCAACAGTCTATAGAGCAAGCTCGGCGGGTAACACACCCCGAACCCCATATGACTTCCACTGACTTTATCTCGAGGAGATCTCAGTTAATTTGTGGACTCGACAGCAAACTACGTTTCCGCAACGAGTCCACCATAAGTCTTGGACAATTGCGACAGATCCCTCCCAACATTCATCCCCGTCCGCAAACTCCCCTCATCAGCAAAGGATAACTCCCAATACCGGAAAACCCCAAAACTCCTAGTCTCCACTCCTCCCTTCATCCTCGGCCCTCCTCTACTGCCCACCCCTCCTCTCAAAGGCCGCCCTCTCATCAGCGTTCGGCCTCGTCGCCATCTCCGCCAGCCACATCCCCCTCCGCTCGTATCGCCGGAGCCCATCCCTCCCGCGCTCACCAGCGGGGCCTCCTTCAGCGCCGGCGCCCCCGACTCGCTCGCGTTACGCTGCTCTTTTCGACGCTTGTACCGCCAGATGCCGAAGCAGACACCGAGGACGAAGATGAGGCCCCAGACGCCGAAGACGATGGCGAGGATGGTGGCTGTGCGGCTGTCGAGGCGGGTGCGGGTGTATCTGCGGGATAGGGATGGTGTCTGGAGTGTGGGTCAGCGATGGCCAAGGTAGGATTGTCGAGAGTATTGAGATGCAAGGGGATATATAGGAATGTTTGAGTTGGGGTAGCAGTAGCTAAAGGAAAGATGGGATGCTGGTGGATAGGGTGATGTGCGGAAAGACCTTGATTATCCCAAATTGACAAGATGAGTTGAGAACGGAAGAGAGGATGTTAATGCTGATGGGACAAGTGTAGCGTTTGACTTACGGGATGCGCGGACACTGACGAGCTTAGCACGGCTGCCAAGACGAAAGGGGCGACAGAGATCAAGTTGGTAGGGTAGAAAGTCATGACTTGGGCTGGCACAACTTATTCCGATATTCGGTATGAAGATGCGTAACGGTCAAAGTCGAGAAAGCGAGCAAGAGACAGTTAAATTATTTATCCCCAGGCAACGCTCATGGCTCAGCCTCCCGCTATCCTGCTCGGCCACTGATGCATGGAAGTTGATCCTGAGATGTCATCTCCGCTGTAACACCTATGAAGATTCGTGGCGTTTGAAGGAGCCGCTCCGCCCCATGATCTGCCACCTCGTGAGGCTGGCAAGGCGGATTTGTGGCGCGGCTTGAGGCTCTCTTGGCGGGAATGCCATGAACCCGTCTTGCGACCTTCCCCTTCGCGTTAGATTACTAGTGAGCACTGCCACCGTCTCATCTCTGCACGCCTCAGGCATCGCATACCTTCGATTTTTGAACGCGGTCTGTGAACGTGCCAGACGCGATGCTAAAGTTATGCGCCTCCGCATTGCGGTTGCTCTAATTCTCTAGCATCGCGACTCGGTGGGCAAACTGTCATAAGGGTGTAAAGGGATATTCCTTCAAGCCACTACATAGGACATCACAATCACTGCCCAACTTTGCAAAGACCAGCACACTTTACAAATATCTAAGCCAAGCCCAAATCCAGCCTGAAAGCGTTGGCAATTTTAAATAATACACAACCAACTCCATCAACTCCAATTCCTTCGCTAAAAGTGGCATACTGGTATCATACACCGGCCCCCTTTCTTGACCCCTCACACCTTCTCCAACATCTCCTTCTCTGCAAACCTATCCCCCTTATTCTCCCTATCCAGCACGCTCTGCCGATGCTTCGCGGCCGCCGCATTCATCGCCCCGGGGCTTACGCTGCTATGTCGGCGGATCTCGCCCTCCTCGTACTCGATGTACTTCTGCGGCCGCTTGCTGGATATCGCGTCCTTGTCGCGGTTGACGAACAGTGAGGGCTTATCATGGAAATAGCGGTCGAGATCCTCGAGAGAGCGGCCCGCGGTCTCGGGATAGAAGAAATAGACGATGGGCACGAAGGCGCCGTTGAAGACGGTCCAGATGATGTAGAATTGCCAGCCGAGACTTTCGATGCCGGGAAGGGTGATTTCGACGACTGGAAGATGTGAGTAGGAAGGACGATGACCTGCGATGTAGAACGCGAAGGGAGTAGAGTGAAGGAAAACGTACCCATGAAATTGAATATCCAGTTGGTCGCTGTGCCCAGCGCGGCGCCCTTTGCTCGCATACTCAAGGAGTTGATTTCAGTCGGATACAGCCACGGGACGCCCTGCCAACCAATGCCGAAGAATACGTAATACAAGAAGAAGAACGCAATGGAGGCACTAGCAATTGCCTTCTTGTTGGGATAATCCGGGATCTCCGTATACCTAAGCAGCACCGTAATAATGAGCCAACAGAAGCACTGGCCCGCCGCCGCGTATATCATCATCTTCCTGCGGCCCCAGCGCTCCACATTCGGTATACCGATGGTGGAGAAGAGGAGGTAGCTGACGGAGTTGCACGCAGCGAGCAAACGAGCCATTTTCTCTTCCAACCCGACGGAATTGATAAGCACAGAGGGGAAGTAGTATGAAAGCACGTTAATGCCAGCAAGCTGTTGCATCGCCTGCGTACCCATTCCCAGAATAAGGCGGCGGATGGTGCAGGTACCGGCTTGACCGCCGGTGCGGCCGCGCAGGAGATCGCGCCAGCGGACATTGTGCTCGCGCTCGTATTGTACGGCCCATTGGATGTCTTTGGATTGGGTAATAATGTAGGGATCGCTGACGTCGGTCTGCTCAAGGTCGGCGAGAATGAGCTCCGCATCTTCGATGCGGCCTTTGGCAATGAGCCATCTAGATAGGTGTTAGCTTGAGTGAACTGTTAGATCTTAGTGAATTTTGTATATACCTGGGAGACTCCGGAAGCCAGGGGACCGTTCCGTAGAGGATGAAGATAAAGATAAATTGTACTTATCGATGTCAGCCTCGCTGCTCTCGATCCAGATTTGATGAAGTGATACGTACGAGCAAGTGGCATTCTCCAGACAATACCTCCAGTCAAGAAGGAGAAGCCAAATGTTACCCAGTTCGACAGCGAGAAGCCGGCGATGTTCAGGATCATTTCAATAACGATCAGCTTGCCTCTCCAGCTGGCTTTGGAGGTCTCGCCTTGCCAGACTGGTGCCGTCGCAGTGTTAAGACCATTGCCGATTCCACCAACGATGCTGTCGTTACCATCAGCCAAAGGCCACAGATATCATGCCTCTCATGCTAGCGTTACTTACCGTCCAACAATCATGTGGGGTACATTCATTGCGGAGATTTGAAGAATAGCCCCGATGGACATGATCGTGGTCCCGAGTAGGATAGTGTTCTTCCGTCCAAGTGGATCGCCCACAACAAAGGCCGCAATGGCTCCGAAGAAACATCCAATGTCGTAGATTGCCGTTACCGTTGACTGCATCTTTGCATCGTCGGCGATGCCAAGGGTGTCAAGGAAATCTTGCGTGATGACAACACCGCCTTTGACCATCAGCTGCCTTGTAGTAGGAACCCAGGAATAGACAGTATCGCACCAAAGACACCTTGATCGTAGCCAAAGAGGGTCATATCAGTCGCACACGCGACCGTGACCCAGAACGTGAGCCATCCGCCCGTGAGGCCGAAGTACGGTTTCTTCGGTCCAAGCTTCATGTTGTCGTAGTCTCAGTTGCACAGTAGGATGTAGTTCTGAAGCATCAAAAGGATAGATTGAAGAAGATTAGACTGAGAAACTGAAAGAGGCGGGAAGAGAAGGCTTCAAGATGAAGCAGCACACGGCTGGCACTCATCCAATGCCTACTGTCCTCACCGCATGGCCCACATCCCTCCTCCATGACACCCTTCGTCATTGCGCACTGAGGCAGACACTGGACACGGCACAGCGTGTCTGTCTGCACAATGTGATGGGGTGATACCCAGGATAGCCGTTGTTGTTCGGCCATCGCGGCGGCCAGCGTGATGTGAGGGGCGCCGATTCGCAAGTTTTCCCGTCCCTTCCCCGCAAATAAACCATGAGTTGTGAGAGGTTGGTGGTGAGTTTGGCTGCGGTGCAACCTCCGCAAGATTTTACCCCGCGATTCTGTCCGCAAGATCCTTGGACCCTTCGTCGAAACGTCCAAGGGCCGTTACGCTTGTGCTGTTCAGTAAATTCCGCAGAACTTCAACTGGCTCGACTAGGCGTAGTCAAGACTCCACCGGACCGTCTTGGGGCAGATGTCTTGTTTTCGCGTGGTGGCTTGCCCGGTCAAGATCGCCCACTACTCAACGCTCGGCGGCCGCTGCCGCTCGTGCCAAACTTCACGACAAGGCGGCTGCGGCTTCCGCGGCTTGAGGCCGAAGGATTCAATGCCAGCAACTGCGGGGAATCCATCAGGATGCCTGGTGCAGGCCGCGAGCTTTCCAACTTGCGTCATCAAACAGACGAAACCGTCGTCTGCACTTCGCACGGCTGCCGCTCCGAGGCCACATGCAGCAGCATGAGTGGGTGCAAGAGTCCAGCCCGTTGAGGCTATGCAGCCCAAAGACCCTGTTGGTTGCATGGTCACGTGAGAATATCATGCGCATCGCCAGTTTCGTGAGGCTTTCATTGGTCCTCATGCTGGTAGCCAATGTGTCGATGTCGTGCACAACAGCTTCCTTTGCCGGGACAGCCTTTCTTAACCCTTGCACGGATGGTGTTGAGGGGACGGTCACGTGCTCGATCTCCTTGCTTCTCACAGGAGATTCTGCGTTTTCTCACCTGAATGTTGAGGGTGACACAGAAGACGGACCGAGAGAACGCTGGTCCGACTATTGCTCGTATTGAAAGTGAGGCTAGGGCATCAAATTATCTCGAGAGTCTAAAGGCCGGAGATGATGAACGTTGACTCTTGACGTGTTCATTGTCCAGACTGCTACGTCGACTGCTTGAGCACGTGTATATGCTACTGCACATATCTTCATTCGCACGCCAGACGCCTGCTCCTGTGCAAGCATGCCCCACTGAGAACATTTCTGCGGTAACGCAGCATTCTGCATGAGCGTTGATGTATCTTTGACTTGGGTAACCTACCTATGTGTTGTCAGATCCCAGATTTCAGTGGGCCAGAACGTCCTTCTTTCCATAGCTAGCTTGTGTCTCTTCCATGTAGGTTCCAACATCGGCGAGAGATATGGGCAGCACACTGCTTTACCAATGGCCGTCGCCTGAAGCCGTCCGCAGTGCTATTGCGGAATGGTTCTATTGTTGAGCATCCAGCGCTCCTCTCTTCGATGCAGCCGTTCGAGTCAACACCGACAAGCGGCGGTATTCAATCCTATTCCCATGTGCGGTGGCTCCCCTTTTGCCGCTAATGACTAGGGAAGTGATGCCGCACCCGACGCGTACGTAGTGGTTGGTGAGGCCGACATATACAGAACGTCTTTTGCAATCGGGAGCACTGTTCCCCGACGTGATTTCAAACTCGCTGCAGTGGCTTTGTTCGTCTGTCGCCGTCGGTTACCACGGTTTTGGATAATTGAAGTTGCCGGCAAAGTTTTCCCACTCCATGAACAAGAGGAGTTGCCTGATGTCTACCATAATCAGCCGTCGGCTCCCGTTACCATACAAGTAGTCACTTAGCCACAAGCCGTCGAAGCTTGTCTGACGCTTGATCTAGGGAGATTACCGACACCTCTGGTTAGTGATCACCATTGGAAATGAGGAGAGGAGAGGCGGATCTTTGAGCTGTAGTGGTGTCGAATGGCGCGCGAATTGACCGTGAGGCCATGAGCTTTCTGAAGGAACGTGGCGCTTCTGCCTCGGGAAGGATTGACGGTCGGGGTTTTCGACGCGACCGTCGCCGTGGTAAGACAATAGCGGTATCGTATCGCTCGATGCCAGCGTGGTGTTGTGGGTATGGTAGTGACCTGCCAGTGGGCTCGAAATGTTGCGTTGCTCATACGAAGACTGTTGCAGGGAGAAGGAGCGGTGCGGGATTTCTGTATTACCATAGGTCCCGAGGCCTGAAGAACTCAAAGAGCGCGAGGAGAGGCTTATTTGAAGAAGCCATGAAGTATATGATGAGGCGAGGTGGTCAAGAAACGGGCCTGGCAGCTAGTGTCGCCGGGATGTCAACCTCTGGCGCACAAACCATTCCGAACAGCTGCAACCACCTTCCTCCAAACAAACCACCACACCACAGCGAAATCAACCACAGCCAGCGACTAATCTGCCCACTGCCTCACGCAAGCGGTCTCTGAAGGTTTGCGATAGCCAGACAATATGGATGCAGCGCATGATCTTCCTCTCCCTCCTTGCTCGGACTCCGGCATAATTTTCGTGGAGTCCTCGAAGAGCTCGGTGCAAGACGCCTCGCATCGAGCACCGAGACGATTAACGGAAGCCCTCAGCTCCGAAGCGCGCTCGGCTTGCTGGTTACAATGCAGTTTTTATGGTTGCTAACGTCATCGACAGCGAGCAGCCAGAAGTTCTCTGCCAAGTCGGATCTCAGCCGTCGGCTCACATCCCCGACCGGCCGGCACCTTAATTCGACGACCTCACCTCTCTCCTAGGGCCGTCCTCGAAATGCTCTCAGCGATCACTGCATCAACTGACAACCCGAAATCCGGAGAGTGAATTCTCCTGGATGAGACATGTCCTCTTGATGAACCCAGCCCACCCCTTTCTGGCGGTTGCCGGTATCGTAATGCATACACGCGCCTATGCAGCTACTCGCCCAGCTGATGGATGACCAGCGTTCGAAAACGTTGTCCTTATAACTTCCCATCGACCGGAAAATTCCATTCCTGCATCGAGTCGGAATACAGTCTCAGCAGTAGCTGGACGCGCGGTTCGTGCAAGAAGCGCTCCTGCACCATCCGTTGGCGGCCGTAGAGTCCTTCCTGTGGACCGACCGAACAACTGGACAGTACCAAGACAAGTTGCTCCTTACATTGACTGGGGATGCGGCTGCTCGTGCGCATCCGTTGCGATCGCTTGCACGCCCTTGGTCAGGCATGGCCCCAACCCTCAAACAGGCTCCTCACGGGCCTGTTTCGTATCTTGCGGTATGTTCATCGGCTTGAGGCTATTTCCGAGATTCTGGAATCTTGTTCAGACTACCTTGTACCTGCCTTGTTGGACGGTCGTTACCAAATCCGCCCTCCTACGAAAAGAGCCTCTTCGGAGCTGGCTGATCTTCCTGGAGAGCCTTGGCCTCAGACGGTGTCTTCAGCCGCTTATGCGTCCTCAGGAACCTGTTGCCATCAGATTTCGTGCTGGCATCGCCGGATCCATGGCAAGGTTGTGAATGCGGCAAACCGAATGATTCTCCAATATATCGAGGCCTTCGTCTGAAGCAAGAGGATATTACCAGCACTCATATTCAAAATGAATCTTTCTTATATCATATCAAAAGGCAAGAACATAATTGCAGCTTAAACTTCATATCTTACTTTCTTACCTCGACGCAGTATATATCGAGCCAGAGATTTGCCTGGATAGAGTACTTCATTGACCTTGAGAAGCCTGTTGCCAGTGGTGTTTTCAGCGCCTCAGAGACCTTTGTACAACAAATTGGAACTCTACCGCTTTGCTTTTGCGTCATAAGAAGCCTCCTGTGGTTGGCAAGCTGTCTATATCCCATACGAAACCGGAGCCTGGCATTCACTCCTCACTATCAATGAGAATATCCAAGAACAGTCATGGCTCGCGGAGCGTGCGCGGTATCGACGTAAGTGTTTTCAGAGCGAGGTTTCCGAGTCTTGCAGCTCCATATATACTCGACGACTTACGTTTCGGGTTTACGAGTGAGACTCATGGCAAAGAAGGAGTTCATAACACAAGTGCACGAGGAGGTAAGTCTAGACGCGAAAGGAGATTCATTATCCGCACGAAGCGGCAGCAAGACCGTTCAAACAAGACATAAAAGATGGCCTCAGGCCCACGAACAAGCGGCACGCAGCCCGGAGACACCACCAAGAAAACCTTTTACTTCTGCTGCATCAGTCAGTATAGCTTCATCATTAGAGCATAGTCCTTTCTGTTCTTACCTCCTCGACACGGCGAGCCTTCGCCGGCTTCTCCTCCTCCTCTCCATCCTCCCCCTCCTCCTCTCCCTCTTCACCACCCCCTCCACCTCCTCCTCAACCCCCTCTTCCTCTTCATCCTCCTCCTCTCCCCAGAACTCGTCCTCCCCAATTGGGGGCGTTGGCTCGCGGGGAGCGGGGGGCGGAGGGCGGGAGATCCTCTCCCCCATGAGGGCGCGGGCGGGAGCGGAGAATGCCGTGGCGCGGAACGCGCCCATCGTTGGCGCGCCGGCCAGAGAGGGCTAGCGAGGCCTCCACGGCCTGCTGAATGTCGGCCGCTTCGTCGGCCGCTTCGTCGGCCGCGGCGGTGTTGGTGGTGGTGGTGGCGGGTGCGGCGGGCGGCTGGCTGGTGGCGGCGCCGGCGGGAGGGTTGCTCATGATGATGATGATTTTGAAATCTGTTTTACTTCAGGAGGTTGGCAAGGTTAGTAAAGGGCAAGAGAAGGCAGCAGGTAAGAGCTACGAGGGATAGATGGTGGCTCGTTGCCGTCTTCGAGGGTGATGAGCGTGAAGAGTCGAATATCGACGCCGGGTTGTGTGCTATATCTCCCGAAGCGATGCCAAGCCTCGATGAGCCTCAACACCACACGCTTTTGCTTAGAGAAACACAAACCTACCGTACAAACCAACCCGAGAACACTACGACGACTGCTTACCGCGCCGGCTCCGCAGATCAAAGCCTTGTGTAAGTATTCCGGAGCGTACCATATCCCTTACCTCTCACTCCTTTACCACGTCAGTCATTTCGAGGTTCTGCTCCTCCGCGCACGTCTTCGATCTCAAAGCGCCTTCGGCCCATCTTTGGAGCTGGTGGCCTTGTCTCAATCCTGCCGCCAGGAGGCTCCACGGCTCTGGAAGAGCTCATGGGTTTGCTTGCGGGCTGCTAAATAGCGCTTCGTCACGGTGGTAGAAATTCTAAGGAGGCAGGAAGTCAGCTAATGGTTCTTTTTATGCAGACAATCACCAGTTCGCACCTCTGTCGTCTTACTACAACCTCTCCTCGGAACCGCACACTCTCTCGCGAAAATGGCAGCACCAATCGAAAACCGCTTCCTCCGTCTTCCTATCGAGCTTCAAGAGCTCATCTGCGGATTTGCTCTGTGCCTTCCGCCCGTCATGCCGACCAATGGGCCGCGCGACGTCGTCTACGCACATCCTCTTATGGCGGGAGGCGGAGGCATTTCAGCAGCTCATGTCTTGCGTGAAGAGCCGGCTGTTCTTCAAGCGTTTCCGCACCTCCGCGCCAAAATGCTCTCCTCATACTATGGCCAGCGTCAGTTCGTCTTCTTCGCCCGCTCTAACAGGCAGGGATTCATGTCCTGGCTCCGCAACATCGGCAGAGATGGATCTGCAGCTCTCCGCCACACCGACTTCCGTGGGTTCATGAAGGTCAACCACAACTTCGCTCGGCACTCCAAGAGAGTGTTGTTCAAGCTGATCATCAACCTCTATCCGATGGAACGAAACGGCCCTCGCTACATTGTCGAAGCCTCGGTGTTGGAACCACTCCACTTTCCACAGGACCTGAGCAGTATCAACTCGAAGCTCTGGGCTATCCGAGGAGCGGTCGAAACGTACGTCGCGGCGGTCATGGGTACCGAGACGGGCCTGATAGAGGGGGACTATGTCGCTATTTGGGACATTGTGCACGCTTTTCGAGCTTCTGAAGACACATCGAAGAGGACGGAGCGTATGGAAGCAGGGACAAGAAACTCATCACGATAGCGACAAGATCTCCTGGCTCTGTCCACGGCCGCAGGCTTTTGAATCGAAGAAGGACATCAGGATTATGGGAGCACCGGGCGAGCGCGGCGGGACACCTCGTGAGGGAGCCAGGCGGGAATGCGGTGAATTACCCAGCTGAGTGGGACAGTCATCTCTACTCTAATGCACAATCATGTACACTACACTCAGAGCCCTTCTCCATCAAAGCAGCAACGAATCTTTTTCCCTCTCCGCTGATGTGTTTGGTGCATCGCCGTCATTCTACCGTCTGTTATCGTCACTGCATGCTTTGTTTGAGCTACGCAGCTCTTTGATTCTAACTGCTGTAGAGCGGATGACGATGCTTGACAGCCTTCCTTTGTTGCACCTCTAGAGGGCTCTAGTCATTTGAGGTATGTTGGAAACTTGTTTGCATACCACGAACAAGAGGACTCAAACATGTTGAGCCCGCTTGCAAGATCGCTTAAATACAGCCAGAGAGTGGTCCGTCACGCTGACACATCACGCAGAACACCTTTGTGCACACACACTGTCGCCCCATCATGCAGATGAACTTACCGGAACGGCCTCATCGAATTCAGCAGGATGACCCAAGCACGGCCACGCCACGTCCTTTCCCTCTTCTCAGTCTCCCAGCAGAGCTTCGCTGTCGCATCTACGACTTCGTCCTATGGTCTTCTCCTTCCCTGCTCAAAGTCCCAGAGTTTCTACCCAGTGTCGCACCAGGTTGCGTAGTCCTCAGCTCCGCAGTCTGTCGACCCCGAAGCCCAGACGATCATCGGCGGCTTACCACCCGCTACAGAGAACCCGCTCTATTGTACACCTGTCAACAGATCCGCAAGGAGGCGCTCAAACTCTACTATGGCAAGCAAGCATTCCTGGTCATGACGACAGCGAAGTGCTACCGCCGAAGCTTCAAGCTCTGGCTTCGAAAGATTGGCAAATCCGGACGCGCGGCGCTCCGTCATACTGTGTATCGCGGATTTATGTCCCTTGGTGTGTCATTCGATCGCCCTCCTGGTTTCTACGATAGGCCTGGGAGCGTGCTAAACATCTACGTGGAGATCAGCATTCGACTTGCGCAGAAGAAAACCGACCCCCGCTACCGTGTCGAGGCTTACCCGGCGGCGTTTTACTTTCCTGAAGAACTGGAGAAGCTCAACGTGTGGGTGGAGGAGATGCGGGTGGAAGTTGAGAAGCAGATTGAAGCTTTCATAGCTGAGAAGGACGTCCTGGAAGAGAGGGACTACATCAGGCTCTGGAGAACGATAGCGGAGCTCCCAGACATGTCAAACGAACTTGACGAATTCGACGAATTCTACCATGAGAATGGCGAACCCAGACAAGGTGGATCTGATGAATCTGAGGACTCCAATGGGTCTGATGGGTCTGAGCCTTTCGTCGACTCTGACGCCTTCAACGGCTCTGAGAAATCCGACGAGTCTTACAAGCCTGGTCCGTTCGATGAATCAGATATCCCAGATTCCTCAGAAGATTCGGAATCTGACGCTGCTTACGAAGATTACGAATCTGGTACATCATCGGAAGATCCTGAGTTCCAGTTTGATGATGGCACCGCATACTGGTCCCTCGCTCGATATCCTTCGACTAGTCAGCGGGAAAGATTGTCCCAGGAGCACGAAGCTCGCCGGCTGTTGCTGGGCTCTCAGTCTCAAGCTCATAATTGGTCGGACGAGTGGGAACCAAGCGATATGGAAGCCTTCTTGTTCGGAGACGATGGAGCTGATTCCTATGTGTCCTCGTCCAGTGATGAACTGTACGACGATGTTTGAGATGTACTTCAACTGTGCCTACGGCGGCCTGGTCTAGGTGCATATGGAAGACAGAATGTCTGGTATCAGTCAGCACCTTTGCTCATTCGGACAATCATGGAATGGCAACTTGTTGGAGAACATGGGACATGTAATCGTAGTTGTGAAATTCGAAGAAGGCTTGTGTCCAGAATTGCATGATCCTGTGGCTTGACCGTTGTTTGCATTTGAGCAGCGGAGAACCAGCAAACCTTCCGTTGAGCAAGCTCAGGCGTCCTTAAGCATCTCTGAGTAGCGCTCCATCGTTTTCTCGGACCAGACGAAGAAGAATTTCTGTTCGCACGGCCACAAATTTCTCATCAAATTTGTCAAGATTGCCAGAACATGTCGACCCAGACTCTATCCCCACTCCTCAGAACTCTTCCCCCAGAACTGCGCGTCCTTATCTACAATGAAGTTCTGACATCTTACCTTCCCAAGTTCCGAGACCACCGTCCGATTCCTGCGTCAGAGCTCTTGGTCTACGACTGTGCGTATCCGCGTAGAGTGGGAGTGGACGTGAAAGACAAGTCTCTATTCAGAGAACCCGCTCTTCTCAATACATGCCGGCAGATACGTGCCGAGATGCTCTCACTTTACTACGGCAAGTACGGGTTCCTGGTTTGGGTTGGCTTAAGAGACGACTACAAAGCTTTTGCGTCCTGGCTACGTAGGATCAGAAAGGATGGAGTTGAAGCGCTTCGCCACGTAGTCTACCGCGGCATGGTGGACTGTTCCCCTCCGGTAGTTCCCTGGTACCCTGGCCGTCGCCGTCCCGCCGCTCGCCCTCCTGTGAATGTCATGGTGGAAGTTAGTATCCGGCTGCCGCAGAAGAACCCTGATTCCGTCTACCGCGTTGAAACCCGCATACTTGCACCAGATCATGATTTGCCGGAACCACAGCATATGGGGACTGCGGAAGAAAAGCTCGAGACCATCTGCCAGCGCATTACGGAGCGCATTGAGGCTTCGATCACCAAGGAAGGGGTCTGGAACTGGACGCTCATCTGGCTGTTTGGAGTATGATTCATCGCGTCCTCGATCAGGGATATGGTGAAGATTGATCCAGTACGGTTGACTACCTAGTAAGCTGGGGAAGTCGATAGTTTATCGGAGGAGGCGGCGTTAGGTGGTCTTGATGTTTTCTGTGTTCGGTCAGCGGTTGGGTTGTGTTCTATGGTTGCGGAGGCTGTGATACCTAGGTAATGTCAACGATTTGTCATCAGCTGCATTAATTGCGGCCGGCTCTAGATGTAGCAAGTGAATCGGGAACCTGGAAGTATGAGAACAACAAAAATGTGTCCGTGGATGAACCATAAGAAAGTGCATGGCAATGCATCATGCTTGAGGCCAGACAGAGCCCCGAATCGCTGATTTGCGCTATCACCGTGATTTTGATGCAGCAGTCAGACGAGAGAGCTTGAAAGTAACTCGAGTCCGGAAGCAACCAGAGCTTGGAAGTACGCAATCTCCAAAGGTTGCTCCCGGTCTGTTCCAATGCTCTCATGATTACAGGTTTGCTTCGCCCATACCCTCCCAAAGCGCTCTATCACAAAGCTCGCGTGTATGAGCTTGTCACGTTCTTACGTACAAACTCACAGAATCCAAACATCGAGCAAGCTTGCATTGTGTTCAAATACCGCCGAACGGTGCACATTTCTTACCGATGCGATGAAAAGTGCCGTGTAGTCGTGCAACCGCAATCTTACCTCAAAATGCAGACGATCTTACCTGAACATCCTCGTCGGAAGCACAAGACAGACAACAGCACGCCAACTGCGCCCACTGCTCAAGACAACGCACGGGTGTTGACATTGCCCGAACGTCCTCGCCGGAGTAACGACGCACACAACAGCACGGCCAGTTCGCATACTGTGAGGGGAGATACACCGGTGCTAGCAGTGCCAAAAGTGCAACATTCCCCCTTCTTCCATCTCCCTCTGGAACTGCGCCACAGGGTCTACAATCTGATACTTTCTACGTGTCCTCCTAAGCGCGCATACGCCGACCTCCCGCCTACTCCTGATGGCGAATTTTTCATAAACAACACCTGGTTTCCCGAGCCTCATCATCAAATTTCCCAGAAAGACAACGTTTTGTACAGAGAGCCGGCGCTTCTGGACACATGCCGAGAGATTCGCGCTGATACGCTCCCGCTGTACTATGGCAAGTATGGGTTCTTGTTCTACCTAGGGAGAAAACATGAATGGAAGTGTTTTGCATACTGGCTGCGCAGAATCGGTAAAGACGGACTTGCGGCACTACGCCACACCGGTTGGCTTTTTGCAGTGGAGACTGGTACCGAGAATCCACGTAATGGTTTGACCAGGATATGGGCTGAGCTCAGCGTTCGTCTTGAGCAGAAACTAGTGGATCCTCGTTATCGCGTATATGCTCGCATAACGGGACCGAATCCTCATCTTTGCCCTCCAAACGCCTTGGAATTCGCAAACCAGCAGCTCGAGAGTACTCGTCAGGTCGTTAAGGAACGTGTCGAAGCCGTCATGGCTGAAAAAGAAGCTCTGGAGCTGGAGGACTATTTCGCCGTTTGGAGCCTTCTGAGCAGTGGAATGGCCAAGCTACCGGAATTCCCTCGACCGAGTGGGTCTTGCGATGTCAGCATCGCGAACAGGAGCTCAGGAACTCCTAGAGCCGTCGGAGTTGATGGAGCTGATGGAGCCATCGGACGTGACAGAGCTGATTGATCTGATGGGTCTAGCATGATGAGCTCGAGCGACGAAGATGCTGACTACCTTAGTGACGCTGGTGACTTCCAAGAGAGTACTGAAACCCCCAGGTGAAACGGGGTCGAACAACCTGGATGGCATACTATGGGGCTTCTTCAGTCAGACTCGTCAGCTTCATCCATCCCATCCATCTCGCCAGTTCTCTCAATCCCACCTCTTTCATCGGTCTCGTCAGACTCATAGAACATCGGACGGTTGGGAGCCAGAGGACATGGAAGCGTTTCTGTTTGGGGGTACTTGAGTGAGTTTGATAAGAAAGCGCGCGAAGCATATATCTACAGCCCTAAAATTACCAAACATCTACAACGGGTTCTCAGTTGTGTTTGCGGCGTCTGTTTCTACCTTGTTATACTTCATATGGAACGCCGAGGTGGAGATTGGTGTATGTTTGAAGTCATTGTCTTGCGAGAGTGCCCAGGGGTTGTAGAATGGCAATTTATCGGAGGAGAACATAGGATGCGTAACTACAGTCATGAAAATTTGAAAGTCTAGTGTACGGTGATTCTCAAATGCTGCTGGACAATCCAACCTTGCAGAGGAAATCATGAAGTGGAAAACGGTGGGCTGTTTGGCTTCAAAGGAACAAATGCAAACTTACTGAAAAATGTTTGCGAGCTGCTTGGGTATATCTAGAAGGGTGGTTCGTTTCATAGATCGACACCACGAAAAGGCTGGATTGCAGGTGACAGCTTCCGCTCTCCCGTGGAAATGGCGATTCAAAGATACAGGGTGCAGCCACCTATTCGTTCCTACTTCTTTCGTCTTCCTGCAGAGCTTCGTAATCGCATCTACGACCTGGCTCTCTCGTTGCACCTTCCCCCGCATAACTACCCAGGCGTCCAGCCCACTACCTGATCAACAATTCGGGCCAACAACTCCACATTCCCCTCGCACAAAGGTGGAGAAAGCAAGATCCTATCCAAAGAGCCTGATATCTTGAACACATGTCGGGAAATCCGTGCTGAGGCGCTCCCACTCTACTATGGCAACTACAGGTTCCCCGTTTGGGTCGGCACCAACCTCGACCGCGGATGCTATGCAACCTGGCTCCGAAGGATACAAAATGATGGAGTTGCGGCACTCCGTCACACTGTATACCGCGGCGCGTGCGGGGCCTATATTGTGCTCCATTGCGTCAAAGAGGATTCGGTCACACACGCCCTCTATCGCGAGCGTTCCTGGGAAGTCGTGACTGAGGTTACCGTTCGGCTTCGGCAGAAGCTATCCGATCCTCTTTACCTCATCGGCACCTGTATCCTAAGCCTGGATTCCAATTGTCCGCCTTGGGCTGTTGGACTTGCACAGCAAAAGCTCGAGGACATACGTATGACCTTGCACGAGCGCATTGAGACTTTGCTGATAGAGAAAGGGACTCTGGAACTGGAGGGTTACTTGGCTTTTTGGGATCTTGTACGCGGTGTCCTGGTTTCACAACCGCACCTTAGCAAAGCCTTGGCTGAGAAGGTTGAGAGAGCGTCGAACGTGGCGGAGCTACGTGATCTGGATCCATCCCTGTTCGATGAGCTGTCGGGCTACATGTAGTTCGTTCTTCAGCACTCTTGGGAGCCTGTGGTATTGGCCGTGAACTGTATGGCGATATGAGATGCATCTCATCTGTGTTTAGGGGGCCAAGCTCATGTTCAGTAATGACGGCTGATTCGGTGTCATCCGACTCTTGTATCTCATTCAAGTACTCCTGAATGCTAATCCTGCTAACGGCGCAGTTGAGTGACGGTAATATTGATTGTTGATGTCTGAAGCAGTCAAAATACTTCCCGCTATCCACAAAGCTTGACCCTCGCTAATCTGAGAGATCGATCGTCAACGTGGTGTGGCTTGACCATCCCTGCTATCCATCATCCAATACAATAAACCTACACTAATGACGCAGTTAAAACTAAACAAGTTCTCGATGGAGTCGCGTTACCAGGGTCTTCTCCACACGAACTCTGCTGCACACCCCAAGGACGCGTTCTTCCACCAAGAACTGCTCCGCAACCCGCCCTCTAGATGCGCCAGACTGACGAGCCTCTCCTCCCCGAACTCGCAACCATGTCCAGGCCTCAAGGCGCAGAGCGCGAGAAGAGGGTGCTGATAGTAGGCGCTGGAGCTGCTGGTATGTTCCCCAACCCCAATTCAGCATACTCACTGCTAACCGAGACTACAGGCATGTCCTGCGCCCACCACCTCGCCGAGCACCCCTCCAAATTCGACGTCACCCTCATCGACGCAGTAGACTACTGCGGCGGTCAAGCCTTTTCCATCCCAATCGACAAGGACAAGTACGGCGCGAGCTGGCTGAACCAGGGCGTTCAGGGCGGGAGCTATATCTTTCACCACACGATGACTATGTTTGCGCGGCAGGGATACAAAGCGGATCCTGTGAAGCTGCAGGTACGCCCAGGATTACAGCATGCTGCCGACAACCCTAACGAGAATTTAGGTCTCCTTCGGCAAGGATGACATCTTCTGGACCAACGTCTTTCCTACCAGGATGCTCGCGCGCCATCAAAAGGAGGTCAAGCGCTTCCACACCATGATCAAGATCGTGCGCTGGTTCGAGGTCTTCTTTGCGCTTCTGCCCATCAAGTACCTCATGAAGCTGTTCCGCTTCTCGGACGAGTTTGCCAACATGGTCGCTCTGCCTATGGTTGCGCTGTTCTTGGGGACGGGGAACTACGCGCCAGAAGTGCCGAGCATTATCCTAGAGAGGCTAATTACAAGCCCGACGTACGGGATGTGGTATCCGGGAGACAAGCTTAGTGTCGCGTCCAACCTGCCGCCGATGGTTGTGTTCCCGAAGTTTAGTGATTTCTATGAAGACTGGCGAAAGAGTCTATTGTCAAGAGGCGTCAAAGTCCGATTATCAACGGAACTCACGCAAGTCGTCAAGCGCGATAAGACTGGTGTGGTTGTGAGGATGGTCAAGAGAACTCCGGCCAAAGATCAGCACAATCCAACCAGTGCTTGGGCGCGGGAGGATGAGACAAGCAATGCGGACGCTGATGCGAAGGAGGTGGAGGAGCACTACGATGAGATCGTGCTTTGTGTGCTGTGCGTATGCCAGCCTTACCTAGCAACAAAAATACTAACCCTCCTTCAGCGCCGACACCGCAAAGCGCCTCCTCGGCCCCTCCGCAACCTTCCGCGAGAAAACTGTTCTCGGCTCCGCCAAGTTCTCCGACGACATCACCGTCACGCACACAGACACAGACTACATGCACGCGCACTACGAAAATTTCTACAACCCCACCCAAGCCGTGACCACCCTTTCCGGCGTGGACCAAACCGCGCGCTGCACAACAGCCGCGCACTCCTTCAAGCCCATGTACTACATTAAACCCTACCCCCAGGACCCCACAAAGCTCGAAATGAGCTTCGACTGCACGAACTACCAGTCCCAATTCCCGCCTTCCGTCCCCTTCCCCTCCCACGTCTTCCAGACCATCTTCCTCAACAAAGCCCGCGACAGCGCCCTATGGACCATCTCCTCGATCTCCCCCTCCAAAATCATCCGTACAGACTGGTGGCACCAACTCTGCCACTCCTATACACACTACCTCCTCGTGATCCCCTGGCTATGGACGCTGAACGGCCGTCTGCACACGCGCTTCGCGAGTTCCTGGACGCTGGTCAATGCGCACGAGGTCGCTGTTATTGCTGGCATAGCCGCGGCGGTGGATCTCGGGGCGGGATATCCGGAGGACTTGGAGAAGGATCGGTTTGCGTTGCTCGCGTTTAGGCTGTATTATTTGCTGTGTTATGGGAAGTGGTATCGGCGGAGAGCGGAGAGGGAGGGGGAGGGGAAGGAGTGGGCGGGTGGGGAGTATGGGAGTGTGTATCGGGGGCCGGGGGTGGGGGATGAGGAGAGGAGGATGTGGAGGGAGGAGAGGGAGAGGGGGACTAGTACGTAGTCTACTGAGATTGAGGATACTCGGAGCCCTTAATGTGACGCTGATGAAGGGGGCCTTGGCTTCGCGCGGGAATCTCAGGCCCTAAATGCCTGGTCAAGATGCGCCACGTGACAAAGTGCAGTAGATTCATGCGTACAAACAGACTACCGTGAAGAGCTACCGATACATGCACAAAGACTTCTAGCCTCCCAGCTACAGTCTGCACGTCTCGATCTCTCATCTCTCCATTCCAGTACGATGTCCTGGAGCTTGAAATCCCCTCTCTTGACTGCTTCGGATAGATTCTCCGCCACATTGCCCGCCTGTCCGCAACGCTGAGGCCTCTTGGTGGAGGTACAAGGATATAGGTTTCTTGTCTGGATAACCGACATTGCCTCGAACTGTCCTGCCGTTTCAGACTTTCAGTAAATCTCCCTCTGCTCTTCGGGCGGGTATCCCGCTTATGCTAGTATAAATAACAGGTGGAACGAGGTTGATATTCCACAGGGAGAGAAAAGCCGGTTCCGTACCTAAGAACGCTCTGGCTTTGTCGAGGTGTCAAGCGGAGATATCAATTTCGACGCCAGTGTTGAACAATCAGGGTGGCGTTGCAGCTGGCGAGACATCATCTGTGGTTGTCTGACTCGAATCGCTTGCGTGCTTCTCCGGATCGGACTTGGATTCTGCCCGCTTCTTCGCATCATGCCGTCGAGACCGGAGATAGAACCAGAATGCCAGGGCGGTGAAAATTATAGTGAGAATGGCCCACACCCAGACTCTCCGGGCCTCACCGAGCCATTTGTCATCGTCAAAGAAGGGCATCGAGAGAAGGGCCTGCGTTAAACGCGATCATGCATCAGCTCCTGGTTTGGGAACGCTAGTGTCTGTGACTCACAGACTATGAATGGGGAAAAGGACGACTTACCGCAAAAGATGCGCCAGGCAGGAAAGCCATGGTTACGATGGCAATCTTGTCCGATTTCTCAGCAACGTCTGCACATGGGGAGGGCGGGTAGGAGGCATACCGCTTTCATAGCCACACTGTCTTTCTTCATCTCCTCTGCCAGCCGCTGGGATTGATCTGCCATCCTGCGCGACACCTTTGCTTCATCTTGCGTCGCCTTCATGATCTCCTGCATCGCGACCCCATTGGCAACTAGCTGTCTGTCATTGGAGATTTGAATCCGATTGAAGAGCAAGGCTAAGATGTTGCCGGTCTTCTTCTCCAACTCTTTGGCGTGTGTGTTCATCGCCTTGACTTGACTGAGGACTTGATCGAGGGCTCTGACGATACGTTCTGAATCACTGTCTTCGTGTAGTCCGAATTTCTCGTTGATTTCGTTGTGACGCTGCTTGATGTCATCAACGGTACTTTCTAAGGACTCAAGTTCGGAGAGGTAGCGGTGAACGTGCGCTGCGACTGAATGAAGGGCCTTGTTCATCGTGGTATAAGCCGAATGGCTGTCGGAAATTGTACTGTTGTCGTCCATGTCTCTTTGCAACTGCCTATCCTGTCTTTCAGTCAGTACTCGTCGTCAAGCGCCTCTGGGAAGAGACTCAGTGACTCACGTAAGCTATCAGCTGCTCGTTGACGCCGTTTAAGGCGTTGGCCCACCACCGCGTGATCGTCGTCAGGTAGATCAAGTGAGCGAAGCAACCGGTTCCAGTACTCGCCGGACCGGATGGATGCTCCAGCGCTTCTCTAATGCGAACCTGAGGTTCTTCTACCGTCCTCGCCCACCGCCCATCCATGAAGTTTATGGCTATCATGACCACAGATTTGCGCTCCGCATCGCATTTAAAGTAGAGAGCTATTGTACAGCCTCGAACGTCTAGCTTCACATCTGGTAAATGTAGATAGTTGTGGGGGTTCATCTGGTTATTACCGGCGGTGCTGGCAACGTGGCTGCGCTGATTATCGGTGCATTTGACCTGGACACGGACCGGAAGGAAGAACCAATAGTCATAGATTGGCTTCTGTCCTGGGCGGGAAATCGCTCGCGAACCCCTTCCTTGGGGGAGAAAATGTCTGGAAAGGGTGAACATAAAAGCGGCTGGAATATCGAAATGGAGAGCAAGTTTTTTGAAGGCGTCGCCAGATATGCGAAGCTTGTTAGAATCTGCTGGGGTGGGAGACTGTCGGCCTTCGACAAGAAATTTTTGGATGCAGCTGTGGACGTAAGTGTCCAAAGCACGTCTAAGATGACGACTGAGCAGAATCTTACAAGAACCGATACGACTTTCGGTCGTGGCACTCATCCTGTTGCGGTTTTAACCAACGGTCGTCTCGACCATGACCATGAATCAAGTCAAGGAGAATGACTGACGCTGAGATCCTGCGCAAGCTTGTGTTCATCTAACACGTCTTCATGATAATCTGTGGCTGGTGAGGGCGTGTCTGCACGTGTCAAATAATGGATGTCTACCTTCTGCGCTCCAACTCGCTCGAATCCTACACACAGCTGTATCGCCTGACAGGTTCAGCTGATCAAAAGAGTCAAACGCCTTGATGACCTGTGTGCCATGTTCCCTAGGCAAAAAGTAAGACGAGAGCTAAATGAGTATCGCTACCTGGAGGCTGAAGCTCAAAGGAGGAAAGAAGACGAAAGCGTGGATACACACAAGTCGGGCATATAACTCTTTGATGAGAAAGGCCAGGACATAGCTGTTGGAGTAATAAGTATATACAATTTACAAGAATGGACACGGCGAATATGTGTTGACAAAGAGCGCGAACCAGCACGAGAGCTTTGACGAGGCGAAGAGCCCAATTGATGCAAAACAAGGCTTAGAAAGCGGAAGGCATAGGGTCCGGACTGAACGAAACTCTTGCAGGCACAGCACACTCGTGTGATATTTGTATCAGGCTGGGCTGGTATGGCAAGGGGTGTATGGTACAGAGGCAGCTGCAGTCAGTTATGCCAGTGGTGGCTATGCGAGACACAGGCCGCCTTGATCAGCTGCGGCTGGTAGTCGAAAGATATAAGAAGTTGAGAAGGAGAGCAGACAACGGACACATAGATTACCCCAGGCCGCCAACACCGCCCTCATGTCAACTGCGAAATACGCTGCCTCGTTCAAGAAAAGTTGGGCGCTGCTTCGTCCTGACGAGCCGCATGCACAGCCTCGGCCGTCTGAAGTAGGCGAACAAGGCAGACCAGGCGAACAACGCGAACAAGGCGAAGACGCCGAGTCGATCACCACATCATCATCGTCAGCTCCACCAAGTTCAGCATCGAGCCGACTCGTGGGGGATGGTCACTCTGCTATGTCCCAGGCAGACTCGCAAGACATCACAGCAAGATCGCGCTACGCCATCTTGTTCAAACCAAATTGGGTGGTGCCAACCAAGCCGAAGAGGAATTTGGACACCCTTTCTGTAGCGGAACACCAGCAAGACATTGATGAGAGAGGACCGTTCCTATCAAACGAGTATGAAGAGGCGGCACCGGGGGCTCCCAGGGGCAGGAAGGGGGACGCCAAAGGCTCGTCCGCAATCACTCCAGCACCGGTTGGTCCGCAAAGAACATCCGCTGCAGCCAACACGCAGCACTCTCAGCAGACTCAGCCCCCGCCAGCCCCGACCAAACGACGGTCACCAGGTCTTCCCATACAGGGAACAGACAGCCCAGTCGCGCGCTTTTTGAGGAATCGGAGCGCTGGTTCTGCCAAAGGAAGCGGTCACAACACAGCCGCCATGCACACTCGAACAGCATCGAATCAGATGCGCCACCAATACAGCCACATGTTCCTTCAGCATATTCCGTAGCTGGGAGCTCGCCCCTCTCGTCCAGAGCGTTTTCGTAGTCAGGATACACTGAATGGCAGGACAGCCTTGCTATCTCGCTATCCACCCACAGCGACACATTTTCCCAAGACCTAGTCCCTCCAACCTTCTATCTTCTTTTATAGGTGTCCGTTAGAATCAACATGTTCCGTTTTAGTTGATATTCCTGTACCTTATTCGAAAAACCAATAATCGTTACGTATGTTCTCCGAATCGGCCTATTCTCATTTAGGTCCTCCAACGCCATGTTATCAAACCCAGTCCTCAGACATATCAGTAGGCAACTGGAGTAAGACGTAAACTGTCACTTGACTGCATGCAAGTTAGCCTTCGGTCTGACCATGACCCCACTACTATGGGCGTGATGCTTCAGCCCGTCCGCAGTTGGAGGCTGAAAACGGGCTATGCTTCACCTTACAGCAGAAAAGAGTGGAGCCGCCGCTGGATCAGATGTGGCGCAGCAAGGCGATAGATTTAATAAGGCAGGTATCTCTTCTGCGGCTTACCATCGATCGTGCAGCTGGCCATTCATTCTTTGTTTAATAACACCAAGACCACCGGCGGAGTGCCAGCCGACTAATGCATCCATCAACTCCCACAAGTCAACCTCAGTCCCCACCTACTTCGCCTCCGCGGCCTAGCAGCGAGAAGTTTAAGAGATTCAAAACCTGTAAGCCCGTCTGGGTAAATGGATCATGATAGCCTGCTAATTGGTGTTCTCAGTCCTCCAGCGTCGGCGCTCTGCAGCCGACAGCAAGAGTGGAAAAGACAACCGACTCAGTGCCTCGTCGAGCTTCCTCAGCATGAAGTCTAGCGGAAACAGCCCACGAGATAGCGGCCATAGCCAAAATGCTTCGCAGCAGACACTCACACCTTCAAGCACTCCGCAGCCCGCTCCAGACGTCGCGTCTATGCTGTCTAATGCCGCCTCGCCTTACAAGGACCAGTCGGGGCATCTTCCACCCATTGTGAAGTCTCAGTTGCGGACGGAAGAACTCACCCGTGCCCTCACGAAAGACAGAGTTGAAGAGAGACCTGTCGAAGCTGAAGCTGAAGAGTTCGAAGGAGCGGGGCCAACTCCAACTAAAGGGCCAGACGATCCAGCAAAGCACACAGAGTTAGACGGAATAATAACACTACCTCTGCATACCGCTAGCAGCAGCGGCAGCAGCCGGGAATGGGATCCTCTTCGGCCTCCCTCTCCCTACGAAGCACCCCTTCAACCCCCAATTCCAGATGAACCACCGCTGCGGCCTCCAGTGTCGTATGAGCCGGCATCGCCATTGGACGGTCGCGTGCCATTTTCAAAGGCAAAGGTGACTTTCGCCGTAGATGTGTCGGGAAGTACCCAAGGCTACGTGCTGGAACAGGAAACGCTTGCTGTCAAGACTATCTCGGGCCTTTTGAGCTCAAATTCTAAGCGCGAGGCCTGCATACTTCCCTGGAACCATACCGCACAATCAAGTCTGCGCGTTCAAGAGACCCATAGGATGACGTCGTCCGGTGGCACGGACCCTACGGTATTGACAAACTCCGAAAACCCAAGAGAACGCCTTCGAGCTTCCGCACTCTGGTTTCTCCTTACGGACGGACAGATAGAAGAACACACCGTCAACGGTTTTGCCCTCGGGATAGCTGATACAGGCCTTCATGGGACCGCATCCGTCATCATGCTTTTTGGGTACCGGCCCTACCGCCCATTCAACTGCAACATCTCTGTAGGGTTATCCGTATTTGCTGTCACACCGGACTGCTTGTTCCTCTTCCATGACATTACCAAGAAGACCGTGTTTGTCTTTCAATGCAAGGGTTGCTTCATGGACCTCTTGGATGAGGAAGAAGAAGTTGTCTTATCGGAGTCGACTTCATGGGAGGATCTCCCACGGATCAGCTATGATGTTCTTGCGCGGCTGCGAATTCCCGAGCCTCAAAAATTCACGAAGGATCAAATTGCACTTCAAAGCCGGAAAGTGATCGACCTCAATATCTACTGCGACCGGCTCGATGAAGGAACTACAAGCGAGATCTTCGACAAGGACGACGATCTAAAGTCCATTCTGCTCACTGCGCAGACACGAGGCCGTCGCGATGATGTGGAGAGATGGATTTCCAAGCGGCGGCTTCAGGCGGAAGATCCGCTCCGGATTCAGAGACAGGATGTAAACGACCGAGCATCGAAACTAGCATGTGAGGTCTTTTCCGCCCTTCAGTCGAACTCCAGTGACATCGAACCGGCTCGACTGGCTTTATTACAGGGGCAGCTTCGAAGGGCGCACGAAGTGAACTTCGAGGCTCTAACAACCCAGATCAACTCGAAGCGTGACAGTGTAGCAGTGCGAGATGTAGTTGTCACCGATGCTCTAGCTCGCCTGGAACTCGGCAAAAACTCACGCAGGGGTTCCTCCTGCCCGTCCATGTTATCGCCAGTGTCACCCAGTAGATCAAGACAATTCAGTACGGGCACGGCTGCAAATGTCACGGTCCGGCCGCGTGCCATTCAAGAAGGGCTCCTGACGTCCTCACCGCGTCCCTCGAAGCAGGCGCATCGAAATGTAACGCATTTACGGGGACACGGTAGCAAGGAGCAACAGCAACACCTCGATTCTCATGAACCGCATCAGCGTCATGCAGAGCGCTCGCAAAATGAGCCTGAAAGGGGACATCCATCCAACGGTGGCTTTCTCTTCACACCCGGATTCACAGCGAGCGCTACAAAACGCGCCGACCAGTGCTTCCACGGCACCTGCTCTATCTGCAGGAAGGAAGACACTATATTGGCTCTCCTGTTCAAGCCTCCTCCTGCCGAGGCCCACACAGACGGCTTCCCAGAGCCGGGTGACCAAACAGAACTCCCCTATCCCTTGGTCGCAGGGCGCTTCCCCGAGACGGACGTCATATTCCCTCGTCTCGCCTGCGAAGCCTGCTCCTTCTTCCTCGCGCGGGCTCGCCTGCCGTCTTCAGATCCATCTCCAATTATTACCGGCGCGCTCCCGCTTGTGCGGCTAGACACGAGTACAGCGAACAAGAAGACCTTCCTCAAAACGCTCGAGAAGATATTCGAGAAAAGATTCGATCCCGGGAACCTTGACCTCGTCTTCCTCGCCGTGTTACACAACACAACCGACTACCTTACCGCCGGTGACGCCGACAGCAACGAAGTATCCCCTTCACCTGCCGAGCTCCTCCGCGCCCTGAAATGGGCCTCCACGACCGTCTCCCGCGTGGCCCGCATCTCGCCCGCACTTACACCCACGCCCGCGCCGCCTCCAAAGTCGAACTCGCCGCCCTCCTCGCCAGAAATCTTCGCTCGGCCGAACTGCTCACCGTCACGCCGCTGATAGCTCACCCGCTCGAATGCTTCGGCTTCCTCCTTCGCGCGGCGGCAGACCTGACCGCGTGCGGTGCGCTGTCAGTCCCTAACGACCAACCCGGGGACGAGGACGTATTTGCGGGTGCTGTCCTCGCGCGGCTGTTGTACCATCTCGCCGAGAGCCACTATGCTTTCCAGGCGGAACGGAACCAGCAGGAGGCGACGAGGAAGCTGGAGGCCGTCGTTCTGCGGAAACAGGCCAGCGCGCCCGTGGAAGACGCCCCTCCAGCCGTATCTGTTACGAAACGCGCAGTCGATGCTATCAGCTTCAGGCAGCTCGAGGGATCTTATCTCCTGAGCCACAACGATGGCGCCATATTCAGGGCGTTGGGGCCCTGGTGGGGGCCGGTGGAGCAGCGGTGCCCGAGTGCGATCGCAGTGTTTCTGCGAATACTGCTCGAAGAGGGGAAGAAATGGAGGGATGCAGGGGAAGCATACTGTGTAATTCGGAGGGCTCTAAGTAAGCACGAGTGAGGGAGCGACTTGCGAGGAGGGGCGTTCGGAATCTTGGGCATACCCGATTTTGTATAGACAGTGTAAAATACCGTTGAGATTCTGGATCATTGCATCTGCTCCGCATATCACATGGGCACATCCCAAGTTCAATCTGCCTGACGAGTACACTAACGCGATAAACTAGTCACTAGACACGCTCGACGGCGCAGTATTGATGAAGCGGTACAGTGTGCACAAGAGAGGGTGGAACTCCGGTGGAAACGTACGACTGCACCAGTCCAAGACGAATGAAGGATCTTACCTGCGGGAAGCGAATCAAGGCTAGCAGTTGATAAATGCGCTGAGATCTTGATTTGCATCACGCGGCAAAAATGTTGAATGACCAAACGTACAAAGCCGGTCAAAGTACAGAGAGACATAAAAGCAGAAGAACGAAGTGGCCGCACATCTTGCTTGAATTCCATTTGTCGCCTCTACTCTAACAAAAGCTCTTGAAGCTTGAAATCTTCCCGTTTGAGTGCCTCGCCATGCATGAGGCCGTGTACGTACGCCTCTCCGATGACCTGGTGTCTGCCATTTGCCGTTGGTCGCAGCACAAATGGAACACTGGCGCCTGCCAGAATCCAGACTTGGTCACCCACAGCCAGTAACTTCGGTCCGCTCCCCAGGAGATCATTCTCTATCCAGAAGAAGCGTCTATCATGCTTCCATGTGCTGAACTCAGTCCAAAATTCACTAACTCGACTTTTGGCTGGAAGCCGTCGCCGAGAGCGGCTGTCGAGATTCATATACTGTTGCAACCATGAGCCATCGTGAAGAAAGCGGATGCTTGAGGGTAGGAAGATGAGCTCCAGACCCTCTGGAGCCAGTACTGGATCGAGCATCCTGCTAATGCCTTCCAATCCAGATAGATCGACGTATTTTCCCGGTTCTCCTTGAGCAAGACGGTCCTAAGAGATTCGACAGCCTCATATTCCTCTATGCCGCGATCGTGTCGAAAACGATGCAGGTGGTCGCTCACCCTTTCTCCAAAAGCGAAGCCACACCTCAAGGGAGCAGGCTGCTGTCCGGCCAAGCGATCAGCTATCAGCGTTCGCCACAACAGCTCAACTGTCGATGGTCGTGTCGAGCATATCGGAGTCTCTGCTTCACCTTTCTTGACATGCATGGCGGCTGGTTGCGGAAATAGAATCTCCTCTCGGACATTCCCGCTGTCCTGCCGCGACAGTAGGCCGGCTGCGAACTCAATGGCGCTAGCCAAGAGCATTGCGCGATCATTTTCGACAACACGTATTGAACCAACCAGTGAACCCTGAACCCAGAGCAAACGAGCATCAGGGATCGTCGAGTGTTGCCACGTGAGGCTTCCGGATGCCGACCACTTCGATCCTTCCATGTCCAGTTTACTCGGCGAGCCCATCTCCGAGTAGTCGGGAACCCATGACGGCATGTCAGACGTGCCAGTGGAACGACGGATCTGAACATGGGAAAGTATCTTCAGATCGCCTCTTGTGTGTTGTATAAATCGTGTCGCATCAGTATAAACCTCCGTGGTGGATCTTAAATAGTTGGGCCGCAGGTTCAAAGTTTCGTGTCCGTGGAATGATTGCTCATGGATTGCGGAGAGGCCAAGAAATGCGTAAACTTTGTCGCGAGGATCACCTGCGTCCGTAGCTCGGCCGTCGTGAAGGAGGTCTGACAAGTCCACTCGTTTAGGATCGTTACGGTTTGATTCTGTGGTCTGTAGTCCCAGGCTACGCCTTATGCTATCCATGTACAGGACGCGACGAGTAAGCTGACGATCCTTTGGCAGCGAAGAGTACAACACCGGAGGCCCGTTGGACTCATGCAGTCTCTGAATAATTTTACTGGGGTAAGTGTGTTCCGGTTCCTTCGGCCAGGCAGCGCTGGCGAGCAGCTCACTCTGATAATCCCACTGGGTTTCAAAGAGAAACGAGGCGACCGGGCCGACTCTTGACCACGGTCTCATACTTGAGCCGCACATGAGACATGGCCGTTTGGATAAAGCAATCTCTTGTACTACCCATGCTCTATGGAACCAAGTTCGGTGGAAGAAGGCGTGGAGAGCCAGCCAGTGGTGGCCGGATATTGCTGGCATGCCCAGGATTCTGTAGAAGTCATCGTCTGGCGATTTTCCGATCAGTCTCGCCGGTTCATGGCCGACCTTGGCGACAATCTCGACTAGACTGTCGAAAGCACTCAACGCATCCTTCGTGAATACGTCCTCTTCCCCTAACCACGCGAACACAATCGTGGCATGGCGATAAATCTTTCCCATTATACAGACCTGCGCACCGCGTTCAGCGAGGTTCGGTTGGTCGATACATATTGCGTCGATCCATATCGGGGTTGATTGCGTTTGACCTCCTGCCTCCTCGGGCTGATCCTCCAGATAGCTGAGGTGGTGCAGCGCATCGAACAAGTTGTGGCCAACCGCGAGCGGCCGCCCATCACAGATGATATGATACTGACGCTTGCTGTCCCTCTCAGACTCGAGCATTGCTTCCTTGCTGGGGAATACAGTAAGCGGGTTGCCCCAAGTGTACGACAGAGCATCGTACTCTGGTGCGTCTTTCAACTCTACAATCTTCAAGGAGTAGGAGAGGGGGATGTGTCCGTGTGAGCAGCCAGAGCCGGCAGCCCGGCCTGGCCCTGACCGTCCGGCATCAACGAGCTCAAGCAGACGGATGGAAGTCGGAGTGGGAAGCGGCTGGTACGTGTACGCTTCAAGAGATATTGATGGGAGACTCTGAGGAGAAAGTAGAACTCCTAACATACCTGAAGCAATATATAGCGTCCTCTGCAATCTGAGGTAGACAATCGTGCTTCCAGGCTTCATTTGCTACCAGACATCATCTGCGACTGGCAAACTCAGCCTGGCCAGATCAAACTAAGACCTCACGGAGAACAACTGCTCTCAAGATGCGGATGTGCTGAGTTTGGGCAGTCAGGCGCGGTTGCACCAATCTTATGGACAATAGAAAGCTTCCGTAGATCAGTGCAAGGCCCACGTGGCCTATCATTGCTCGAGTCCGTCGAGTTCTCCATCATGAGGATGGGCGTTCGATATGGCCCTCCAAAAAGTCTTTAGCAAGATCTGGTTGGCCTAGCATTGCGGAAGTCCCGTATCTCAGTTTACTCTCCATCGTGCGGATAGTTTCTTGGCACTACCCTCGAAAAGGATTTCCGCCATTGAAGAGTGCGTGAGGCTGATTTTGTAGGGAGTAATGGAAGGAGCAAACGGACCAGATCGGAGTTGTGGTGTCGAAGCAGAGGTGTCGAAGCACGATGTTACAGAAAATGTTCGCGTTTAAAGTGTTGGTGATGTCGTGCTCGCGTCATCATCTCGCTCAAGAAGCACCTGAAGTCACGTGTCAATGCCAACTCGGAGAACCGCATATATGCCTAGTAGATTACAGAACTGTACGAGTAGTACATCCTACTCGAAAGAAGGTATCCCTGTTCTCAAACGTGGGATGATGACAAAGGTGTGCTATACCATAAGAAATTCGAGACTTCGCAATCATTATGGAGCACATACCATTAATACACAAACCAGCCCATTTCCAATCCAAACACGAACCACCAAATCACGTCGGCGTCCAAGCCGCACTCCCCGTCGCCAATCCAACCCACTGGCCCAGCACCTCCAAAATCGGGTTCAGCGCCCTACACCCGTAGAGCGGCAACGCTTGTGATAGCGGATAAACAACCACTCGATCATTCCTCTCCTCTCCAGTCCGTATCCTCGCGGCCAACTTCCGCGGATCCCCAAAGACTGAGATAGGGATCGGAGACCCATCCTCGATCATGGTGATCGTCATCCCAGACTCGATGAACCCTGGGCAGACCGTCGTGATCTGGATGCCGTAGGGCGCGGAGAGAGTTTGGAGAGACTGGCCGAGGGTGTACAGGTACGCCTTGCTGGCGGAATACAAGCTGAAGTTCGCAGGATAGAAGAATGCAGCCGAGGAAGCCATGAAGACGATCTTAGGGTTATAGATCCCATCCCAGATTTTGTAGTGGCAAGATTGAGGCGCCTCGCTTTCATGAGCTCCCACGCCGTCAAGATAAACGCCTGCATAGCCTCGACATTGATACGAAGCATTCGTGCCGCAGTCGTATGGCCCCACTGCTCTCCCGTCTCCATAGGGCGAACAGTCTCTGCTATCTCCGGCGCCAGCCCATCTGTGTTGTCCTTGTCGGGGTCCTTGCGGCCTAAGACATCCTGCCGATGGGCAGTTACGCCTGTACAAGAGATTGCGATATCAATGCCTGAGAGCTCGCGATCGACGTCTTTGAGGAGCTGGCGCATGGCGTCGATGTTGCCGGATTCGAAGTAGTCGAGCGAGTGTATGGAGGTTGTGGCGCCGAGAGCGCGAGCTGTGGCTGCGACCTTTTTAAGGCGAGGAATGGAGCGCGCGAGCAGGACGAGGTGGGTGCGGGAATCTGCATATTCGGATACTAGAGCGGCGCCAATTCCTGAGCTGGTGCGAGGACGAGATTGTTAGACATGGTCTTTGAAAAGGTGAGAAAAGCGGCATCCGTACCTTGCGCCATTGATCACTACGCAGCGGCGCTTGCCTGTCTGGTCTGGAAGTTTCTCACCAAATCGACGTCTAGTATAGTTGAGTAGTACGAGCAAGGTACTGGCGGTGCTCTTGAGTATGCCCAACGGCAGGAAGATGACGCCGGTAACGAAGACAGATGCTGCGGCGACGACGAATGCAGCGCCAGAGAGGGCAAGATTTGTTAAGACGGTCGGTAGACTGGGTATGGAGTGGAAGTTCTTGAACGGAAAGGTGTCGCGTACGCTGAGGGTGTTCTGTAGCTGCGTGGTTGCGGTCAGCGGCAGTATGTTTGCGGGTAGGTTCGAAGTCCTGATGGTCGCTGGGCGTTTCTCCAAGCCGTTCTCCATGATCGCGTGAGAGGTGATTTACTGCTGCTAGAACATTGGATGTTGCGAGGCTGGTATTCCTGTAGGTGAAGATGGAACGGCATCATGAATGATAAAGTGGGATAACCACTGAGCTAACATTGACATGTGATAGCTTGGTCATGACGTGAGCGCGACATAACGCGTGAGGATGCCTTGATATTCAGGCTGCTATCAGCACGCGCTTCTCGTCCCGCTCGTAGAGAACTGCAAAAACTTTAACCACCTAACGTCACACTTTTCAGCATCATACTAGGTACTCGAATCAATATCTGAATACCATGGCTAGAACAACTACCCTTTGCTTAGACCAGTAAAGTCTTCCTTACCACTTCTACAGCTTACACTAACAGCAACAACAGGGACGCCTTCCAACCTATACACCCGTTCTTCCATTATGAGCCCACATACAAGCGTCTCTTACCCAACGACACGGCTATTCCCCCTTGTTTGACCTCGTCCCCTAGAAGATCTTCTGCCACCACTTCTTCTCCGCACCCACGAACCCCTCACCCTCAATCCTCTTCTCCGCATCCGGCAAGCTCTGCTCCTTGCCCAACTTAGGATTCCTGAGCACCAGCGCGAAGGCAATCAGCGGCACGCACAAACAGATACCTGTGATGCACAGCAATCGCTGCGTGTGTCTATACGCATCCACCACCGCCTGCCGCTCGGGCGTGCCAACCGGCCACTCCACGATGTAGCCGAAGGGGTTACCATAAGCTGCAGTGGCAGCGGTTGTGTTACCGAATGGAGCGAGGCGGGTCTCGAGCTCGCCGGGAAGGATTTGAGTCCAGATGGCGCCCGAGATGGTGTTGCCGAGCGCGGAGCCAATTTGGTAGGACGCGAGGTAAAGACCGGTGATAACAGCAACATGTTCATGCTTTGTTGCGGCCTGAATCGAGGCTTGAGCGGTGTAAGGAAAAGACCGCCGGCAACACCTAGCAGAACCTGCGCGCCAATGATACCGGAGTGGGCCTGGCGGTCGCTGCCACCGCGGTAGCGGATCAGCAACCCGAACGCTACCATGAATAGGCAAGTGCCGAAGACGATGAAGGGCTTGAGCCTGCGCACAAAGCGCACGGTAATGCCGACGAAGACGCCAGTGATGACCGAGACGAAGGAGTATAGCGAAGTAATGCGGGTGGCGGACTTGATGGACTCGTTGAAGGCGACGACAAGGACGGTATAGAGGTAGTCACCCTGTAGATACCATGCTACAGTTCCGTTAGCCTCACTCTTGCTAGATCATAGAAGAGAACAGTGTAGGGCTTACCGGTATTCAGCATCATTGCTATGCCAATGGCACCCCAGACGGCGCGGTCTGTAAGGAGGTGGAAGGGGACGAGAGGGTGTGGGCACGACCGCTCCCAGAGGATGAAGGCCGGGACGCAGATGATGCCGACGACGAGCGGTGCAATGACATGAGCGGTCCGCCATTGTGATTCAGCACCTCCGGCGAGAGTGAAGGGCACCAGAATGAGCCCAAAAACGGCGATCAGAAGGATGATTCCAATGACGTCGAGCTGCCAGAAAAGCGCCACAGTGAGGCGCTTGAGGCCAAGCATCTGATACGGGCTCTTGTAGTCGGCAAGGTTGGCGCTCTTCTTGGCTCTCCGGTGTGCAAGGAAGAGGGCGAGCATGAGCGGGAGAGCGCAGACTGGATAGATGATGCACCACATGCCGATGCCCCATCTCCAGGTCGTGGTGCCGAGGACAGCTGAGCCAACATCGCCGCTGACCCAGGTGTTGATAAGGAAGGGCGTAGCAGGGATGTAGGAGAAGAAGAGACGGGAGCGCAGAGATGTGATGTCGGCAATGATGACCTCGACAAGGAGGATCACACAGGTGTAGCCAATCTGGTAGAGGATGGCTCCGGCGCTGAATGCTCCCACGCCGTTGGCTGTTGCTTCCACGATCGTGCCTTCGCGGAGTCAGCAAGCGGATGGGCGAGGGCCACTAAATGAGCATACCGATCACATAGAAGAAGATGGAGACGAGAATCAGTTCAACACGGCCGAAGACGTCCGCAATCTTCGCTGCCGTTGGCTGAACAGAGGGTCAGCTCACTGCTAGACCTATGGGACAGAGTACTGACCTGAGCAGCCGCAGCGATGACTGTCCTGACGACATTGACGGTTGCGAGCAATGAATGCAGCTCATACCCAGCTAGAGCGTACGGCTAGAACTAGTGAGCTTAATCAATTGCAATGCTGTCACGTGGGTGCGTACCTGATAGGTGTACCGCAGAGTCCCGTCAAGAGAATACGCATAAGCAATAAGGAAGACACCGATGAACAAGAAGACACGGTCGAAGGTCGTCAGATGAGTGGACAGTGCCTCAATGCGCGCAACACCAGGGCTCTTCTCTCCGGTGAGGTGGACTTGGCTCGAGTTATCACTGACGACGGTCGCATCCGTGTCCTTGTACTCCTGATCGTGGGACATGCTGAAGGCTTAGGAAGATCTGATAAGGACAAAACAAGCTACTGCAGGAGAGAGACCACAACGCAGCTGTTCGTACTGGTACGTAGTAAACTGGGAAGAGAGGGTTATAAAGATTTGATTGATTAGATAGAGCTAGTCTTATCAGATGAAGCGCGCTATCAAGAAAATTTGCGCCCGAAATGACGCTGAGTGGGGAAAAAGGAAAAGCCAAGGCCGAACATCGCAGCAAAATGAGAGGCTGGGAGATGAGCAAGATGCAGCACTGACGCAGCTGAACCACTGGAGTGCAGCGCGAGCAAGGAGAGCCTTGAACGAAAAGAGACTAGACTTATCAGATTGGGATAGGCGCTAATCTGATGGAGGCCTTGCTGCCTCGGAGGCATAAGAAACCGGGTGATGCGTCCAGCGATGCAACGCCTTGAACCGTGGATCTCTCAGCTCGATGCTGCGCTTGCACATCGCACCATCCAAGGAGCTCTCATCCCGGGCCCGCTGCGACGAACTGCGACCCAGCACTGCAAACCCGTCGCACCGTCAGACGTTGCGAAGCCGCATTACTGGAGCCGTCGGGTTCCATTGCACGCCGGACGGGAAAAAGGCCTCACCGAACGTAGAAAGTCAGAGCTGCAGCTATAGCGACGCTCCTTTTATAGTCAGTTTAATGCTTCATAACAAGGTCTAGGTAGCTTACTAAAGGCTCGTCCTTCTATCGGTCACTTATTAGCTTCGCTACAGCGGCTGATCGTGGAATACTATATGAAATTGACGGTGAATTAGCGCTGGACTTGCTGTCGCGGTAAGGTTTTTCTCGCCTGGCGTGCATGCGACACGGGCCGGTTCCTGCGTGCGTCGCTGGCAAAGTCAACCCCGGTCTGTTAGCGTTTGCGTCACGTGCTGCTCCATCTGTCATCTGTCAGTCTCATGCAACGGGAATTCATCAACGCATGCATCGTACACGGTGGCGTCTCGGCAAATGGTTCGTAGATATGTTTTGCAACAGCTGATGCTTAGGTGTCATATATGTGACAGGACTTCGGATGCTATGAGGAGGCATCGTAAACTTTTGTATCACGTGCAGCACCCAGCATCGGAGGAACAGCCTGGAACGAAAGGTCATCAAGAAATGCGTCGCAGCGTGGAAAGCACTCGTGGACATTAAAGTAAATAGGCCAGACGCAATCTACGGCCAGAAGATTTCTTGGACATGGAATATACTAACGGGTAAGGCTGCTGAACGTCTGATGTTTTATACCTACCAAAATCGGTCTTGCTGTTTCGGACTTCATATGATCATGGAATCTTCTTGATCATGAATCTAGAATATCGGACTTCAATGTGAGGACCTTCTTGACACGGTTTCACGATCATTAAACCGCCAATGGACATCGGAAAGCAGGCCCCCGATCAGAGCATCAGAATTCGGCAGTCACTCTATTGCAAGCTCCAGTAGTCTTCCCCAAGGCAAGCCATATCACCAACTTCCAAGCGACACCCAATGGTACCCCTTAGGTAGTGGCACACCGCATTCAGCCTCCGGCTGCACCTGTGCATTCGAGCGCTATCATGCCAGTACCATGCCTACACCGCTTGCGCCAAGTACCTCAAGTAGCGAAACTAGATCACGATATACTACCCTAGCGAGGCACAACATGGACAACCAAGATTGTCTCCGCAAGTATTGGCGTCTCGCCTAGGACGAGGGCCGCATCCGCATGCAGGGTGAAGAGGCCGTTAGCAGTTTATATCTAACCACCTGTCCTGGCAGGCCTAGTTCCTCTGCATCGGCTGTAAAGACAAGCTAGCCAAGCAAACCATCGCTTCCGAGAATCTGGGGTAAACGACGTCTAGCCCAGTGTGACCGGCTCTTGACTGCGTTCAAGCTGTGCAGATTGTAGAGTTGAGGCAGAGGAGAAGAGGGAAGAGGGGAAGTTGAAGGCTGGAACAAGATATCTCATCCGGCATCTATGTAAATCGTCTTACAGTCCTCACTCGTCTTTGACCTTCTTCCTCGCTACCTGAAGACTGAAACTACTCGATCTTTGACCTGCTACCCACCCAAAAACGAACCCTATTCAACCAAAGCTTCTCCATAATGCAGCTCACTAGTATTTTCCTCCTCCTCGCCGCAGGCGTAAACTTCGCCATGGCCCAACGGTGCAACGTCGCAAGTGTACGTCGCATCCAATAACACACCAGTTTCCGTCCTGGAGATACTGACCGCATACCACACAGACATGTACGCACCCCTCCTCCTCTACTCCGCCCGGAGGCAGCTTTCGCGGCCGATCGTAGCCCGTCGATAACTCGGCGGGTCTCGAAAGCTGTCACCGGGCCCCTAACTTCGCTCCCTAGGCATCCCAAGCTGACCACCCTCCAGCATGCGCGGTCCTCTGCAGAGACGGCGTTGCCCAGGTGAACTGCTTCGGCTCCTACGTAAGTTTTCCCCTGGACTATGAGACCGTCGTGGTCTGTCCTGCTGGTACTGACAATGTGCTACAGTGCCGGTGCACCAGTGGCACCGCGGACCGCTGCTCGGGTAACTGCGTTTGCAGGTGTCGCATCAATGGCCGTGATGTCAACGCGCTTGAGGATGCTGAGGTCTTGGAGGTTGAGGCATAGATAGGTGGAAATCTCAGGAGGCGACGTGAGGAAACAAGGCGTAGGACTTGCACTCGACCGAGTAAAGGCCACAGACGTGTAGAATGAAACAACGAAGTCAGAAATGAAACAACGTCACCAACTATCAGTTTCACTTCTATACGAAGGACGAGGTTTTTAATGAGGAAGCGGTGCCGGTGATCAACTCGCCGTCGGAAAGCCACCACACCTGATACATAAGCATTTTGTATGGTAGCACACAGCTGAATCGCCTGCTTTCTCATCTATAAAGGACGTAGGCTTTGAAACTGATGTCACAAAGAGGAAGTTGTGATATTCTTGCTGCTTGATTACCGGCACCGCTTCTTCACCAAAAACCCCGTCCTTCGTATCATCGCCAGAAATGGCATCCGAAGTCTACACACCACTCAATAAGTGTCGTTGCTGCCACTCGCCGAACGGGTACTAAAAGGTGTACTTGGACTCGAAGATGGACTATGGCTGTCACTCACTAACCACACTGAAGGATGGACTTAGGCTCAACACAGTACGAGTCATCTCGTCTAATGAGAATGGAATCAATGAATACTGGCACCTGAACCTGTATGACATAGCCTGCCGCTCCATTGAGGATTATTCCTCCACTTCCGACGCCGTGAACGCGCTTCGCGACAGCAAACACTCGGCGCACGCGGCCCCGACACCTGCGCCTGCCAACCCATGAAAGCGGGTTAACTCAAGCAAGACAGTTTCCGCAACCGAACCGCACCGCCGCACCGACCCCTAGTGGTGGCCATTGATGCCATTCACCCCATTCACCTCCTTAACACCATTCGTCATCGCAGAACTGCAAAACACCTTCCGTCCCCGCTGATCCGTCCTCTCGCAGCTCAACTTTCTCCCATTCAGCGTCACCTCTTCATGCGCATCCGCAACCGGCAAGATGACACTGAGCTCCTCCTCTTTCCACGCGAGCTCAACATCCGAGCCGCTGCGCGCCAGCTCCACCTCAACCAGCGCGTCGCAGCACCGGTAGCTGAGCCTGAACTCAACCGGCTCAGCAGTGGGAGAAACACCGTCATCCTCGAGCCAGGTGGTCTCGAACGTGCCCGTGGTGCCCGCGCTCAGCGGCGGCGGGAAGATCTCCACAGCCCTATAGTCATCCTTCGGAAGGCTCGCCGGGTTCGCCGTCTCGCCCGCGGAGAGAGTCTGGACATCCTTACCAACCGGCACAGCGCCGCCGATGCGCGCGAGCACAGGGATGCTCGCGTCCCACTTCGAGTCGACCTCGACCCACTGGCCCGCAGCGAAGAACTGGAACGGCTTGTTGAGGTTCAGGAAGCCCGGATCGTAGGCGGATTTCCTGGGGAGGTACATCTTTGCTTTCGTCTCGCCAGGCTCGAACACCCCGCCCACGAGCAGCGAGTCCCCGAGCCAGAACTGCGTCTCGCCGTTCTTGATGACGCGGTTCTCCCAGACGACGGGGTCGGCCTCGTAGCCCCAGCCCGTCCAGCGCTGGGGCGGGGAGGCCGCGGCGTGGCTTTCGAGCGCGAGGGAGTAGATGTAGGGGAGCATTTCGTAGCGGCGCTTGATGGCTGCGCGGACTAGGGGCGTCGCTTCGGGGTACATCCAGGGCTCGATTACTTCGCCGAGGTTGTTGTTGGTGGGGGTCGTTTTGAAGCAATTGATCGCGAAGCGGGAGGAGTAGATGCCTAGTTGCACCCAGCGGACTAGGAGTTCGGGGGTGGGCTGGGGACCTTCGAAGCCGCCGATGTCGTGGCCGTAGCACTGGAAGAATCGTTAGAAAGATCTTGTGACTAGTAAGGAGGGGGCAAGACTTACCTGCAGCAAGCACATGCCGGCCGTAAGCGCGATTGCATTCGCTCCTTTCATGCCGTCATAGCTGGTTACGTTGTCACCGCTCCACGAACTGGCGCAGTACCTCATCGATCCAGCAGTCGCACTACGGGTTAAGACGTACGGTCGGAGCTCAGGCTCCACCTCCACGGTTGCGTCATGGGATGACTTGGCCATGAGCTCCGTCTGCAAGGCTCGGCCCCAGTATCCGATGTGTTTCAGCTGCTTCGCTTCGTCTGAGCCTTGCACAGAGGGCTCGTCGAGCTCACACTGCCAGTGGTCATCCGGAATCGTGTACTCGTTATTGTCATTCCAGATGCAGTCTACGCCGAGCTTCTTCAGATCTCGGATACCATTATACCACCACTGGAAGCCGGCCTTGGACGTGAAATCAATATGGCCGCCCTCCCCGCTCTCGCCGCCTCCAGCACTCCACAGACGCGCTGTACCGCTCTTCCCGGTCCGCAGGTCCTTGACCAAAGCCCCACTCACGTTGAGCTTCTCGTACTCAGGATGGTTAGCCAGAACGTAGGGCTTCACGTTGAAAATCAGCCGGATTCCTTGCTTGTGATACTCGTCGATGAAAGCCTTGGGATCCGGGAATCGGTGCCGATTCCAGGTAAAGACGTTCCGAGTCTTTGGCTCCGTCTCCGCGACTGTGTATCCTGAGGACATCTGGAATCCTGAGCAGGGAATGTCTTCCTCCTTCATCTTCTTTGCGAAATCAATCAGTGCATCGCAGGCGCGCGGCTCGTCCAGCATCGAATACTTCATTCCGCCGGCGAGATAGCCGAATGCCCAGCGAGGAACGAGGAGCGGATAGCCGACGAGATCGGCGTAGGTGCGCACGAGCTCTTTTAGGGTCCGGGAGATGATCAAGTACTCTTCCAGTCCACCGTGGTCCTGTCGGTATACTTTGTAGTAGCCCCACATGCCATCCATCTCGGAGCCGACGGAGTAGAAGCCTCTCGCGTGGGAGGTTGAGAAAACGCCCACGCAGCCTTCTGGAGTGGCATTGATGAGCAGGGGAATGTGCTTATACATAGGGTCTGTCCTGTACACGTCGTAGCCAAAGCAATCCGTGGCAGAGAGGACGAATTGCCGGTTTGACAGGTCCATGGGTGCTGCCTTCTCGCCCAATCCGACATGGAGAGTCCCACGCTTGTACTTAGTATAGTGAGCTACGCCGGTGCCGTCAGTGGCATATGAGCGGTATGGAAGGTCTGCATGCAGGGGGCATCGGAATCGGCAAACGAAAGAGAGACTTGAGGGCAGCCGGCGAAGTCTACCTCTGCTACCACATCTCCGATCTTTGTTTGGTAGCTGGTTTTACTAAGAGTTGTCGCTGGCACACTATCTCCGTGCCGTATCTCTGGGAGTGGAAGACTCGGGTGAGGTGGTAAAGGGTGTTCGGCAGTGGTGAATCTCGTGCGGAAGACATTTGAGCGAATCGCTTCAAAAGAGAAGTCGGCAGTAATTCCTTGCTTATCTTGAGAGCGGAGGTATAGCGATGCTTTCGAGGAGGGAGTCTTGGAGGAGTCGACGGCGTACGTCTGGGGGACGAATTCGTGTTGGGGTGCCATGATGGAAGTAAGAAGTTGGCGTGTTCTCTCGAATCAAGCAGCAGGTTTCGGATATGGCAGCCATCTTGGCTAGGTGTTTGGATGTTTATGTAGTCAGGTTAGGGTTGTGGAGTTGCGGAGAACGCGGAAGAGAGAGCAACGCTGGGAGATAACCTTCCGAAGACCGACGCCATTTATTCCGAATATCTGGAGCGCTTCCTTTCGCGGAACGTCGGGTCTATCCTGGCTGGGGAAAAGCAGCTTTACACGTCGAGACACGTGTGACAACGTGCGGGATCTCCGCAGAACGGTCGAGGATCGACACTCGGTAAATCTTTACCCACTCCCAAGAGTGACAGCACCTGGGCAGTCGCCAAACTCCTGAACCACCGAGATCAACGATATTCACCCCTCTTGTCGCGGTCTTTACTATGATTGTTCGACTTCCAATCGTGTCTGCAACATGCTCACAAGGGCCCTGGCGTCTCCTTTCGCCTAGGCCTTTGGTGTAGCGGTGTCGTATCTGACAAGCCTTTCAAGCTGTAGTTCGTGATGAGCATCGGAATTCTCGGCCGAGCGAGCTGTCGAGTGGCGAATTTAGCGTGTGCCCAGGACTCCTCTCCACGGGGTTTGCTCCCGAACCCCACGGGGTGGCTCCCGATCCCCTCAGGGTTGTCGAAACTCTGCAGGCGCCCAGACCAGATTGATCGTCGGCTTTACCACCGAGATGCGAAGGCAGGTTGGATATAAATCATGCTATCACGACAAGGAAGTCCATCACACTCTTCCAAGTCTCCCATCCACCTCTCGTCTCGTCTGCTCGAGTCTTTCCGTTCAACCCTTTCTCTCCTCCTATATACCTACTGTCAAATCCTATACTGAGCTTTGTGCTTGATGGCAAAAATGGCTCAACCAACCGGCGGCGAAGACTACAAAGCTCGAGTGGGCTCTGTTGAGATGACCGCGGGAGCGACGGTCAAGGGCAGGGACAAGGCCGCCGAACTCCTGAGCAGCACAGAAGGCCGCGTTGTCGTCACGCCGGAAGACAACAAAAGGGTTCTCCGCAAGATTGACTTGAGAATTCTGCCAATCCTCCTGGCCGTCTACTGCCTCCAGAGTCTGGATAAGACCACCCTGTCCTACGCTTCGGTTTTCGGCTTGATCCAGGATACCAACTTGGTTGGGACACAATACTCATGGCTCGGGTCCATCATCTACATTGCGCAGCTCATAATGCAGCCGGCCATAAGTGTGTTCTTAGTGAAACTGCCTATCGGGAAGTTTACTGGTGTTACGGTGTTCCTTTGGGGCGCGACCCTCTGCGGGATGACGGCCGCCCACAACTTCCCTACTTTGCTGGTCACTCGATTCCTCCTTGGTGCATTCGAGGCCGCAGTCGGTAAGCACGAGTGGATCCGATTTTTGTCTCACACGCGCTGATGGGGTCTACAGCTCCAACCTTCATCGCCGTTGTCCAGATGTGGTACCGACGTAGCGAGCAGACGAACCGGAACGCGTCTTGGTATGCTATGTTGGGTATTGTCAACATTGTGAGTAGCTCCTCACCTCAACACCAGAAGAGAAACTGACATTGAATATAGCTGGGGAGTTTGTTGACCTATGGCCTGGGCCATATTAAGGGTAAACTACATTCCTACCAGATCATCTTCCTTTTCTGCGGCCTTCTCACTGTGGTTGTGTCCGTCTTTGTATTGTAAGTGAAGCTATTCCACGGTAACCTTCTACGTATTCGTCATGCTTACACGGAACAGCATCTTCATGCCCGACTCGCCATGGGAAGCAAAATTCCTCACACACGAAGAAAAGCTCATCTCCATCGAGCGTCTCCGCATGAATCAGATGGGTGTCAGCTCAAAGGTCTGGAAGTGGGAGCACGTGTGGGAAGCGGCACTGGATCTGAAGACCTGGCTGTGGTTCTGCTTGATCACTTCTATCGCGTAAGTACATGCATCTATAAAGCCCCTGATTGGACCGCCCGCTCACGAGAACTTCCTTCCAGTATTCCAAGCGGCGGCATCTCCACCTTCGGCCCTTTGATCATCAAGTCCTTCGGCTTTGACTCGTTCACCACAATCCTGTTCAACATTCCTTTCGGGGCTGTGCAAATTGTTTCAACCTTGGGCGGTGCCTTCCTCGCCACAAAGCTCAAGAAGAAGTCCCCGGTCCTCCTCCTTCTTTGCATTCCTCCAATCATCGGCATCATCATGTTGATGGTGATCCCATACACAAAGGGCAACCGCGCCGCACTACTCGTCGGCTACTACCTCATCTCCGTCTACCCCGGCATCTCGCCCCTCATATACTCCTGGTCCGCACAAAACACAGCCGGCGACACGAAGAGGAAGGTCACAACTGGCATGATCTTTGTCGGGCAGAGCGTTGGAAACATCATCGGCCCTCTTCTGTTCAAGCCCGCCGAGGCTCCGCGCTACACGAGGGGCCTAACCGCAAACCTTTGCCTTTTCGTGCTGATCATGATACTCGTGATCATTGGGGTCTTGTACATCAAGTTCTTGAACGTCAAGCATGCGAATATGCGCGAGGCGATGGGCAAGTCGCGGGACATTGTAGATTTGTCTATGGAGACGAGCAAGGATGCGAAGAACGCGGGCGAGGCGCTCAACGAAGACCAGGGCGGTGTTGGTGAGAAGGCTTTCGATGATGTGACGGATTTGAAGAATGAGGATTTCATCTACCTGTACTGACGGCTGGGGCTTGGTCGGTTGGCGGGATTGAACCGAGAGCGGCTCAAAGGATGGATAGTCACTGCTGCTGTATATACTGTTCCGAATATCTACTTTACACGATACACACACCGTATTCCGCGTATTCATGTGTTTATGATCAAGTCACATCCTAGAGATCGCGGTTCAGCTCAAGCAGCTTCGATCCCGACGTGGGAGACTTTGTCCATTTCACGATACATCTAAAATTCCATACTTCCAGAACATAAAGGGCTAGGGAATCTAGGTCGTTAAGAGCGCACTCGTAATTATCGACATCCCCTCCCCTATTGCCAACAGCATAATATGGTTTGCATGTGCGTGATTCTGCCCAAGACCTTTCAAGACCACTATACGCGCATTCGCATCCCAGGCTGAGACGATACTGGAAGCTGATGTCCGGTCCCTCAGCTTCTCTTCAAAAGGATTGGAGAGAGCCTTGCACGACCATCAAGCTTGAAGGAAATCCGATTCAATGGACGAATTCGTCTGCCGGGCTACATTTCCGGAGATGCTGCCGCTGACAACTCCGCATCGTCGCCCCAGACCTCGGCAGCTTCGGCCGTGTCAAACCAACTCCGGCCATCAGCAGATCCATGCACTTCTCCGCAAAACCACCACCTCACCTCTTTGTGCATACATCTTCGCATTTAACCTCCGATACGCGCGAACGGGATCCTGAGCCCTTGCATTACGGAGATGCCGGTGGACTGGATCGTAAGGCTGAGTAAGTATGGAAGAGGCAGCACAGACCGCGGCTGCTCCTCCTGCGGCGAAAAGACGTAGGGCTATTGTAAGTGTGGTCATGCATTTCCCTTGGCTAGACTACTTGCACCGGGACTAAGGCCTCTGTTCCGTAGAAATCTTGCGCCTCCTGTCGGCGTTCGAAAGTCAAGTGCGATGGAGAGAGACCCTGTGGCCGGTGCGCTTACAGCGAGCGAGATATATTTACAAAGACCTGACTGATGTGACGCCAGTTGCGCTACCTCCAACGCGGAGTGCGTATACCTGGAAGCACCAGCCGACCCCACTACTGAGTATGGTTTCTCTTCACTATCAGATCTAGGTTTTCGAAAGGGTCGTAACTTTATATTGTCCTCTACTCTTGTATTGCTATTTCTATTCTTACATTGCCTATGCTCCTGTTGTCTCTAGCTTTGTAGTCACTGACCATAGAAAGAAAGTTTGAGCGGCTTGAAAGTGAGATTGGCCTCCTCAAAACTCAGCTGGAAACTCTGCACGGCCTGCTATCCACGCCTTTGCCCAGCCAAGACAGCCCAGCGACTGCATCTCGCTACGTCCAAACGTACAATGGTGCCTCAACTGGGATGAGCCACGCAATAGGTGGTCAGCCAACATCGATTCCGCGGATGTTACCACCTATCAGCTCCTTGGATATTCATGAAGGGCCATTCAGCACTCCGGACCCGGGGAGCGCTACACGTACCGGATATCCCTATGACCTCTCAGCTCACAACGGTTCTGCTCTATACACACCAAGTCTCCCTCAAGCCAGTTCTCCGCGGCGAACTTCGATGGAAGGGACCAGCAGGAAGCGGAAGCGGGGAGCTTTCATAGTTCAGACTCAGGCGTTACCCGATCTCGTCACGAAAGGCGTGGTGTCCGAGGAGGAGGCCGCGTTCTGGTTTCGATCGTACGTTGAAATCACACTTCCCAGAGATCGAGCTGTGAATGCTGACTGTATGGACATCCCAGATTCTTTACAGGAAGTGTACGTACACGAGTCTCTCAGCGTGGTGATCTCTGTCTATGCGGTCTTGCCTGCTAACCACTGATAGCATCGATTGGTACCTGTGTTCTGCCTTCGGTTCGATACGATGCCATCAATACGTTCTAGGAGCAGCTTCCTCTTTGATGCAATAATCACCGTCGGCTGCAGAGCCGAGAACGGACCAGGTTCGCAGTCGTATCAGCGGCTCCAGGCTCTCTTGCGGGATCATCTGTCGAATTTTCTGCTCCAACCCACGTCACCAGTCAGCAAATCCATTGAAACCGTACAAGCTCTTCTCGTCATGGCAAGCTATTCAGACAATGGATGGCTTAATACCAGCATAGCTCTAGGTTTGGCGCTGGAGCTAGAGCTTCCGGAAAGCGTAGAGCAGCTCATGGCGAGAACGGTTGGGGCAAGCATCGAGAGATATGCGAAAGGAGTGGATGAGGAAGAGAAGCGGTTATTCCGGCTGACAAGAACCTGGTACGGTGTGCTTAATCTAGACCACATGTGAGTGTCCGGCAGGCCTCTTAGTCTCTTTGACCCTTGTGACTCATCAAGTCACTAGATTCTCCCTCGACGGCGGTAAAAAGCCCGCTGTTACTCCCGCCAGCTCGCCTCGCCGGCTAAGGGCTCTTCTTAGTCATCCTCAGAGGACGCCTGTAGACCTCCGACTTTTTGCCCAAGTGGAACTCAATGTCATGCGGTCATCAATGCTAGAAAATCTCCCCCGCACCTCCGATTTCTCCATGGACACTGAAGAGGAGGCAGAGCTCGCCTCTGTCATTCGCGGTGCACGTATCGACCTTGACCTCTGGCTCGAAGAATGGAACAGTATCATCCAAAAGCACAGCCACGAAGCCGATTCAGACACAAACATCACACTCCTGAACCTACAGATCCAGCATGAATGGGCTCTCATAACCCTGCACTTGAAAGCGATCTCAATGATGGGCGTCGAAAACCTAGCCCTAATGACCGACAAGCAGCGCAACATCATCCTCGCGGCAAAGGAAGCCGCAGAGCGACACCTTGAGCTCCTGCTCCACGCGTCCTCAGCAAACGAAGGCGACTTCTCCTCCCCAGCCTCCGAGCGCACCTACCTAGCCAGCTTCAAATGGACGATGGACTTTGTGTGGGCAAAGTGCGCATTCTCCGTGCTGCTGGTTCTCCGATTATCCATGCTGCTGCGCGACCCACCGGAGCGCCTCATGCAGCTATTGCGCCAAGCCCACGAGCTGCTCGAGGAGCTGGAACGCGGGACCGGCGGGCAGATCGCCTACTTCCAGATCCTGGCCGTCAGTGTGGAGAAGTGCGAAAAGGCGCTCAGAGAGCACATGAGGCAGAAAGAGCTGCAGCAGCAATGCGAGAGCGGGAATGGGGTAGGTGGGGCGGCTGCTTTTGTAGCAACGCCAGGGGAGCTGGGCGATAGGCAGAATGGTGGCAGTGCTGGTACCCCGGGGAATAATGACGCTGAGCAGGACTTCCAGGCGTATGCTCCGAGGGAGCTGCTGCTGCAGTGGGATTTTCCGGGCCTGAATCTGAGATATATTCCGATTGGCTGGCAGGATCTTCTTATGGATTTTGACACTATGTTCTAGCTTGGTTATAACGAATATTGCAGATTCCTCTGCGCTGATCGCCGGTGTGCGAATGCAGTTGAATCGTTGTCTGCATGCCCTTCGGTGGTTCGGTTTACCCAGATTGAGTCCTCTGCGAGAACATTGGAAAGTCTGCCGGCGAGCGAGGGCCGTGGAAAGGGATACTTCCGGCAAAGGTGTGGGTCTCCGCTGACGGCGATGAGCTCCTCCTCCACAGCATCAAGCCCTTTGTCGGTCATGCTGAAGGAGACGGGACCAAGGCGATATCCGAACATGCCGAAGGATGTGGCCATGCATCGCAAGCACTGGATGCCGCGGCTGAGCGCAGGACACTTCTTGCTAGAGCCCGAGACGTGGAGTTTGGTGATACATTGCGAGGTTATAGGGGCATTGCGAATGCGCTATATACAATGCTCAAAAGGGAACGATCGTACCCATAGACACTGCGATTTGAGCGGCGGCCAAGCGCCCCTTTGCACTCCAGCCCAGCGCGCAGCACGTGACCACTTTTTTGACGCCCGCTGGCATTGCTCGGATACTTTGTGCGTGATCCGTCTCCAGTTCATAGTTTGTGGAATACATCTGCACGCCGTGCTCGCTCCCGTGCTGTCTATGTAGCCCTCAGCAGCGGCAGACAGCCTATAACGAGGCACAGCTGACAATTCTGTGCTGAGTTACCCATAGCGGACCCTACGAACAATCTTGCACGTCCTCTCACTTGATCTCCAGGCGCAATGCATCATACTGCACATACACCGACTGCGGCAGTAGAGCAGGTTCATAATTCGTCGCCCTTGCCGGTAAGCTCAGCACCAGCTCATTCACCCCTTCAGAGAGAACTTCGGTGGGGAAGGTGAACTTGTGCGCGACGTTGTAGCAAATGACGGCGGACCTAACCGCGCATGAGCTGCTGTGGTAGTAGCTGCTTTACGGTCAGCTCTTCTGTCAGGCAAGGATACGGAGAAAGAAGAGGGTAAGGGAAGAAAGACGCACGGAATCACCCAAGGTTCCAGCTCCTGCTGATTCACCACCACAGTGTAAGGGAGATTGGCGTAGGGCTCGGACGCGTTGAAGATATCTGTGTTCCCCGCAGCCGTCTTGACGCCGGCCAGCTGGATGGTAAGTGTTGCTTCCCGCTTCTTGTTTAGCTGCTCGTCGGTAGCGTTGAACAGGATCGTCCAGTTGTTCACGTTCTCGTAGTAGGGCTCCGGGCGCAGGAAGTTGGCCTTGCCACCGAAGACGCTCCAGTGGATGTAGTTCATGTCCTCCGATTCCTGACTCTCGCCTACTCGGAATACAACGCCGTCAGGAAAGTCAGTTGGGAAATCGTACGCCGCCCAGTAGATACGATGCTCTCTGGGATGCAGTGAATGCGTCTCGTCGAGTTCGTACCCGTGCTTGTACTCGCCGCTGCTTTTGTCGGGCGTTCCGATACGCCAGAGTTCTATCCCGGCTGATTCTTCGCGCCAGCGTGCATGGGTTGTGTGGACCTTTCCTGCGACTACATCTATGTTGTCCTTTTCGTACTGTCCGAAGATGCCTTCGGCGTAGACGGTCAGCCGATACTTTCCGGTCTTGACTTGGGGGATCTCAACGTCGCCAGTCGCTGGATCTATGTCGGCCCAGTACTGATGACCACTTGCGTCAAGCGCGTTGTCTTGGAAGTCAACGCCGTTCTGGGCCAGCACGGCGATGGGACGGATGGCGCCTTCGGGGAGGTCAATGTGCCCTCTCCAAGTCGTTCTCTTTGAGGAAGGGATGTAGTTGGGTACGTGCTGCGCTATGGAATCATAGAAGTCGACGTTCCAAACCGGAGATGCATACTGCAGAGCTTCATTGCGAAGATCGTTCACGGTAGCTGATGCGGAGCCTTTGTTGTAATGGAAATATTGCTATTCAGTGTCAGATCTTGTCCGCATCACATGAAGTTCCATTGAGTTATGGCTGAAGAAAGCATTAACTGCGTACCGGGCCAAACGTGCGATCAAATCCGTGCGTGATGTTGGGTGTCCCAGCGCCGTGATGATTGGATACTATGGCTCGTGAGCACAAACCTTCTAGTAGCGTCGGTCAAACTGACCGTAATAGTTGTAGACAATACCGTCCACGACAAGATCCGAATGAAGTGGTCCGCCGTAGTATGTATCCTTGGTATTCATCACAAGCCAGGCGCCGAAGGTCGAACCGTCAGGGCTCGTGGACCCATCGGCAAACATTCCATGTACGCCATGATCTCGCCAGGTATCATGAAACGTGTATTTGCCGAAGTAGTCGGACATCTGCACAACGTATGGATCATCGGGGGTCTTGCCCATGTACCAAGTTGCATCCTGCACCGTGACCTGACTTGCAGTGGCATGTTTCGATGGCAGTGGAGCGTAAAGCTCCTCATTCGTTGAGAGATGGGTCCAAAGGGGGTGTTCGGTCTGAAAAGCGTACGGAACTCCTGCAGGTTCCGAAGAAACGGCTTTGTTTCGTTGTAGTACGCGAGGCGGCTGAAGGTATGAAGCCCGGTCTCTCCCTCTCGTAGGAACCAGTACTGCTCAAGCATTTGACCTGTCGGTGGGTAGGTCTCACTCATCACGATCCCTCCGTAGGGCGTGTTGGTCGAATCCACCCCTTTGATAAGCTTGTATCTTGGAGCAATTGAGCCGGGCGTGTAGAAACCGGAAGGCGTGCAGTAACAGTCCAAGTATGGCCCGATGCCACTGTTACCAGAGCCCGTCGCGCCGCCCGGTGTCGGTGTCACATAACTTCGAGCCCCGAGAAGATCTTGCTTATCCAGCAAGAGCTGATCAATGGCCCCGGTCGATTTGTTGACTGAGGCATATAGTCGATCATTGGCAATAACCAGGCGTACAGAGTCCTCAGTTGCGTTCAGAAAGGCGAAAGCGCCGGTCAAAAACGACCAACACATGATAAGGTTGACAATGAGTCCGCATATAGATTGAGGCATCATAAGAGATGTGGAGGAGCCGGCTTGCTGCCCGCTCTCCATCACTTACGCTAGTTTTATATCCAACCTTTCACTTCCTCCTCGCAGCTACAGAACGACATCACTCGGGATAGCGACACCGAGCAAAAGCAGCAAGCAAGCGCTGAGGTTGCTGACGATGACCAAATAAACGCCTCCATGAGGTCCTCCATTTGGACTGAAAGCCTCATAAGCTTTACGGGGAGCATTTTCCACGTATCGACTTGGAGAACTACGCGAGTAAGCATGAATAGAAACGGCTTCGCTGAGCGTTACACCGAGCTTTAGTAGAGATTATCAAAGGGCGATCTAAATCAGGCTTTATGACTCCTCAGCGGAGAGAGAAAGAGCGTGGTTGCGAGCAGAGAGCGGAGGTCAGCCAAGCTGTAGAGTGACGTTAAGGTTTACGCTATGGAAGCTGGTGCGGGGACGGGAACGGCTGCATTTGGCCCGCTCGTGCCGTTCCCCTCGTTCGCGCTGTTTTGCACCGGTGCCCGCATCCCCTGCTCCAAGCTGGGTGCAGATCACCTCAAGGGGGAAAGACGACGAGGATCAGGAGGCGACTCTGACGAGGATGAAGGCTGCCGCATCCCCCTGCTCGTGTCACGTACGGGGCGCAGTCAGAATTGTCTGCAGCCCTCGCCCTCCCTTGAGCGAGAAGGGGATACTCAGCGGCCACACGTGATTTCTGGTTATTCTCACGGAGATATCGGCTAAGTGCTAGGATGGTTTGTGCTACTCGTACGTGCTACATTCTCACCAACACCACCCTCAGATGAAGGTCCTCAGGAACTCTCCCAGAGCCATGATCGCCATGGCTTGTCCGTACGGCATACTGGTCAGCGCAATATCCTTGTAGTGCTGCAGCGTCTCGCCCATCGCTGTGCCAAAGCTCACGTCAAGCAACTCCCCTTCCTCGTTGATCCTGTCGAGCACCGCTTTCGTAGCCTTCACGGCAACCTCCTCGTATTCTCGCCCGATATACCTCTTCCGTACCGCCTTCAGCATACCATACGCGAAACCTGCCGTTGCCGAGGCTTCGAGATAGCTTCCTTCCTCCTCGGGCACATCGAGCAGCGTCCTCCAAAGCCCGCTCGGCGCCTGGAGCTTCTTCAGCGCTCTGCATTGAGCCTCCAACACGTTTACGAGATGGATTCGAAACGCGTCGTTGGCCGGTAGGTCTAGCAGCTCAATGAAGTCTGGTATGACTATTGTGAGCCAGCTGTTGCCTCTTGCCCACCGTGCGCGCGCGAAGTTGTGGCCGACGCCTCCCGGTGCCTTCTCGTCGAACTTCCAGCCATGGAAGAACAGCCCCGTAGATGTGTCGAAAAGGAACTGGATGTGTAGCAGGAATTGCCGTTTCGCCTCCTCCACATATTCGGGCCGGTTCAGCAGCTTCCCAATCTTGGCCAAGGGCAGGACCGTCATCATCAGCGTATCGTCCCACAGCTCGTTCGTGTTTGGAGTCAGGTAGGTAACGTGCTGCATGCCGCCGTACGGTGTCCGCTCCAGGTCGTACATCGCCCACGACGCCCAAGATTCTAGCCACGGAAGGAAAGTCGAGTTGCCCGTCTTCTCGTACAGGTAAGCCAGCGTCAGGAACACAGCCATCGTGTTGATGTTTTTTGTGGTCCCTTCGGCCAGGCGCGCGGTGAACCAGTCCTCAACGACCTGCAGAGCGGACGAAGATCCAGTCAACAAGTGATATTGATAGACGCCATACAGCCCCACGCCGTGAGTCCATTCCCAGTCGTTCCAACCTTTCGTGTCTATTACTCGGCCGTCTGGCAAGCGCAGAAGGAATTCCCCGGTAGTATCCTTGATGTTCACCAGATTGTCAATGAGCAGATTGACAGTCGTGTGAACATCGGCAGCACGCAGGCCGTGAGCTTGCAGAGGCGTGGGCATAGTGACAAGTAATTGGGTAAGAAGAGCAAAGATGGTCAATCTGATGTGATACTGGCTTCGATCCTTCGAAGTAGAGTGTAGGAACGACACAGAGAGTTTTCAAGTATTTTAGCAGAGTAAGGCATTATTCCGAGTTTCGCGATCCAGTTGCCCCGCTGAGAGATTGCTCGTATGATGCTACGTGCTCCGCGGCTTTCTTCTCCGAAAACCCGACGGAGCAAGGTCCTTGCCAAGCCTGTCAAGAATGCCAAGCTCCATGCAACCTCACAGTGGCGCCTTTCGATCTGCGGGTGTGGAACAGGATCATGAACTCCGCACTCCGAGGGCGGGGAATGAGGGCAGGGGGTGACGTGGGATTGAATAGAGCTGGGAAGAGGCGGAAATTCATCGCCCGAAGCTTCGGGCTCTCCTCGTCCGAATGTCTGTCTATATCTCTCCCCATGGTTTACTGAATCAAGAGCTCAATCTCATCTTCCAAGTCATACCTCTTCTCTAGCTACTCCACATTTCTCTTCATCATGGCTAGCCCTCAGATGATCGCCGACGATGGCAAGACCAAGGTCGCTGCAGACATCTCTCAACTCGAGAAAGTCATGTCGCCGTCCGAACCTAGAAAGGATAGTATGAACTACGACCGTGTCGACAAAGAGCTTGCGAAGTATGCCAACGCTGCGCGTATCGATATCAGCGAAGCCGAGAACAAGCGCCTCAAGCGCATGATTGACAAAAGGGTACTCACGATTATGGTGTTTACGTACTTTTTGCAAGCGCTCGACAAGGGGACTATGTCGTTCGCCTCCATAATGCACATCAGGGAGGATTTGAACCTCTATGGGCAGCGGGTAGGGCTTCTTCTCCTTTGCAGATTCCTTATCGCTGTGGCTCTTGCGCAAAGTGCTGACTCGGATTAGTACTCTTGGCTCACCACCTGTATCTACATTGCCGTTTTAATCGTGGAATACCCGACAAATTGGATCATCCAACGCGTCCCGATCGCCAAATATCTCGGCATCAACATCATCCTTTGGGGCTCCGTCCTCGCCCTGCATGCTGCTGCCAAGAACTTCACAGGCCTGCTTGTCCTCCGCACGCTTCTCGGTATCTTCGAAGCCGTATGCCAGCCGAGCTTCCTCGTAATGAGCAGCATGTGGTATAAGCGCGAGGAGCAGGCTCAAACCGTCACGTACTGGTACATGATGAACGGCGGCCAGCAGATAGTGGGCGGCCTCCTCGCCTACTGCTTTACTCTGATCAAGAGTGGTCCCATCAAGTCGTGGCAGGCTATCTTCATGACGTATGGCATCTTCTCGGTTCTCTGGGGCCTCTTCGTACTCTGGTGGTTGGTGAGCGACGCCTGTTCTCTTAACCCCCTTCAGTCTCTCTGACCAGTCTCCGCTAACAAATTGTCTTCAGCCCGACAGCCCCATGCGAGCACACTGCTTCAGCGAAGAAGATAAGCACCTCATGGTTGAGCGTGTACGGTCGAACCAGACCGGTCTCCAGAACAAGAAGTTCCGGCCAGAACAAGTCCGCGAGGCCTTGACTGATCCGCAAACATGGTGCTACTGCTGGATCGCCATCTGCACGACACTGCCGACCTCGGGATTGGGCGCTTTCGCCAATATCATCATCACCGGGTTCAAGTTCAGCATCCTCGAGACGCAGTTGCTGGCGATGGTGCTGGGCGCCTTCATCATTATTATACTTCTCACCTCAACGTGGCTTGTCAAGAAGACCGGGCAGAATCTGTTCATTATGGGGCTATATGTCATCCCGTGAGTATCCTCCTCTTACACTCTTCCTCCGGCCGAAGCCGATCGAATCTCCAGATGGATCCATGGGCTGACTCAAGCTCTTGAACAGTTCTTTCGTCGGCACAATCGTACTCTTGAGCGTAGAGAACAAGAATAAGGCTACCCAGGCAGGCCTCCTGATCAGCTACTATATCGTGCTCTCATTCTGGGCGGCGCAAACACTGGCCATGAGCATGATCTCCCGCAACACCGCCGGCCAGACAAAGAAGACCGTCGTGGTGGCCATGAATTTCATCGCTTGGGCCACTGGAAATGCCATTGGTAAGCTTACGCCCGTTTTCCGGTCCGGCTTACAGCGTGCTAACAAGACCGCACTTGCAGGCCCTCAAGTGTTCCTATCATACGACTCTCCCCGCTACTTCATCGCATTTGCCACACATATGGGTTGTTATGTGGTTCTGGTGCTCGTCATCGTCTTCCTGAGATGGCATTTGGTGCGCCAGAACGCGAAGAAGGATGCTTTGGCGGCGGCTGGCGTGCAGGAAGCGAAGGACGACAAGATGATTCATGCGTTTGATGATTTGACGGACAGGGAGAATCCGAACTTTAGGTATATCTTCTAGATTGGTAATCTTGCGGAGACAGCTCGTACTCCAGAAAAATTGTAAAGCAGTCTTTCATAGACGTAATGACCGCCCTGTTGGCGATTGCTGGTCATTCCAACGGCTTGGCCGCTCTTCGGCTTCAGCCCAAAGTGATGTTCTTCTTCCGAGGTTGTGCGTTTTCCCACGCGTCTCTGTGAATCTGCCCGATGGCGGCGCGTTCAGCACGGTCACCGTTCCATTGAATCAACATAACGTTGAATAAGCACCATCGATACACAGGGAAACGTTCCAGATCAAGCACACTTTTTCCATTGATGAACAGTTCACATCCGGCATCAACGGTATGCATGCATTGTCCATCTTCGACGCAACGAGGGTGACAGGCGGAGAGTAGCACGAATTCGTAAGCGCTGGAGTCAGGATTCGAATGAAGGCCTGCAAGCCAAGGTTGGTACAGGATGCCGCAGTGCTGACTCTCGGAGTCTAGAATCATCAGTGGGTTAGCGCTGACAAGCCTGACGCCATGGAAGTTCGAGCAACGGAATGGCGACTCAAGCGTGCGTGTCGAGCTTGCGAAACGGTACTGAGCGGCGCGCGCGGTTTCTGAGCAAAAGTGTAAGAGTCCTCGGGCTATGGGAATCGGTTCTCTCGGAGGTGCATGTCGTTCCTCGCTTGTTGGCTGCTGTGACGCAAAGTCCTGCACCGTATGCAAGATTCGGCGCGGCATCTGAGTAGATATCTCGAACTGCCCTACGGCGCTTTTGGGGAAGTAACGTCCCTCTACGTGTCGATCTAGGCAGAGCGCCAAAGGCCCTTCGCAGTACTGGGATGGGCCGGTCCAGCCAGCTCATGACCAACTAGAGCAATGGTTGTTCCGCCGCCTAAGCACAGAGCTCTCTCCAGCGGGAACCCAGAGCAACGCCAAAGGCAGCAAACTACTTGGTAGACCTGACACGAAGGAGTGTTGTAGCGTATCTCCAAGGACTGCTAGCAGGGCTGAAAGTGCGTTGAGAATATCTGAAGAGAAAGAAAGCCCCCTTGCAGTGTAGAGAGTGATAAGCGTAGCGTAGACTTGAAAGACTGCCATTTGCAAGGGACGAGATCTTCCCAGCTCCACCAAGCCCCATGGCAATCCCTTGCCGTTATGGTAATCGAGGTCCAAGGAGCGAAGGATGAAGTTGACGGAATGAGAGGTCGTAAACTGATCAACACGTGTATCCCCATGCAGTGTAGAGTGACAGTAGTGGTAGACCGCATGGTCTGTAAAGAAAAGGCATCTCTCGGAAAGAAGCCTCTCTTGAAGCGTCCAAGCACGTGTTTCATACCGAGACCTCGGAAAGACCTCTTCAAAACTTGGTGGTGTAATGGAGAAACATATATTGTCAATTACAACGGAGGCTTCGGTCCGAAGTCTTGTTCCCTGACGAACACCTGGGAGGGGAGACATCGCATCGTATGCTGATAATGCGACTAGGGTAAGTAGCGCTTGGCTGTAGATTATGCGCATGTGCGAGATCTGGGAGTGCTTCTGCAAGGGGTTGTCTTGCTCTATACACAGACAGTCTACCCAGAGAAATTTTTCATTCAGATCTCTTGTGAATTGTATAGCATCTTGGATCACCGTAGGAATATGCTGATACTCCCGAAGCAAACCTCCCGTTTGTTCGAGGGTGGCTCGATTTTTGGTAGTAGTTTGGAGCCCGGAAGCCTTACCCCAGACGTAGCTCAAGGCCAGGAATCTGCTTGACGAGGAGGATCGGATCAGTTTGTAGCCCATTACGTCGATCAGAGTTATATCGATCGGTGTGCGTTTCATCGGCTTCGAAATGCTTGTCGAGCTACAAGGGTGATGTTTCTGGCATTTGGCGATCCAGCCCTGAACGAGGGCTGTGTTTAGTACTGTCGAGGGTTGACGACCAATCTTACGTTGTATGTCGTTATCGTGCTGGGCGTGAGCCTCATCCAGGACTGGGCTACCACGAATCATGCCTCGATACGTCACTGAGTCCTCGACAAAGAGAACGGTCCGCGAAGTCTTCTCGCCCAGAAGGGTTCGCGGAGCCTTCCAATCAAGTCCCAGCCTGCATATAACTCTTAACCCATGCTTCTCTTGCCGCATCAAATCACCTCCCGGCCTAGAAAAGGTGTCTTCGGGCAACAGTAACTGTATTAGGCTGCAGAGCGGACACTCTCTTCTCTCTAAGGTCTCCTCTGCTGTGCCGTAGTCGAACTGCGCCTGGATCTCGCTTGTTGAGCTGTGGGAAGCAAGAAGTTCTTTGTATCGGGTGAGCCAAGGCCACCACGACTCGCAGACTTCATGACACAGACGACACAGTTCAGGCGTCTCTTCCATCATACCACACCGTCGGCGTAGTCTTCGGTAAACTGGGTCCGACGATAAGGTAACAACTGCCTGCGCCTCACGCCTCTTTGATAGTTATCCGCGAGGCTGAAGCCATAACTTGCTCGAGTGGCGGAGAGTTGACAGGCTACGAATTGTATGCAAGGGCGTAGCATGAAGGCGATTCGTACAGCTCCTGGAGCAGGTAGGCGACAAAACATGTGTCGAGGTTGAAGTCACGTGCAAGGCACACTTTCCTCTCAGCCTGCCAAGCCTTACCAATACTAAACCTCGCAGTCGCAGCACCATTGTTCGCTCCTGCCAACGCGGTAGTCCAGGGCGCGGTCAGCCTACACAAACCCCCCTTGCTTGACTAACGGTAGGAAAGACCATCTTCTTTTGACTTCACACCAGCTCAATAGTGCTCACGTCAACTGAGCATATTTCCATCTTTCATCTCGTTTGTCCGTCGTCCACTGCCAAAATGAAACCATCAGAGCTCAGATCAGTCCTCTGTTGCGTCGTCCTACTCGTAACGGCATCGTACATCGTTCTCCAGATGAGGAATTTCGAACGCATCATGCTCCAAAGCCGCCTGGACAGCTTTGATACTAGTTATGAGCTGTACAGCAGTGTGCAAAATACCACCAACAGCGCGATAGCAGGATCCACCAGCTCGCCCAGTGCTCTTGAGGTTTCACGAAACCTTACTGACCAGCCGTCTGAGGTGGCAAAATACCTCGACGCCTTGCTACATGTGCCGGGGTTCGAGGCATCGGACCCGGCTTCCTAAGAGGAGCTGACGGTACTCGCGAATGCTTCAGCCGTGGCACTGAATCGACTGGTTGGCGACTTACTGGAGCTTATATCCAACACTGCAGACACCTACAAAGCCCAAAACGTGAGTACTTAGGCCTGACTTAACGCTGACGGTTGAGATTATCGGACATTCGCTGATCCGTCCGCTTCAACAGCATCTCGCCTTTCTGGATCCGGTCGCGAAACTTCTTCCAGATCTCACAATCGACGGCGGGCTTCCTGTTCTCACGGTTTTGATACCCGTCCTGGTCCTGTACTACGTTCCATACCACGTCTTGACATGGCAGCAGTACCCCAGCTGGAAAACGGTCTATGTCGGCTGGGTTATTGCCGTGATTCCCACCATCGTAGAGCACGGCGGATACAAGACGTACCTGTCCCAAATGGTCTACTTCTGTGTCGCGGTCGCCTTAGTCATTAGCGAGATCTGCCACTGGAGGTTCGGCTGGTACGAGGACAGATATCGCAACCGCCTCGCCGAGGGCGAGATCCTTGATGCAAGGTGGAAGATCACCAAACAGGAGCTTCTGGACCAGATCGAGCGATACGGTCACTCAGTCGAGGAAACCCGCCTCAGCTTCACCATCGTGACGACTGCGTCGCCTCTACTGGGGTCGGTCTACCCTGACCCGAAATATGAGAAGCCCGCTTCGAACTTCGCCACGCCTCCATTACCGACACTTTTTAACTACAGTGCAGAGAATGAGAAGGCAGACCCCAACAGTACCTCCCGACTTCAGCCTCCACCAGCGCCGGCGTGTTCCGAGAGCCGGACGGGCTCTTCAATCTCACCCTCTCGGATGGTGTAGGAGGCAACCCGGGTTGTAGGGCGTTGGTTTTGCTCCTTGCAGAGTTTCGGCATGTTGGCGTTTTACAATCATCTTCATCACCATTAGCGACGGCGTTCTTTCAGAGCTAAAACCTCCCATCAGAGACGCCTTGTCACGTTGCGCGAGGGGCAGCATGGGTTGCAAGGGCTGTAAGGTTACTCGAAGCATCTTCTCAACAGATTGACATTACGAAAAAGTGGTTCGGTTCTCGATAGTCATATCATAAAGCTTCACACCTTACGCAAGGCCCTTGGCTTACAGCGCGGAGGACACAACGTCCACCGCCGGCTAAATTCTTCTCAAACAATTTGTCTCTCACGTGACTACATCTGTGCACGGCTAAAACTTCGGTCATCAAGACCAGACGTGGTCTGCGCAGTCCGTACAAACAAGTTGTATGTACGTGGAGCAAGGGATGTTTGATCTCAGATACGGCATGAATAAGCACAGCGACTAATGAGATGATCATGTATTGTGTTCTAGTCATCTAGATTCCCAGACAACCTCAACGTATCCTCAGACTACTCAAAATTCTCGAACACGATGGCCAAAACCGTCTCTTCTGCTACAGTGGCTGATGAAGCTTGACCCGCATCCGCATATGATCCACCGGTTTGGCAGTAACTTGCCGTGTCTGTCATAGGTTAGCCTTTGAATTTGATCAACACGTCCCTCGGTGAGCCTTACGTTGAACAGTTCACTCTTAACCTCATACTGCCCCTTCGCATTCTCCACCGGCCGCCCCTTCTCATCAAGCGCCAGCTCTCCCATCCCAACCTTCACAAAATCGTACCTCCTTACCGCACAAGCCAAGATAACCCTCGCCTCCAGATTCGCCAGCTCCTGCCCGATGCAATTCCTCGGGCCGCGCTCAAACGGGCGCCATGCACCAGCAGGCACCTTAGCATCTTCATTTCCATTGACCCTGGGCTTTTCAGCGGTGTCGACGCCATTCTCCCCAACGTCATGGGTATCCGTATCACCAAGCCAACGCTCCGGAACAAAGTCATCACCCGTATCTCCATAGACAGCAGGGTCTCGCTGGATAGCGGTAGCGCAATTATAGATGACCATGCCGTCAAGGCAGACTTCCTTGCCCTCGGGCAGCTTGATGAAGAAATTGGTGCCTTTGGGCGCCATGCGCGCCGTGCCAGCGGGCGGGTACAGGCGCAGGATCTCCTTGATGACGGCGGAAGTGTAGGTGAGTCTCTTGACGGCGTCTTCGCCACGGGCTAGCAGGACTGTGCGCGGGTCGGCGTCTCTGCCGAGGACGTCGTCAAGCTCCGCGCGCAGGGTGGCGAGGACACGGGGCGAGCGGGAGAGCTCGTAGAAGGTCCATTGCAGCAGGATAGAAGTGGTGTCGTGGCCAGCGAAGAGAAAGGACTTGACCTGATCCGCGGTGATCTGCAGAACCTCTTCGTCCATTTCGTCGACGTCCTGGAGGCTGAGAGCGAGAACACTGCGGGCTCTAGTGCTTTTCGTAGCGGCTTTCATCTCGGCGAACTTCTGCTTGATGGCGGATTTGATGGCGGAATCGACGGCGCGGCCGAGGCGGTACTGATGCCGCTTCAAGAACGGGTTGGCGTACAGCCAGCCGGCGCCGTTGTCGTCGGTGAAGGATGAGAGGAGGTCGCTGTAGTGGCGGACGATGTCGCTTTGCTCTGATTTTGGACGCTGGGCATCGAAGTCCATGTCCATTACTACGGCGCCTGCGGAGTTGGTCAGTAAGGCCAGGCTTTGGGAAGTAGGAAGAGGCTTACCGATGATGTCGAAGGTCAGGTTCACGCAGGGGTGGTCGAGGGTGAACTCATCGCCGGCACGAGCGTGCGCGTCGAGCACGTCTAGGAAGAGAGACGTCTTCTCCACGATTCGGGAAAGAAGGCTCATGATGTGTTGAGGTGCGAAGCCCGCGTTGTATCTCTTACGGAGGCCTTTCCAGGTTTCGCCCTGGGGTATCGTAAGATGACGTTGTCGTTATTGAGTAATGAGGAGACAAAATCCAGTTCGATGATAAGACGAGGAACAAAAACAGGTGCATCGCCTCAGATAGCCAACCTTCCGTGTAGTGTCTTTTCACGTGGGTACCTTGGTTATAAAAACGGAAAGATGACTTCGGATGCTTTGAGGATTATAGGAGTGCAGGAACTGAGCTCACCTGCGCCATGATGATGGAATGACTCCCAACAATCGGCTTGACATCCGTCATAGTAGGAGACTTCGGCGTGCTCCATGGATGCAGCTTAGTTGCTCTAGAAATCTGTTCCGCAACCTCATGCGAGAGCACCACGCATATGATATACGACGCGGGCCGCACATCGAACAGACAGATAGAGTTGGTGCCGACGGACTTGGCCACTGACATGAAGACATAGTCGATATGCCGGCGTATATCGCCTTTCCTGTAGAACTCGCCGATGACTTTCATATGGCCCAGGAAAATATTTGGCGGGGGTTGCGGAACACCCTCATTTTGCTTGATGCGGTAGTACTTCAGCGTCTTGTACGAATACCACCCTAAGATAACCAGCGCAAGCAAGAGTAGACGGGCTGTCCAGGCCATCGTCGCCAGTGTTTGTACGGTCGATTAAAGAGGCTTCCAGTTGCGATGAACACGTGACTCTAGATGACCAAACAGGCAATAAGTTGGCTCCGGGTCCAGGTGTTCGTGGTTCAACGTCGCACTGCGAGTGCGCTTCTGTCTCCCTTTTCGCAGAACGTGAGATACAGAGGCCTTAAGATGGATCGGCCTCTTTGGCCCCCAAAAATACCACATGTCCACACAAATTCGGATATTGCTGCTCCCGGCTCGGATCACGTGTGTGAGAGTCGGTGATTCGGCGGTTAAGGGCACGGCAAACCCCTCCGAATAAGGCAGGTGCTCAGAATGGTGAAATGTATAGAGAATTGAACAATCTCAAGTTCAAGTGTTAACATCTTATTCAAGCGTCATTGTTCAGCTTCAATTGTCTCGTTACATGGACGGAAGACAGTACGCCCGCCATGTTCATCACTATAACACACGGCTTCGGCCCAGCGTGACAGACACGGTTTCCAATATCTGAGGAAGATACACCACAAATCTCACACTCTGCCTCAGTGCGCCAACACCCACGCTCCACCCGCCAAACCCGCAACAACCCACACCGCAGCCGTGCCCGCAAACACCACCAATCCAGGCGCTCTCAAGCCCGCAGCGGCATCCGCATCGCCTCCGCCAGACCTGGGTTGAGTTGTCGCATCGCCACCAGACATCGGCCCCGTGATGGTTGGATACTGGGAAAGCGTTCTGCTCAGACTAGCGAACCCCGAGGTGAGAGACGCCAGATCCGACGAAAAGGCTGCAAGATCGGACGAGAAGGGCGCTACGCGTGTAGCAGAGGACAGGACCGCTCCGAGGGACGACGCCGCTTCAGTGGGGTAGCTCAAGGACTGCGCTGCTTCGGAGCGGTAGGGGAAGGCGACGATGGTCAGTGTAGTGCTGTGGGTGTCAGTGGAGGCTTGTCCTTCGCTGCGGTATACCTGATGGTCAAGGGAAACGATATGGATCTGAGTGTGCTTACTCGCCAATCGAGGTGAGGCATTGCTTCTCGCCGAAGCCGCCTGTCGCCGATGCGCACGTGTTGCCGGCGAAGCAGCACCAGCCGTCTCCGCAATCCACGCCACCGGAGCCGCAGACCTCTTGGACTGTGGATTGACGGACCTCGAGCGCAGGGCGGTAGACGGGCTCGGCCGAGGCAAGGAATGGAAGCGCGAGTAGAAAGAGGGAATACATGGCTATATTGATGAATGTTTACTAAAGTCTATCTCACTGAATGGTACTTCAACTGATGGTAGCTTGGAAGGAGAGAGTATGGGAAAACAGGGATGGAAACTCTTTTCTTGAGGTGAGAGAGCCATGCTTTAAGCAATTGCATCCTGAGCCGTAAGGCCGCCTGCCGTAACAGCTTGATGAAAGGATACTCGTATCAACTGGCGGATCAGCCATTAAGGCATGTAACCTGAAATAGAAATTGCACACTGGAACTTCCGCCATCTATCCAACTCTGGTACACCGACCGCTAGGGCTGCTATTTCTGGGCTGCGGACCGAGAGGCAGCCTAGGACGGCTCGGCCCTCGATTTATACCTCCGCAAGATGGGAAGTATCTAGTTACAGGATACGGGTTCGTTCGGTGCTTATGATACAGGCACGGTGTTTCGTTGGCTGTTGACTGTGGATCTCAATCTAACAATACGAGGCGTTGCCGGGATGTCAGAGATATCACGTGGCTCTCTAAGGCGAGAACTCGACCTCGTCTGACCGGATGTGAAGCAGTGACTGCTCACAAACAAAGGCAACATAAGCTCCGTATACCATAACTGGCAACGATGTGGAAAGTGAAAATGATAATTGACAATAATGTTTCCTTTCCATTTCTGACTTCACCATTGGTTCTTATCTACAAATCCGTTGACTTTTCCATGCATGTCTTGCCCCTTGTTTCCTTTCGTTCCCTCATAATGTTCCCATGCGTCTAAACGTCAATCTCTAGCAACACCGCTTTTGCGTCCTCCTCAATGTCCTCCTTCGCCAGGCGCACCGGGCGACATGAGCAGACGCAGGTGCCGTGGCAGCGGTCCGGGACTCCGCTGGTGCACCTGCACTGTAGCACGCTGTTAGCAGAGCGGACGACGAATGGGCTTCATCGTTCGTAGCGAGCCTTACGTAGGATCCGCTACAACTGACTCGGCTCGCGCCTTCTCTGCAGAGGGTTGAGCATGCTGGATGGTGGTCAGTAGGGTTGGGAAGCGAGCTGTGCATGCAAGGCCTGGTGACAGTGTTTCGTGGCCAGCCGTGTGGTGTATCTACACACTATGTGCCGGCGTGGAAGCAGTTGCCGGGCCTCGACGTAACAGGGAACGGGCACTGCATACCTGTCTGTACGGAAGCGGTCAGTATCTAAGAGAGAGAAGTGGGTGTCGTCGTTGGATGCAACATACAGTGTAGGAGTTGCATCGGATCTGGGCGACGGCAAGATTGACGCCTGCCGCAAGGAACAGGACGATCTTGAGCTGCATGATGCAAAGGATTCAGTTTTATATCGGGTGCTTGTCGATGGATGGCAGACCAAAGGTTGAATAAACGGCTAGGATGAAGGTCGACGACGGGCGGGCACTATGAGATTTTATATCGACGCCGGATGAGACGTCCATCCGGGCCTTTGACTTCCCCTCTTCCCTTTCGCTTAAGCTCTGCATCCTGCATACACACGATGTATGCAGTCGACTGTTGAAGACATGGGTCTAGACGTTGTTTACCCCAGATTCTTAGCAGCGATGGTTTGCTTGGTGTAGCTTGTTTTATACCCGATACAAGGAAGCTAAGCCTACCAGGGCAGGTGGTTAGATACAGATCGCTATAGGTGCATACAGCTTGTTCGCCCTGCATGCGGGAGACGGTCCTCGTGCGAGAAGAGACACCATTACTTGCGGAGGCATGTTGGTAGGCATCTTGTTAAAGCCGCCAACCTCAACACGGATAAGTCTATTGCCTTAGAACGAGTAAGTGCCAGCACACAGCTATCACGCGTATATTTCACCTATAATATTATCCACGCTGAGATAACACACTTACATAACCGTATACACGATAGATTCATTGAGGAAAACGCGTTTCCATGTTGTTGTTGCACCTTAGGTAGGTAGCTTGTGGTGCAGAGTGTACACACGTTTAAAATGATGCTTCTAATAAAATCTTCTTGGCAAGAGGCAATGTAGAACTACCCGAGATAGCTTCACCCTCTACCTCCCGTGCTAGGCGGTGGAATCACAGTTGTCGGCGTAAACTTCTTGACCTCATTCACCGCGCTCGACCCACGAACCGTATACTCCTCGCCAATCCCTTCAAATGCAAATTACCCAGTTCCGTGTCTTCAAAGTGGAACGGTCCAATATCCACCGATTTGCCTGCATCCCAGTTGTACCTGTCAAAGACATGAACACGGTACTTCAGCGACCCACCACCGCTCGCTTTGGTCACAACGCCAGTAACGCTGTAAGAAAAGCCGCCAATGGCAAAATACCAATCCCAGCTCTGATCCTTGGTGGCGTAAAGTTCTTCCAGGAGCTCCGAAACGCCTTCTCTCCACTCGCACCTGAGATGCTCTTGTATGCAGCCGCGGCCTCGTTCTGCGCAAGGGCCTTGACCGACTCCCGGAACTTCGAAAGCCCGCTCATCATGGATTCGGGGGTCACGTTCAGATCGTCGCCGGAGTTGCCAAGGTAGTGCCGCATGCCGCGCTCAGCGTTGACAAGGCCAAGTTCTCCGGCGGCCACGGCGACGGTGTAGAATTTGGCTTTGGCAAGTCGGTCGCGGATGCCTGCATCCTGGGAGTTGTAGGGACCGATGCCGTCGCCATCGGCGGGTTTGGGAGGGTCGGCGGGCGCAGGGGGAATCGAAAGGGCGCGGGGCAGAGGATTAGCGCTCGTGGAGGGAATCTTGGAGGCCAGAAATGTGGCAGTGAGGAGGAGAAAGGATATGAGACTGTTGGTGGTGTGCATGTTCGGCTTGTATTGTAGAGCCGTAAGACTCTTGAAGAATAGAAATGGGTTGTTAGGAGCGGAGTACTAATGGAAAACCCAGGAATTGATATCGCGGGAGTTCTTGATTTATCCTCATCTCCTCGCAGTGTGATAATTTTAGCTCTTGGCCCCGTATCCATATGCCATGCGGTCTCGGCACTACCTTCATCAAAAGTCACGAGGGGCCGTCCAATGATTTACCAACGATCGGCACAAGTGCGTTGCCAGATGTAGACCTACGGGTCAGGTAAAGAGCGAGCAACGCATCTTCGACCTGGAATCATGAGTGTGGGGATCCCACAAGCGGTAAAGAGGCGTGTTTCGAAATAAACGAGACTACGCTAAAACAGCCACGACTAACGTCACCAAGCCCTGTCTCTCTTCAGGTAAATGGCTGGCAGGGGCTGGAGTTGCGGCTTTAGGAACTTTTCGCAAGCTCCAGCTATCAATTCTATGCAGGCAGCTGTATCATCGACAGAAAGCTTGAGCACGCTGCAACAGCAGCTTTTGGTCGAAACCTGATCCCTATCTCTAGATTACCAAGAAGGGTATAGAGGGCGGTGGCGCCACTGTGGCTGCTTTAGCCTTTAGCGTAGTCCTGTTCATTTCGAAATGCATCTCCGTACCGTCAGTTCACTGCCACCACCATCTACCAGGCTGAAACACTGGCTGAGCTCTACAGCTCATATTCGCAAGGCTTCTCGTGTTCGCAAGGCTCTCCTTGCATCATGCAGCAATACCTATCTACTTGACCGGTCGAAATGAGCCTCGCTTGACAAGACCTCTAATGTAGGTTCTAGACAAGAAGATAAAGCTTGTTCCAACTGCGCAAGGGGGATTTTGGTAAAGAAACGTGACCATATCAACAGATCAGCAACACCCCGCACAAAGGCGCGCAGCAGACACTTAATCCTTTTTCCAAAACGCTAAACTGCTTCTCGAAACGCTAAACTTACGAGTCCATGTCTAAAGCTGCGTTAAAGGTCCTGTCAAGCGAGGCTCATTTCGACCCGTCAAGCAGATATTTCGCCTTCTTCTCACATCCGACCCTCTCTACCCGCGCTGTATGTCATTGCACTCGAGCTATACGAATTCATTCTGAGGACACGATAGCAAGGCATGAAGGAGGGCAAGACAGCTAAGGGAGTAACTTTGCCTTTATCCAAACCTGGTCATGTGCTATTAGAACCGTCTTATGCTCTCCATGATCATGCCATCTCCTTGGAAGAACACTTTCGATTTGCGAGTTGCAGAAGATTCAGTTCGTACAAACCTGAAACTACTAGATAACACCCTCTGAGAGAGTGATGAGCTGGAAAACAGGTTTGAGCTTTATAAGGCATAATAAATACGCTGTATTCCCGATACACCTAGGGGATTACCGTCAAAACATTCCAGATATTCGTCTCAACGGAGCTTGAAGAAGATGACTGAACCATGTGTGTGGGAAATCTTACGGGTGGTGATAACGCGCACGCGGCACGAGTAATCACTTGCGGCAAGACAACGCCATGTGGCGATACGGTGACCTTTATTTGAAGCTGTGCTAGCAGCTTAATTATTTGGCGCGAGCTTCGAAATGTGCTCAATCAACGTACCATTTACAGCCCTCAGGGACAAGGTCTATAGTATTAAAGCCACCCAGGTAAACATTACGTGCCATCCCAGCAATCATATACATATCTCGTCGTCCGACTCATCCACACCAGCACCGCGTCGCTGATTCCGACAAGCGTCCAGCACTTTCCGGTCGAGCATCGCCTCTTTGGCAACAGTAATGCACTCTTTGATGACCTCAGGATCGGATGATTCGGGCGTGAGACGCTCCCACAATTTGTGCGCCGCGCTTACCGCTGCGCTGAACATGGTTGAGACGTTGGGTGGGAGTTCCATAACCTGTGCGTGCTGCAGGCCAGCTACATAGTATTCATTGTTTTCCACACGTTTGACGCTCGCGACCAGGCCCACGAGAAGGCCTTTCGAGGGTATGTCGTTGGCAATAACGGTGGACTTGTTGAAGTTTTCGTGCACCCTTTCGGTGAGACTGTTGTTCTGCAGAATCAGCGCCATGGGTTCTGGGCTTTTCTCGGGATTTGTGCCTTTGGTCAGTTGGCTCCATGGCTCTCCGAGGCCTAGGCCAATCCACCGGCTGTCAGGTAATTGGAATATATAGTTCGAGCCCATGTCGAGAGCGTTGCTCCATCCGTCCTTGGCATGCGTTGATCGGAGGATTAGCCCTGGCAGTTCCACGAGCAGTCCAGATTCAGTTGGTTCCGCTTCAATCCTTTTCCAAAGCTCGTCAGGGCCGGCCCACCAGTCATGTATGTCATGCGGGATGGGGTCGCGAAAGATGATGGAGCCCAGCAAAAGCCTGGTATAGGCAGTTTTCTGGGTGCTCTTGAAAACACCAAGCTCAGCGGGACTTTTGGAATCATTGCCCATAGCGCTTTCATTTTTTCGTCTTCGTTGTCAGGAGCATTGATGACAGGCGTCGGATCGAGGTCCATGAGGGTCGACAAGCAAAGCGCCTCGTCCGAATCTTTGGACAAACCCCGAGACATGACAGCGTCGCGGGTAGCGATGATGCCCTCATACAAGCCTTTGAGGATCTCCTTCTGCTCTACAAAGGTGTGGAACTTAATGGCTCTGTAGCTCATGGTGATCTCCGTGTTAGCCGCAAGGGCTGCCCTGGACGGAAAAGCTTGCTGCAGAATGGAGTTGAAGAGCTTGCGTAGCTCTACAGGTCCATCTGCGAATTGAAAGTACACTCTCTGAGCGAGCCGGCCTTCTTGTAGCGTCCACAGTCGCTGCATCTAGCTGGAATTGACCACTCGGGTGAAGGCTTCCAAAGGGGTGGTGCCCTCGTAGCTGAATTTCTGCACGTAGGCATCTAGGATAAGCACTTCGGTGGCGAACTCATAAGTATCTCTCATCTTCTGCATAGCCTTCTTGTGCAATCTTTCATCCTTCTTGTGCACGGGTACGCACATGGTATCGATCCATAAAGAGCGCGACTGCGGCCTAGGGATCTTTAAGTGCTTTCTAGAGCGCGACCGACGTTGTCGGGTCGGTAGCTGTCCGATCAAATCGAACAAGCGCTTCAATGACAGTGATACAATGGGTTATCATCAGGATCCCCCAGGCCTTCCGCCCAGATATGTGAGATAGCAACGAAGTCAGCTTCTGAGCTCTTGTGCACGCTGACTGCACTTTTCGTATTTCCTGGTGCTCTTCGAGATTCAGCACGGGTATATAGTCTTGGTCCAAGATTTCGCCGAGATCTTCAAGCTCGGCCTGCACCAAATGGCACTCGCAACCTTTTGTTGCGTGAACAAGCTGATAACGTTCCATTGAATTGATCTGATTCCTAGAACAGAAGGCCTCCTTGCATTGCGAGTGATCCATTTCCGCTTTGGGCGGCTGCATGTTTGCGTAGTACCAGACCACGATAGAACTGCTCTTTCCCATGATTCTGGAGATGTCGCTGGGACACCAATTCATTTTCAGCATGTGCTCCTGGAGGAACGGATTCGTTATCGCTTGACCGACTTCGATCGCGGTGAGCAGCTTGGGATTTTTGCCGTGGAAGTGATAATATATCCTCCACCAAGACGTGGTCAGGTACGTTCCCAGTGCCATCAACGCGAGCACCTGATCAGTCTCCAGAGGCTTTGGATCTAAGCGCCGAGCGTACAGATCAACGTCTGAACCAGCTTCATGCTTTCTTGAAACCTGTCATACGTTTCCCGCACTTCTTCAGCATACTCAGCAGTCTTCTGTCCACTGGAAATGCGCCAATAAAGCTTCCGCCACATGCGCAGTTTCGCCTTCCAGCTCATGCCTGCGGATTCCTCAGCCATGTACCCCGCCCAATCCACCACGATGCTCTCCAGATACCGCGTACTCAACCATCTCTCCCCATTATCGCCCTCTTCATGAACAACCGCTGCATATCAGGCTCCCAAAAGCAACCAAGCGTCTCGCTCAGGAACCCAAAATATAGTCACGTCTGCAGGAACGCAGCCGTGGCGTCTTTCGTTGCCGGCATTGTGCGTGATGCTGAGCTTGCTGTCGCGGATCGAGAGCTCCCAGCCGTGGCGGGCGGGGTAATCGGCGAAGGGGCCGCCGTCGTAGGGGGAGGTGCTGAGGTAGGGGATTCTGAGCGAATCCGCTAGGGTGGGTTTGCAGGGGAGAGGTAGGTGGTCTATGGCTCTGTCCCCGACTCGAGGCTTGCCATGGGGTTTTCCTAGTCTTGCGGAGGCAGTAGGGAGAGTGGTTCGATTCTTCCGCCTTTAGGAAGTGGTACATGACGCCATGACGGTGGAGCAGACGGAGCTATCAGGGTGCCCGACGACCAGAAAAGGAGTTTGGGCGAAGCTTATTCCAACCTTGGCGGTGGCTTGCGGCTGAAACCTGTCGTATGTATATACGAGCGGCTCGAGTCCATTGGGCTGCGGCGTTGGGTCAGGCACGATGGAGACAGACAGCGGGCCTCGAACAGGAGACAAGGACTGCAGAGAGGATCATTGAGTAAAAGTAGACATGGAGACATCAAGTCGATGGAATCAAGTCAGTGAAACCGATACAACTACCTCTCATGTCTCGTATGGTGACATTGTGACAATACAATAAGCCATCCACTGCACGCCCGCGTCGGCTTCACAGATGGAGAGACCTCTAGGATTATACTCAGTGCGTAGTAGATGAATGAATCGTGATATCTTGCCATGATTTCGGAGCTCTATCGGAGCTCTTATCATAACTCTTATCGTAGGTAGCTCTTATGTGTCGAAACGCCATGTCACTGTTGAAAAGCAAAAGTGCGAACGCATTATTGCCTTCGCAGTATCCAATATCGAGATTCAACACTCAGGAACTGATGTTGTATGCTCGAAGTGGGATTGAGCTCGCACGAAGAGGCTGGACTCTGCCTTTGGCAGTCTGATCACGTGTGAAGAGCATGTGGAGATGGATTGCGGGAGTTCCCCAACGCATCCTTCTTTTTGCGGGGCCGAGGGGGCCCTCAAGGCGCGTTGATCGTCCAGCCTCGGTGATGGACAGGCGTCTCGCAACTCAAGACTACCGCGACCTTTTGCCATGTTCCGAGACTGGAAGCGTCGGGCCCGCTCAGAGCGGCGCTTGCAGCGCGGCCGGCTCCACTCTAAGAGACGATTGGCGTTCATGGTAGTAGCTTCGTGATGGTCTTCAACGAGAACTGGGTGGTGATAAAAGCAATTGTACCTTGGCGCAACCATGGAGCAGACTAGCTGTAACCTCTCAGTGCACTTTCAGATTATCGAAACCCATAGCGACATTTTCAATCACCCTCATAACTATGCCACAACATCTCAAAACCGCCGCTGGTCCACCCGTCGCAACTGGCTTCTCCACGAATGTCCCAAACATAGTTGAGAATGTAATAGAGCGCATTCGATCCGAAGGCGATTCCGCGGTCCGGCAGTTCTCAGAGACATTCGACAAGTGGTCGCCGGCGTCATTCAAGCTTTCGAAGGCAGAAATCGAAGCCGTAGTTGCACAGGTCCCCAAGCAAACAATTGAAGACATCAAAGAAGTTCAGGGTAATATTCGGACGTTTGCCAGGGCGCAGCGCGAGTCCATCAGGGACTTTGAGCTTGAAATACGGCCTGGAGTTCACCTTGGTCAGAAGAATATCCCAATCGATACTGTTGGCTGGTGCGTTAAACTTACGGTCCCCTATTTCCATGATTACGGCGTACGTTGAATGGACTGCACTGACGTTCGTCGGTATGGCGTATAGCTATATTCCAGGGGCAGATATCCCCTCCTCGCATCCGCTCACATGACTATCCTCACGGCAAAAGTTGCCGGCGTGCAACATGTAATCGCCTGTACGCCACCGATCGCCGGCAAGATACCAGCAGCAACCGTCGCGGCCATGCACCTTGCTGGAGCGGACGAGATCTTCATTCTAGGCGGAGTCCAGGCCGTCGCCGCGATGGCCGTCGGAACTGACACAATACGAAAGGTTGACTTCATCGCGGGTCCAGGAAATGCCTTCGTCGCCGAGGCTAAGCGCCAGCTATTTGGGAGCATAGGAATCGATCTCTTCGCAGGGCCGACTGAGGTGCTCATCGTTGCGGACGAGTATGCTGATCCATTCATGTGTGCGACTGATCTGTTGTCTCAAGCAGAACACGGTCCAGATACTCCGGCTGTCCTTATCACGACGTCGGAGGATGTTGGTAGGAAGACGATAGCGCTTGTTGACCGGCTTCTGGAATCTCTATCCACTGCGGCGTTGGCGAGTGTCTCGTGGAAAGCATTTGGGGAGGTCATCGTGGTTGACAGCCTCGATGAGGCGTATGCGCTTGCAGACGACTACGCGAGTGAGCATGTACAGATCCTCACGCAGCATCCTCGGGAAGCCCTTGAGAAAATGCGGAACTATGGCGCCTTGTTCCTGGGAGAGAAGACATGCGTCTCGTATGGTGATAAGGTATGACGTTTTTGCTCACTCGATTCAAACTCGAAAGCGTAAAGCCTGATTTGAAACAGGTCATTGGAACAAATCACGTTCTTCCCACGCGGAGAGCTGCTCGATATACTGGAGGCCTCTGGGTTGGAAAATACTTGAAAACTGTCACCTACCAAGAGATCACGTCAGCAGAAGCGAGTGGTAAGTTAGGGCGGCTGTGCGGAAGAGCAGCGCGGGCGGAGAACTTCGAAGGCCATGCGCGGTCAGGAGATCTGCGAGCAAACAGGTTTCTTCAGGATAACTTTGATTGGATATTCGTTAGTTCTAGAGATTCGCGACTTTGAGCTTCGGGAGATGTTGGAAGCAGACAAATGGATGGTTTGCAATACGAGGAAAAGAGATGCGCGTGACACGTTAGCGAATTGGCAGCAGCGCTGAGAAGGTGGCTTTCTAGCCACTATTCCGCAGTAACACACTCCGATACGTTTGTTGATCACAACTTATAGCTGTTTGCAACCATGCATCAGTCCATTTCGCGTTACATAGGCTACCCTATCCCTTGACAGCTCATCACCTTGAGTTCAGGGACACAACCTACTTCTGCATATTGTAGGCTTCACCAATACCCCTCTGGACTGCTGGCCTGGCAGCAATTCTGTCGATCCACTTGAGTAAGTGAGGAAACGGCTCCATCTCTTCCTTCGTGAATCCGGTCTTCTCCCAGCCCTTTACCCACGGCCAAGTTCCAATATCAGCGACCGAGTATTTCCCCTTTCCATTGCCGGCGAGATAGTCGCGTGGCTGGCCGGTATATTTGCCGGAAAGGCGTATCTCCAAGACGCCGTACACGCGGAGGGTCTCGTTCCTGAACCGGTTGATAGCGTCTGCAATGCGGAGAGACGAGATGTCAGCTTCTGGTGCCACGGGTTCGTCGAATGAAAAGGTTCTCGAGAGAAATCATACACTCGATTTTCTCCGGTGCTGCCCGCGTGAAGTGGTTCACCTGCCCCTGGTAGGGAGCACCACTGCCATGCCAGAAAAACAGCCACTGCAGGCACTGGCTCCGCTCCAGGTCATCCTTGAACCCGAAGCGGTCCTCCTTGTCTGCGACCTTTAGCAGGTACAGCAATTCGGCAGACGTTTCCATCACCGGAAACGGCGGGTCTTGATTGTTGTCTACAAGGACGGGGATGCGGCCGTTGGGATTGAGGCGCAGGAACCACTCCTTCTTTTGCTCGTTCGTCATGATGTTGATGATTGTTGTCGACCAGGAGGTACCGTAGGCATCTTTGAGCTCTTCTAGCATGATCTGGACTTTTTGGCCGTTCGGCGTACTCTGTGTGATCAAGTGTAGGCCTTGGGCATTCTTCACCTCGTCCGGAGTCTCGTCGATGTACAGATGCTCGGCCATGTTTGAGGCGGATGATTGCTGAAGCTGTGAGGCGGTCAATTGAGGAGGAATCTAGAGCTTTCCTCCGTCGGTATGTTTATATAGTTGTCAGCGGCATGTGTTTAGTAATGGTACTCGTATGCATGGTAAGCAGATGATCTCTTAGGTTATGCGGGGAACCCTAGTTATCTTGCTTTGCGAGTATAAGTAACCTAGTAGCCGGAATAACCGAGCCCTTTTACAAGAGCGCTCTAGCTATCATTATGAAACTGCGATGAGCCATCCACTGCATCCTCGCGTTAGCTCCGCAGTCAGAGAGGCCTCTAGGATCATGCTTAGTGCGCTGTGGATGAATGAATTGTGATTGTGATATCTTGGCATGGTTTCTTTCCGAAAGCTCTTATCGGAGCTCTTATCGTAGCTCTATCACGAGCGAGCAAAGCTCTCTGACAGCACAGCCTTGAGCACCTAGCCTTCATTCACACCCTTCCTGTTAACCCCCGTTCTATCCGCCTCAGCCATGTCTCCACCGCCCCCAAACCCCTCCGCACCGCCAGCATCCTCCCACTCTCGAAACCCCTCCCTGACCAACCCCCCAAGCCGCAGCGGACATCCTCCAAACGCGTCCCCGCCCCATCCGCACCAAGCACGCATTTCACGCTGCTAATCCGCCTCCCCTTTCCCCGCGGCGCCTTCATCGACCCTCCACAGACCGACTGGAACGCCGCCAAAGACCGTGCGCTCTGGAAGACCATCTCGAAGAGCCCGCGCACCAGCGATCTGGACTGGGGCGAGCTGAGCCAACGTTTTGGCGTTAGCCAGACGTTTCTGCTGCAGCAGGCTGCGTGGCTGTATGAGAGGCATCTGAGCCATGTCAGGGCGCAGATGAGGAGGGTCGGTGGTGCGGGAGCAGGAGCGGGAGTCGGGGCAGTACCTGCAGCCCCATCGCCCACGCCCACACCTACGCCGACTCCTACGCCAGGAATGGGCAGTGGGAGTGGAGGTGCGGGAACGGTGGGTGGAGTGGCGATGAAGAGGACAGGGAGTGGGGCTTCGAGAGCGCCATCAGTGTTGAGCCAGAGACCCACTGCTAGTCCGGTCCCAAGGGGTGAGGGCGGTGTGCCTGGGACGCCGCGGCCAGGAGGTAAGCTTGCCTCGTATACTGCTGTACACGGAAGGAAGCTGCTAATACGGGATGCGGACGCAGCACCGCTATCACGCACGCCCTCCACGACCACAATCACCCAGTCTCGCCACTTTCTGCCTCCGTCGCCCCGCCAGCCTCTGAGGACATCCTTCCGCTCCTCATTCCCTCCACCCCGCCGCACGTCGCCCACGCTCGAGACGACAGCCGAAACAGAAAACAGCGGCACCAGACCGCCCGCATCCCCTTCGCCACCACCAGCCAGCTCCGGCTCTTCCTCCTCCGACTCAGAGGCCGACAACACCGGCGCAGCAAATGCAGGACTCCGCCGCAGCCAGCTCTTCAAACGGCCACCCCGCTTCGGAGCCCGAGGCGTCAAACCAGCCCTCAGCGCCGTAGACGACGAGTCTCAGCCCGGCGAAGACTACGACAACGAAGATTCAGCCGAGTTCCTGCCCTTCGCGAACCCCGTGGTACGCCAGCCGCCGCCATCGCAGCAACAGCTCCAAGACCCTAGTGCAACGCTGCGACATCCCCTCCCCATCCGGCACAACAGCACCAGGGAGCGGCCCGGCACTGCTCGTGCCATCACCGAGCCCCCACAGCGGCCCCTCTCAGCGGTCGGAAAAGCGAGAGCAAAACAGCCCTCCGCCGCCGCTCTCGCCCCCATCACCTACCCCTCCTCCTCCGCGACCTCCGCATCCTCGACCTCCTCCGCGCCGCCCCTCCCCACCGCCACCGGACACAGTCCGCACCACGACACAGCGAGCAGCACGCCGCATTCCAACTCCGCATCCCGGCCTGCAACGGCTCTCTCCCCCGCCACCGCGCCTCTCTGGCCCGTGGCGCGCTCTCGCCCCTCAGTCCTGGCATGAGGGGGACGGGAAGGGACGGCAGCGAGGGCACGCCGAGCATGGGGAGTAGCTTCAGCGATCTGGATGCTGAGAGCGTTACGCAGAGTGCGCTTGAGGAGGCGCTGCTTAGTGGCATGCAGAAGGGGATGGGGAGCCGGATTAGTGTTTTCGGGAGGGTTGTTGGCGGGGGTGGGGGCGGGGGAGAGGGGGTTGATGAGGGCATGGGCCGCGGTTTGGGAGTCGGGAGAGTGGAAGAAATTGTGTTATTTCGTAGCATAGCGGTGGTCATCTGGAGGATGCTGAGCCTGTGGCGCGTGAAGTACGAGGCCTTCGAGGGAATTCGGTCGTCCGCCTTTCGAACAAAAGTATCGTATCACAGCAGTCTAATCTGTCATTTCTGACTCATTTGGTCAGTTGCGTAGATAAGTGCCTATCCGCTTAGAGCTCTGTTCCTCGCCTACCGTGCAAAAGCTATATCCAGCCCCGGCCACGGGAAAGGGGGTCACCTGCCTCCCGTCACAGTCTCATTACTAACCCAATCACGCCCTAAAAAGGAGGCTCTAGAGCAGTGCTCTTTCTTCCCCAGTACCGGCACCAAGTGCTCTGAATTAATGAGAGCCTGACGAGCCGGGACGAGCAGAATTTGCTGCGGATAGCGGGCTGTGTAGCATATCCAGCTTTCGTTCCAGGTATTTAGGGAGGCGGAGTGTAAGGAAAGGCGCGAAGGTGGACGCAAGCATGGAGGGAAGCTGCTGAAAGGACAGACACAACCTTGCTCCGCCGCCACGCCCTAATCCGAGAAGACCAGGCTCCCTCTCGTGAGCGTCATTAGGTGGGCTGGGTACCTTCCACCTTCCGAGACGGGATACATAGGACCGAAATTACGAAGTGTGAAGGTTCCCAGCGAATAGAATTTACGACTTAAGAAATATGTACCCAACACTATACAGAGCAACGAAAAACAACATTATGCACCAAGAAGCGAAACCCCAATCAACCCGGCCGCCCTTTCAACTACCGGACTTGGCACAAAAACCCTACCATGCCATGCCATGCTGGCGCAGAAAGAAAAGCTCACAGCCTCAATCAAATACAACGGGGCAGGCGTCCATACCACCCCATAGCTTGTCTCCCTTTGCCTAAATACAACCCCCAGCCCACCCCCTTCGCTTACCCCTTAACCTACTCCTCCTCACAGCTTATAGCTTATACTCATCCGGCCCCACCGACTCCCGTGTCGGATACCTCCCCCGCGCTCCCCGCGCCTCCACTCGTCCCATTAACCATCCCCCTCGCCATCGCCATCGGCATGCCACCCATCGCGCCACCGCCCCTACCGCCGCTATTCTGCCGCAACCGCCCCGAGGGGCTCATGCCCGGGACCGCGAAATCCGGGTTCGCATTCAGAACCACATCCTGCTCGTTCGGGCGCCTCCGGGCCCTGCGGACCCGGGCCGGCGGAATACTGCTGAGGTTGCGCCGCATAAGGCCCCGGACCGTGGTTCAGCGGGCTATGGCTGTGCGGTCCGTGGTGCGGTTGCATGCCCTGCCCCGCTCCCTGCCCAGACGGCGGAGGCCGCCAGTTCGGATTCACAGGCCTCTGGCTCACGCTCGTGAACTGACTGTTATCGCTTTCGGCGGGACTGCGGGCGCCGACGGGGAGGTCGGCGTAGGAGGAGTTGCGCTCGAGGCCCGGGGCGTGTCGGTTGGGTGGAGGAAGCCGTGGCTGGCGCTGGTGGGGGAGGTTTGTCGTGGAGGTGTTCTGGGCGGAGTGGAGGGGCCGAGTGCCGCCTGGTAATAGTGCGGGGGAAGCGTGGTGCCGACGGGCGGGGTTGCGGCGCTGGATTGGGGCGAGGGCTCTGCGAAACGTGGGTCTACGTCTTCGTAGTAGTTGTCGCTTGAGTTCATGCGGGTGTGGCCGCTGCTTTGGCCGGCGAATGCTGGGGCTTGGTGTTCGGTTGGTACTTGGCCGAGGTCGGGGATGGGGTTCTGGGGTTGGTCGTGTGGTTGGTGGACTAGCGGGTCGAAATCGGCTGTTTTGGGCGTCCTTGGGCGTGGTGAGGTCGGTTTTGAGAAATTGGTCGGCATTGGTTGGGTTAAAGTGTCGGCTGCGAGTTCGACAGGGGAAGCTTGGATGGGTGAGAGACCGCCTCGTTGATTAATTGGATGAGGAAACTCGGGGCTGGTCGGAGAGAGGTTGTTTTGCCAGTTGGTCCGGGGCGGGACATAGTTTCTGCGAATCCTTGTTAGCGTCTGGAATGAGTGTGAGAGGAAGTGAGATAGCGAGGAGAGCAACTCACTCATGCGAGTATGCGCTAGTCGGGCTGGCAAGCGTGTCCGAGCCTCGCCGTCCCGACGGTGCCAGTCCTTGCTGTAAACCAACCATGCCTTGAACATCTCCGTCGCTCTCTCTCAAGCCGTAGTTGTTACCCATCTGAGGTGGCACACCGTTCATGGTGTCCATCTCAACCGCCTCGCCTATCCGCTCCTGACCTATAGGGTACGGTCCAGGCGCGGGTGAGCCATCTCTTGGCATTGGTATCCGTCCTCCATACATCGGGCCCGGACCGCCGTTTACGCCTGGCGGGGGTCCGCCATAGTATCGGCTGTCATACCCAGCCGGCGACGGCCCTCGTCCTCCTCGCCCCATCATCGGTCCACCTCTTCCGTGTCCGTTCCACCCGGGTGGCGGCGGCCCTCGCATCCCCTGTGGTCCGCCCCTTCCGCGTGGCGGATAGCCTCCTCTTGGAGGGTATCCACCTCTTCCTCTCCCATATATCGGTGGCGGGCCTCCAGATCTGTTGGACCCCATAGTTCCATTACTCCCATGAGATCTCAGTGGCGGAATGAACCCTGGCGCGCCCGGGCCGTATCCCCTCTCCGTCAGCTGCGGAAGCGGATTGCCGTATTGATCCCTCGGAGCTCCTCTGCCTCTTCCCATTGGCATATTACCAGGCCCTAGACCCATCCTCCCCTGCTCCCCGTACCGGCTAGCACCATCATCAGACATGCTTGTCACCGTCGGACCGCCGTCCGTCCCCGCACTCCTGACGCTCGGGTTCTTCGGGTTCAACGGCTCCCGGTCATCGCTGTTTTTCTTGCGCATCTCAAACGTTGCAAACTGGGCCCCCTTCCCTTCTCCCGCTGACGTGCCATCAGCCCCCATCGGCGGCGGACTTTCCGCTCTCGGCAGAAAGTTCCCTTGCTGCTCCGCGCGTGCGGCGTAGAAGTTTTCGCCGTTCATCTCGGCGTTCTGGGCGATGCGCTTCTTGCGCGCTTTGCGGGATACGAGGGTGCGGCGCATGGCGCAGGTCACGACGCCGCTTGCAACGATCAGGACCGTGGCTGCGAGCACGACCCAGCCGCCCCAGGCAACATGGGGGACAAACAGTAGCAGGTCGACCAGGAAGGCCAAGAGTGAGACGAGTAAGGTCGGGAAGGTAAGGATGAGCAGGGCGAGCAGGAAGCGCGGAGAGTGAGCAGGAGAATGGAAATGTGCGGCCACGGCGAGGGCGAAGCATATTAGGGTGAGGAGGCAGGCGACGGGATGGACGATGAGGATGGCGGAGAGCGAATGGCGAGTTGAGGAGGGGAGGGAGAAGTCGCCATTGGAGTTTTGTGGAAAGAGTCCATCTGAGTGGGAAAGAAAGTTAGCATCTAACAGTGCATGGAATGTTTTGGGGCTGAGGCCGATGGACCTCAGCGGAGAAGTAGGAAGGGGGCCGGATGTGGTAACCCGGTATAGGCGTACCAGTGCTGTATCCTATCCGGATGCCACTACAGCTGTCTCCCTGACAGTAGCCAAACACACCAAAATTGACGCCCTGGTAAGTCGCAAGCGGTATCGCCTGGATAATGGGCGTGGTCAATGTCGAAAGGAGCAATAGAACAAAAGCGGCGAAGAAGAGGATGGATAGGGTGTCGCCGGCCGCAACATGGCTGCGGGCGTGAATGAACGGAAATATTATGAGATGTCGAGCTCCGTCGCCAGTATGAAGAGAACAGCCCCCAGTATTGCACGTCCAACGTGGGATTGGGAGGCGAATATCAGCGGCGCGTCAAGCGTAATGGTGCGGCGGTGCAGGCGCAGGTGCAGGCGCAGTATGGAGGAGCGAAACGAGCGGCAGACTGCTGTGCGCGCATTGGTCCTGGGATTGCCGTCAAGAAAGTACAGAGAATGGTCACAAAAAACGAAGCAGTCATGGGAAGTTGGTGTAGCGAGCGTAGGAGTAGCAAAAGTTGGCAGAAGTGTCCAGCCTGCCTTGCGGGGGCTCAGAACGAACTTGTGGTGGTGGTGCCCAGGTGGTGAAGGTTCGCTCGCCCGTCTTCCAGGCTGTCCCCCGCTTGCCCCAGTCGAACCAAACGGCGCATTTGATCCAAGCCACATGCGAGACTACCGCGACTGCGGCTAGAATCGCTGCCAAAAGCCAATGACATCGCCCGCACTAAAGCCAATATCAAAGCCCGGTTCCTTACCATGCATTTGCCAAAGCTCAGGAACCCGCACTTGCGCGCAAGCAAATTGAGCCAAGACTGGGACAACAAGCCAAGGGCTATCCAAAAAGTCCGTTGCCGTATGGAAAGCTACTCGTGGCCCTCAAGGTGAATAGCCCAAGCACCCAACCTAGAGATCAAAGACGCCTCAGGTGATTAGTGCATTAAAGAGCTAAACTGCTGAACGTCTTTTGCTCTCTGTTACATAGAATTGTCTAGCTGCTTCACGATTGACAGGATCATGAGTCCAGTTTGACCGTGGATTTAGTATTACACAAGCTGAAGCAAAGATGCGGCAACACTCTTTTTGGGTGGCCCTTAGTCTTCCACCCATCGCAATCACCCGTCGCGGCACACATCCCGGTCGTGGACACGGATTGCCGTTGGAAGCCCACAAGCCGCGCAGCGATGAACGCGCCATCCTTGCGCCTCCTTTTCCCGTCTAAAAACAGACTGCGTGCGTCTCCATCAAAACGCTCATGCAGGACGGGCAATGTTGAAGCCAGCGTCTATGCCGTGCAACGAGGTAGCTGCGTCAGGCGTTTCGAAACGTAAACGGGCGGCATTGCTGTAGGTTAAGGATACAACTGAGTAGTATCCGATCACCAGGGACTTGGTAACTGCGAGACACAAATGTCCCCGAGGATACGGGACCTTGTCGCCCAGCATGAGGGTTTCACGGCAATGCGCAATGACCAAGTACAACACCACGAACAATCATGTCTTTGAATTCATCGTAGATGCACGCCGCTTGTTGCACTCTGAATACATGAAACGGAGAAGCCGAGCAGCACATGTCCCCATACTCCATCGCTTTTCCAACGTCCACCGCTCTCCTAGCCAGATATTTAGTGGCCAGCAAGAGCGTAAGCCCTGCGGCGATCCCTCTCCTCTGCAATGGAAAGCTATTTCTCTGTCAGCCACCGTCGGAACACTCACAACAGACACAGATCTTACCTTGACACCCTTGCCCTTCGGCAGACTTATCCACGGCTTCTCGAGCCCAATAACGAAGACGTTGCTCTCCCGGGTAGCAAACTCGTTGTCAACAGCGTCCTTGATATGGACGATGTTGAAGCCACCGTCGTGGCGCTCGCGGTGGGTGATGACACCGACACGACCCATGTTGCGACCACCCGTCACCATCGCGATGACGCCCGAGTCGAACTTGATGAAATCCGTGATCTTGCCGTCCTCGAGGTTGATCTTGACGGTATCGTTGACCTTGATAGCCGGGTCTGGGTAGCGGATACTGTTGTTGCCACGCAAGAGCGTTCTGTCAGCACTTCGTTCCTCCCAACCAGACGGCCGCGTAGCGCGGCCCGCCATCGCCAAAGCTTGGTCCAACGTCTGATAGATGTGCAGGAGGAGAGTTTCACTCACGTCCGCGCATCGTGCGTAACCAAGAATGGGATCCCGCCCTTGCCCAACTGCACCCTCTTGACCTTGCCAAGCTTGTATCCCGCCTCCTCAGCCGTGATGCGGTGCACGGTGAAGCGGCCCTTGGTGTCGTACACCAGCCGGAAGTTCTCGCCCGTCTTCTCGATCGAGATCACGTCCATGAAGCCGGCCGGGTAGGTCACGTCGGTGCGGACCTTGCCGTCGACCTTGACCAGCCGCTGCATCATGATCGCCTTGGTCTCGCGGCCATTGAGCGCGTACTTTAGTCGGTTGCGGATGAAGACGATGAGGGGCATGCAGTCGCGGAGTTTGTGAGGACCGGGGGAGGCTTTGGGGGCATAGGCTCCCGAGAGTTTGTCGAGCAGCCAGTGCGATGGCGCTGAAAGGCGCTTTTGGTGCTTCTTCCTGTGGGAGGAGAATTGTCAGCTTCACCCAGATTGTCCATCTCTGATGCGCAGCAATCGGCCTGACTTGTTCTGTGCTGCCTTCGAAGAGACTTACGGTCCACGACCCATGATTGCGGTATTGAATCACGGAGGGTTAGAAGGAGTTGAGTGGGTTGTCGCTCGTCGTCGAGTTCTTGATGTTCCGATGTCCACAGCTTCAATTTCGCACTTCGCCAAAGTTCGCACACGTGATGAGTAAGCGAGACTAAGCCGCATCAGGTGCCACCCCCAAAAGTTGTCTGTAGGGTGAGTCCTGACAGAAATAAATTTCTCCTTGGAGAAAACTATGCGTCTGCTACGATTGATTTACACATATAGCAGAATCGTGGTCACATCATGGCGCCCATTACAGAACAAGCCCTTCTACAGCTTGCAAGTTTTAATCATTCGTACAAAGTCAAGGTATCATTGGTCCCGCGCAGGGCTTAATCATAGTGAAGAGCCTCAATGTACCGCCTCAGTCTATACACTCTACGCGTAACCCTTCAGCACGGCCGCCTCTGCATTCAATATTGAGGACCCAGCCGCTCCGATGATAGCTGTGCCAGGTTAGCGCGCGCTCACATGTGCCTGGATGGGACAGATCAACTTACTATTATGACTCAAAGCAACAAACTTGATATCAAAGATGCCACTCTCATCTTCCCTGACTCTGCCCACGCTGACCGCATACCCCCGATCCGTCTCCCTATCCAACCTCGGCTGCGGCCGATCCGGCTCCTCCATAACCACAATCGCCTGCTCCGGCGCACTCGGACACCCGAGCTTCTGCGCATCACTCACGTACTCCCTCATAGCCTGCTTGACCTCCTCTGCACTCGGCGGCGGCCTCTTCGCGAAAGTCAGACTTACGCACGCCGTGTGGCCGTCCAGGACCGGCACTCTGTTACACGCAGCACTGACGCGCAGGTGCTGGTCGACAAAGCCGGTGACATCGTCGTTGACGGTCCCGAGAATTTTCTGCGCTTCGGTCTCCAGTTTGTCTTCCTCGCCGCTGATAAACGGGACGACGTTGTCGATGATGTCCATGCTGCTGACTCCGGGGTAGCCGGCGCCCGACACGGCCTGCATCGTGACGACTGAGACCTTGTCTACGGGGCCGAACTTCGCCTGGAGAGCGGCGAAGGGGATGACGAGGCCGATGACGGCGCAGTTGGAGTTGCAGACTAGGAAGCCTTTGTCGAGGTTGTAGTGCTTCCGCTGATGTTTGAGAACGTCGAGGTGGGAGAGGTTGACGGTTGGGACGACGAGGGGGACGATTGGGTCGCGGCGGTAGTTTTTGGCGTTCGAGAAGACGGCGAGGTTGGCTTTCAGGAAGGCCATTTCTGCGTTGGATACTGTTAGTACCGGCTCACAAGAGTAACCCGCAGCTTTGAAGTATGCTATACCAACATCGCCAGCAACGTCGCTGTCCAGCCCTGAGAATACCAGATCGCAGTCTTTGAACTCATCTGGAGTGCATTTTCGAACGACTAGCTCCCCAATTGCTTGGACATGGGCATAGCTTGTTTCCACCGCACAGCATCTTTGTATTTCTTGCCCGCAGATCGCTCAGAGGCGCCGACAGCTTGGAGTGTAAAGTGCGGGTGGAGCGCGAGAAGGAGGATGAAGCGCTGCCCTACAGAGCCCGTTGCGCCTAGGACTCCTACAAAGCGAGTTAGGGCGGTCTTCAATTTGTTTGCGGAGAACACGGACCGCACTTCTTCTTGGGAAAGTCTGGCTTCTTCGAAGTAAAATGCTCTACGTCCATGTTGTACTGTGGGAGTTGCGGATTGTTTGGACTGAGTCAGGCACTTTTTCAGAGTCGGCATTGGGTGTTTTCGCCGACATCGCATTGAACATGACGCAGGGTCTGAGGGACAGGGGTTTACGAATTATCACAAATGAACCAGGTCTCAGTTCATGAGGTCCATGCAGCACACTTGAGATCAAAAACTTGTATCGTTGGCTGCATAATGTAGGTAACAACTGCACAGCTACGATTGCGCCTAGGTCCCCGACAATGCCCAGCCAATCTACGCCACGACGGGGTGCCACAGAAGAAGTAACAGTACAGGCTAGCAACCAAACAACGCGCAATCAACTAGGGAGATCCATAATCTTTCCCGGGTTCATCAGCCAGTGCGGGTCCAGTGCACTCTTGATGCTCTTCATGACGCCGATGGTGTCAAGCCCGAGCTCCTTCACAAGAGAATTCTTCTTCCCAAGCCCGATACCGTGCTCGCCGGTACACGTGCCTTCCATCTCTATAGCTCTGTCAACCATGTCGTGAATGCACTTCTCGACAGCGGCGCGCTCCTTGGGATTCTTGGCGTTGTAGAGAATACTCTCGTGGAAATTGCCATCACCTACATGACCGAGTATGCTAGCAAAGAGGCCTAGGTCGTCCATCTCTTTCTTCGAAATCTCTATTGCTCTGGATTAGGACGGGCGGATGCTATTGCTTGATGCGTTGCTTACCGATAATATCAGGAAGTCTTGATATCGGCACTGCCACGTCCGTTGACCAGACGTCGTGGCCTTCCTGGCAGAGGGCTAGCATACTCCACAGCGCCTCCTTGCGGGCAGACCATAGTTTCTTTTGCTCATCTGCGTCTGTAGCGAAAACGAAATCGCCGCCTTTATGTGCCTTTGCGATTGATTTGACAAGCTTGATGTTCTCCTGAACCTGCAATGTTGTGAGCCACCGGAAAGCCAGACCGCATGCACGTCGTGAATCTCTGAAACACTCACACCAGCCACTGTACCAGAAAACCTGTACTGAGGATTAGATGCAATCTGGCCTTGGAGTGCACTCAGACTCACTTGAAGAACATGGTGGGCACCTCCTTCCACTCCCTGTCCGTGTTGCCAGTCTTGTTGATAACACCCATCTGAACATCGTCCATGATCTCCATGGCGGCCACAGGAACGCCCTTCCGTAGGACCTTTGAAGCGGCGGCTGCAGCGTCACGGATGGTAGGGAAGGTGACCACCGCAACGCTTGTCTCTTGTGGAATCACGGTGAGTTTCAGTGTGATCTCGGTAACTATGCCGAGAGTGCCTTCAGAGCCGATGAAGAGGCCAGTCAGGTTGTAACCAGCTGCTGTCTTCCTGTATGATGAATGAGCGTAGTACAGGGCAGCTGTGTAATCCAGGGAAAGCCCACCTCGGCCTGCGACGTGTTTTCACAACGGTGCCATCGGCCAGTACGACTGTTAGGTTGATAACCCAATCCTTCATTGTCCCGTATCGGACGGCGTTCGTACCGCTAACACGCGGTCAGCTCACGATGTCTAGATGCTGTCTTGACGTCATATTGTAGTATACCTGCAGCTTGTCCCTACCATCCCCCCAATCTTTGCCTTTGCAGAATCAGTACGGATAGAAGTACAGTGTCAAGGAAACTTACTGACGGGCCGGGGTCCACCGGGAAGAACAACCCAGAATCCTTGATCTCTTCATTAAGACCCATCCACGGCACTGAAGGCTGTACTACGACATCCATGCTGAAGCACCACCGTCAGCAACAGACTGCGGAGAGCCGGCTTCCAGGTACCACGTTGCTTACTCTTCCTCGTGCAAGGCAAGTATCTTATCCATGAATGCGAAATCGATGCTCATACCTCCGTACGGGGCGGAGAAATTAGCCTCAAGACTTGATCCGCCAGAGTATGGGACTGATTCCGTTGGTTAGTAAGTGTCAGGAAGTCAGAACCTGTCACAACTTACTCATCGGCACTTTGTATTTGTGGCATACTTTGGCTATTTTCGAGACTTCCTCAGTAGACTTCGGATATGCTACAGCTACTGGTAACTGATCGATGTTGATCGACGACCACTCTGAATAGCCATGCACTCGAAGATCTTCGTCGTCGGTGCTGATAGCATCTTCGCCTAGGGAGGCTCGAAGTTCACTGATGGCCTGGCCGAACGGTCAGTACTCAGCTTCACAGCTCAAGATGCCAGTACAATAACCTTTTCCAGCTCCTGCTTAGAAGCATACTTCGGTGTTGTCTGCTTCGTCTGCTTTGTCGTCCATGGTGTCGCAATACCCGCCCGAGAATCGCTGACGCCGTACAGATATGTGAGTGAGCCGGTGAAGGCACTGAGTAGCGCGACGCGGCCTGCGGTCCAGAATGGCTTTTGACTAGCGGTTGCTTTACTAAAGTGCTGCGATGAGGCGGATTTTGATCTCGCGTTACTCCACTTCCCTGGTGCGACTATAGGCCTTGTCAAGGCTCTTGCTGTCCGGAAGGGCTTCATGTCGTCAAATCATAATAAGCGACCTGGCGTCTACTGAAGTAGTATTACGCTAAAATTTGATAACGCGTGAACAGCGGCGATGCGACCCTTCTAGTACCTTGCCAGCAGGTCAGGAAATTCATTTCCCACTCTGTCTTCGAACCCCACAGCATCTGGGCTGCTCGCTGGATAAATAATAGGCAATACAAACAGGTCTCGGATATCGGCGCGGTGCAAGTGGGGAAGGGGGTTGTCGCGTGGAGGTCTTCGGCGAATCATTTTCGATTGAGCCGCCCTCGAAGCAGTTCGGCATATTGCTCTGGCAAAACCCTGGGGCTGCTATTCGAATGTCTTCGTCAGTTGTATTTCCGCTTCAATGAGAAGCAGACTATGCGTGGAGGTCCACGAGCTGCGTGGGCACGTTACAAGCTCAACCTGCAATGATTTTCTTCTCCAAAGCAGTTTGCAAGGGATCTGCCACAGGGATACAAGCCAGCGCGTGAATGTGGGAAGCTCTTGCTACTGATGTGGCAACGAAGCACAAGACAGTCGGAGAGGCAGGAATGGGTGAGAGAACGCGCATGCTCGGTCTCCTGCTGCTGTAACCCGATTTCTCCGTTCTGACCCTCAGCATAACGTGATTCAACCTCAGATATAAACAGGAGTAGAGTTGGTTCAATGCCATAATTCTGTATCTTGGCATCTCGGCCGTGCACGAGGGTTGGTGTGGCTTGGGAGCTCGGTCTGCATCCCACTTCTCCACCCCGCATTCGGCCTTTGACTCTGCCCCTGGGCTGTAAAACATGTTACCGTTAATGCATCAGCGCCCTTCAAGAGTAATGGGTGTGATCGATGTGGAGTTGGTGGGCAATGTGCGTAGTCTTCACTACGATAGTGGTTGCTGGAGTGATGCGTTGGTAATCTTGGTCTAGTGGAGGTCATGGGAAAGCGCGACTGGGCGCGTAGCTGCAACCCCGGACACCGCGTCGAGATAGCAATTCAGTGCTGTATCTTTTGCTTGTAGAGCTGTCTAGCCGAGGCTTTTGAGATGGCTGGATCGCTGCAGGCTCTGTCTTCAGAGATCGAAAGAATAGTCTATTCGCCATACCTGGTCAGCTTACAGGTGAGTTCGGCTGCTGGCATCGAAGTTCGGACTCGACCTTCCCCCATGCCTTCCGCAACCCTCGATCTCCACGACAATATCAACCATCCCGACGATATTCGTGAGCGCATTGTAGCTGATTTCTGTGCAAGAGACTCGACGATATATTACTACAGGCCGATGATTTTGTCATCCGCGAATGGGCCGATGGCCATCCTTGCCAGGTCGGAGCACTGGCGTCGGCGGTGCGAGAGGCACTTCAGCTGTGGCCCTACGCCTTGAGAATCCTGGATAGCCTTGGTAAGTGTCAATTGGTGCTGATTGACAGACTTGAATGGGTTCTGCTGCGAGGGCTAATCATTGGTGGTATACTTAGCTTGTTCCACATCTTTTCGCGACACAGTATTGCAGCAGGACCCGAAACTACTCGATGCGCTCCTCACAAAAGCGACGGCTTCCTCGCACGATCTTGATGCGGTAGGCTACAGATGTCTTTCTGGTACGCATGGCAGCGGCGAAAGTTGACAACAGATGTAGTATTCCGGTGTCTGTACGAGCCTCCTCCAGGAGCCATTGCCAGAAACGCTTCCAATACCTGCATCAGCACAGAAATTCTTCCTAGCGGCATTTGACAAGGCGGTGCGGTCTCCGTCGATCGAAAATCTCGGTGTCGTCTTCTCACTCCTCGGCGGTCCATGTAGGCAGTCCATCAGCCTCCTGCGTCCACAGAAGCTTGACGGATTTCTGGAGCACCTCCGCCAGACAATCAAGAGCCTACCCAGCCATGGCGATCAGGCGCTTACGCTTCTTTGCCTGGCCATTGGCACCATACTTTTGGAACAGATGCCATTCTCGGACTGCCTAGTACCGTCCACATTGCTAGAGAGCTCACCCCCAGCGCGTCAAGATCGAATTGGACGTGCCAGCGAGCGGCCGAAGTTTCAAAAGTTAATTACCGGTGAGAAGTCCTATAAAGCTCTTGGCCTTTTGGCTTTGCGGACCTACCTGGCTTGTAAGAATGACAATACCATCGCTCAAAGCGAGGCCGCAAAAACCGCCAGGGCCGCTCGCCGGACCCTTAGCGCCTTTCCCATGCATGTCGTTGATGCTTGGCGTCGCAAGAGCGGGCATTGGATTGAGAAACTGGCGGAGAGCTTAAATGCTGCGCATATCAGCCCGGAACTACAACTTGAGGTCGGTAATCCCAGTATTCTTACCATTTCATACCCTGACATAGATAGGCGTGGGCTTTCGTTGCGCCCTTGGCAGAATCATCGCTCGAGCATGTCCGGACATTGGCACCTTTCGAGAAGCTGTTGCTTAACCTTGGTCAACTGTCGGTCACTCCTCGACAATTGCGGAGTGCCTTGGACATAGCTTTGCGCTCATTCGCTGTGAGTGAGTCCCTTGCCCTAGGTAATACAGTCAACTTACTGTATGACCGAAGCCTCATCTAAGTGTGCGATTCTTCTCGGAGCTGCTGCGTCGTGCGTTCAAAGATGTGGCACAACCAAGTCAGCAGAAATTCCAGGAGTTAAGGCTGTATAGCGTCTTGATGCAAAGCCTGACGAGTGTGGCTCAAGTCAGCCCACAGACAAGAAAAGCTCTCCTATCAGCGCTCGTGTCCGACGAGCTGCAGGATACACTCCAATACTTTCTCACCACGTCGATTTCTACCTCGCCAGCTGAAGGACTTCGAGCCGCCGCATGCGCGCAAGCTTCTCTGGATATGCGGATGCAGCTGGGTCTTGCTACATGCTCGCTATTGCTCAAGTCTGCCGTCGCTGCACAGGCAGAGGGGCATGTCATCGCGTTGTCCACTATCTGGCTTCTGCTAGACAAGCAACGAGAGTTTGCAAGACAGCTGTCGCCGTGTGGACATTCAATTGAAGGTGTAAAACAAGCGCCGAAGATCTCGCTCGCTCAGCTGGAAGGGACGCCCAACGTACAGGCTGACAGTCACGACTGGCGAGCACGACTCGCCGCCGAGTTCCAAACCGAAGCCAAGCTGCACCACGAGATTACGGTTCGTACAGTTGATCAGATCTGTCGAGATTTGGAAGAAAGGTGCAAGAATGCAGAAGCGCCGTTTCGAGAAGAGCAAAGGAAACGCAAGGAACTGCAAGACCAATGCGATGAGATCAGTAAACATGCGGCAGACCTTGAGGCGCAGGCGGTCGATCAGCGTCTATACTTAGAGGCTCTAGAAAAGGAGAAGGTGCAGATACAGGCGGACCTTAGTGCCGTCCAATCCGACAATGACGACCTTTCTGAAGAGGCAACAGAGCTTCGCCGGCACTTGAAGGAGGCGCATCAACAAGCTGAGCGGCAGCTAGCAACATCCAGTGCGCAACACAAAAAGAAGGAGCTGGAACTCCGAACCACTATTGCAGCTAAGGAGAGTAGCCTTGAGGAGCAGGAAAGGATCATTCGTGAATTGGCTAAAGATAAAGAGGCAACTCAGGACGAACTCCAGGCAGTGCGTCAAGAGCTGGACGAGTTTCGTGGCAGCCATGACCTTGTGAGCAAAAAGCTTTCGGAAGTTGAGCATGGCCTCTCCGTAGAGCAGGACCGTCTCGTCGACATGGAAGCTCAGCTGCGAATGCTGAACACGGAGAAGGCGGAGATAAGCGCTCTGAAAGAGCAAATGCAAGGAGAGCTTGATTCAGTGAACGCCCAGCTGTCCACGCTCAGCGAGAAATATGAGGGACTGGTTGTTTCAACGAGAGAAGAGATGGAGACGTTGGCTTATCAGCATCAAGAAGCACTCCAAAGTCTCAACGAGCAGGCACGTAACAGAAACAGTGTAGTTGTTTCCACCCAGCTAATGGATCACAGGCGACCAATGCAAAAGCTGAACATGAAGAAGAGCTACGACGAGCTCACGAGGAAAATGCTCAGCTCCGACACGCGCACGACTCCCTTAGTCTCGAACTGCAGGAGAAAGAGGCGGAGGTGGCGAAGCTCATGCGAAAGGTTCGGACATTTTCTCCAAAGAGACATCCACTCGAACCACTGCGCTAATTCTCACCAGGTTGACAAGCTCACCAAAGCGTTCATTGAGAAAGAGGCCGAACTCACCGAAGCACAGAGTATCCGGAAGAACATGCTTAACGCTCTAGGAATCCGGGAAGAAGTCGCCGCCGCTCTAGCCCAGGCTCCCGCTACGAAGATGGACCATGGCCAGCCTCCGAGGACTCGTGCCCCTCAACGGAAGAGCCATCCAGGCGCCATATCGCAGGCTCGCCATGCTTTTGACGAGGACCCTCTAGATACGGCGGAGCCTGCCATGGATGCGAACCGCTCTTTCGAGTCTGTGTCGTCGAAGAGCGGACCCACTCCCAAGCGCGCAAAGCCGCGTAAGTCGTTCAAAGTACCAACTCTACAGCAGCCTCGTCTCAGTGTATTCCCGCAATCAACCAAATCCGTGAGAAGTAAGCCAGTCCTGGGCCGGCAACCTTTGATAGACGTGTCTGCTGGGCGTGGCAACATGTCTCCCGTGCGTGTTGGACGTGATGGCAAGGATCCGTTCCAACGTAAGGAGCCGGCCGTGACCGATCGAGAAGACGACCACATGGACCAGTGCGAAGAGATGAAGGACCTGCCGTTCGACGAGAGTGAAATGCTAAGTGGCACTCCGGCAACACCTATGTCTGTCCTGCCGCGCAAGCTGCGCAGCACTTTTGATGAGACAACGGCCGAGTTCTAGTCACTTGGCAAACATTGGTAGCGTCTAGCGTTTGATGTTTGGCGTTGATCGTGAGCGAGGAAAGGCCTGTAACATACTGGGACGCGGCTTCTGGACTTTGGATAGCCACGCAGTCCGCGCATGGAGGGCGGAAACTGGAAGATACTCGAGCTTAGGAGTAAGACATGTTGTCCACAAGGCGAGTCCTTCTCGTTGCACTTTTGTCTAAGTTTACCTCGTAGCTATGACGCTGCTAACCTGCCGCCGCAACCGGGGAACTGGAACCGTCTCGGCTGGCTTCAGGCTGATAAAACTCAGACCTTACTTTCTGATGTGATAAGCCTGTGTAAACATGACTCAGAGCTGCAATGACCCGTAACCGAGCCTCTTGATGGCTGCAGTTGACTAGAGCTGCGTGAACGGCTACAGGAATATGAGCTTGAGAGCCAGCTGTCGACATTGTGCAGGGAGACCGGCATCACGAGCACTGCCTTGATAGATGGACCGGAAGTTTACCAAATTGTCTGAGTTTTACGAGTTCTATTTAAAATGCCTGATATGGCTCGGCTGCAGCCCATCGTCAGCTCCCGCTTCTAAGTTCTAAAGTGCTTCCTCATGTTGATCACGAAATCGATCAATCTGCATGGTGAGTCTGCCTTTTTATATCAATGGTATGTGGTCCGCAGAGGCTGCAGTCGCAGTGTCACTGAGGGATTTTACGGCCACGATACTCAGCTTACTACAACCCTCCTCAAAGACCATACCAGCGGTCGGTCGCAGATATCGGCTTTTCGCCGAAGCATTGCCACCGGTTGCAAGGGCAATACCGAGCCTACGCGCATGCTGGATGAGAAATCACAATTGATGCCAAGCCAGCCAGTTGCCGAATCTGGCAGCCAACGACTTTCATCTTCATTTTTCTCACCTACTACCTCTCTCCCAACGCCAACCTCGCCACCTCTCCTAAGCTCTCCAAAGACTACAGCGGGCCGGCCGCGCATCGTGGCCACAGGTATGTCAAGTAGCGGAAATGCTTTACCGTTCCAGCTCTCTGTGTCGAGCCCTGTTTGTCGACCGCACGAAGAATCTCCTGTATCTTAGCTTGATGGTATGAGTGCAGTTTCTCAACGTAGCGTGGCCTGTATGTATCATGCAGCTTATACTCGAAGAGCTTGCTCACACATGTTGCTTGTTGTTCTGCTTCTGTTCTTTCGCAAACAAACTTCAGATACTTCAGTCTTCTTCACTGTACAAGCATCACGCGCAGCGAGTGAAAACCAGCGACAACAAACACAACACGTGTTATCCATTGAGACCTCTTCACTGCTAGCGCATCATTTCACCGCACCAACACCAATCTTCTGCTCAAACTCTTCGCAACTCCACTTCAACATTCAACATCCGCTAATCTCCCACAGACCGTTTGACTGCCATGGCGCTCCCAGCAAGGCCTCACCGCCGCACTTTCAACACCTCCTCCCCTCTAAAACCGCTGCCGTTCCAGCCCCGCAGTGGACCAGTCGTCAGAGCCAGCGATCCAGACTGGACGTCATGGCCAGAGGTCACCGTGAAGGTGATGCGCTTTCCGCGGAACATTCAGCCGCTTGACGTGTACAAAGTTTTAGTCCAGAATGGCCTGGCGAGCACAGTCACAAGGATCGAGATCGCTAGACAACCATCATCAGATGGTGCAGCGTACGTGACCTTTGACCCTCCACCAGCAAGGGCGTTCTGGCAGGAGCGCATTGGATACTATCTCGAACAATCCAACGACTTCAAAGAGCTGAGGATCGATCTTCTGAGCAAGAGACGCGTGTTCATGCACCGTAGCCCAGTCGATCCCGACCGCGAGTATCCCGAACGTCTAGTCCTGTTCGCAGAGCAAATTGACTTCGGCTTCATGGTCGCCCAGAGTTCGGTTATGATCATGAAAACTGTCCCAAACAGGGAATCATCACGTATCAAGCTCGTGCTTGGTCTTCAGCACAAAGAGCTATGCGTCGAGTTCTCTCTGAACGTCACATCTGCAGAGGAAGACGACCGGTACCGCTTCCGCATCCCGTTCTCGAAGATGGAACGACTGCAAGAAAATACACGCAGCCCCGACCAGCGAGAACTGGTCCTCTCCCTACCATTCCCTCCAGCCTTCTTCTATAAAACCCGCGATATCGAATCCACCTTCGACAATGGAAGTTACTGGAACGAACGCAGTACATGGATACGCGAGACTGATATTGTCAAGGACCGTGCGGTCGTCAATACGCAGCCAGTCACTCTGAAGAATGAACACGCTGTCATCGACCTAGATAAGTGGATGATGTACTCAGAGCCTGCCAATGGTAACTGACCGAAGCTCTAGGCCGCTGGACAACGTACCGCTTCATCTTCGATGCGGCGAAATGCAACAAGGCGAATTACAGCCTGGTTATAGACGCCTTAGCCGATTACAATATCCCAACGGTTTCCGGTCGAGATATATCCTACGCGGATCGAGCGGAACCGACCATCTGGAACCTGTTCGAAGACCAGCTTGATTCTGATAACAGTGCCAGTTCGGCGTTGGCCGGGTTTGGCAACTTGGACTTTGAAGTGAGATACCAGCTAGAGGTGTGTTTATCTCACGGCTACCTCAACGAGTATAACCTCAGCCCAGAATTCATCCACCGCCTCGCCAGTCTTGGACCTTCTATTGCACAAGATACGCTCGAGCAGGTTGCAGATCTAAAGCTCCGCGTTTATGATCCCATGGACGTCTTCAAAATCCATGTTTCGGGAGGTTCATCCCGCAAGAAGATACCGCCTTATTGTTGCTACACACGCGCTGCGACTGTGACGCCAACCATGATCTACTACGCTTCTCCGACTGTCGAGACATCAAACCGGGTCATTCGAGACTATAGTAATATGGAAGACCGCTTCTTGCGAGTAAAGTTTACGGATGAGAAGGATGAAGGTAGACTCAACGGCAGGAGCGATCGCGAGCATGATGAGATTCTACGTCGCGTCAAGCGCACTATGCAGCAGGGCATCATCATTGGGAAGCGCCGCTATGAGTTTCTTGCGTTCGGTAACTCTCAGTTCCGCGAGCACTCCGCCTACTTCTTCGCCCCAACACCTGAGTGGGACGCGGACAACATCCGCATCGATATGGGCAAGTTCCGCCATATCCAAGAGGTGGCAAAGAATGCTGCCCGTGTGGGCCAGTGCTTCTCGACCACACGTGCTGTGAGGGGTATGAAGGTAAAGATCAAGCGACTGGATGATGTCTCGGTCCAGTACAATGGCAAGCCCTTGACCTTTACCGATGGAGTCGGCAAGATCTCTCTATTCCTTGCTCAAATGATCTCGTCAGAATTTGATTACCCCAACGCGTTTGAAGATCCGCCATCAGTGTTCCAGTTCCGGTTGGGCGGCTGTAAGGGCATACTTGCAGTAGCTCCTGACGCAGTGGCTACAGACGTTCACATTCGCGAATCGCAGTACAAATTTCCTGCAATGCATGAGGGTCTGGAGGTTATCAGGGTCTCCTTCTTTGCGACAGCGACGCTGAACCGACAGATCATCCTCGTCCTTACCGCTCTCGGTGTTCCAGACCGAGTCTTCCTCAAGATGCAGCAGAATATCCTAGCAGATTTCGAAGTTGCGATGCGGGATAGCATGGTTGCACTCCGTCTCCTACAGAAGAATATAGATGCGAACCAGATGACCCTCATTATAGCTTCGATGGTCTTGGATGGCTTCATGAGTTCGACCGAACCATTTATGATGTCAGTCCTGCAGCTATGGCGAGCCTGGACCATCAAGTTTCTGAAGGAGAAAGCCAGAATCTTTGTCGAGAATGGAGCTTTCCTCTTTGGCTGCATAGATGAGACCCTCACGCTGAAGGGCCATGTTGAGCCCAAAGATCCGGACGAGGTTTCGTCGAAAGCAGAAAGGCTGGCAGCGCTGCCTGAGATCTTCCTGCGCATCTCCGACCCAAGCAACAAGGGCGTCTACCGCGTTATCGAGGGCATTTGCATTCTCGCTCGCAATCCCTCGCTCCACCCAGGAGACGTTCGTGTAGTGCGCGCTGTCGATGTGCCAAGCCTGCACCATCTGAAGAACGTGGTTGTCCTCCCATGCACAGGCGATCGCCCTCTGTCTAACATGTGCTCGGGCGGCGATCTCGATGGTGATGATTACCTCGTGATGTGGGATCCCGAGCTCATACCTGAGGAGATCAACCATCCTGCTATGGATTTCACCGGAGCTGAACCGATCCGTGTCGACCGCGAGGTTACTGTTGATGACCGGATTGAGTTCTTCCTTACGTACATCAAGAACGACAACCTCGGAAGAATCGCCCATGGTCACCTTGCCCAGGCGGACTTTTGCGAAGCGGGCGTGAAGGATCCGATATGTATGTTCAGACTTATTAACGCCTGATAGACTGCACGCTGACTCTGATGCAGGTCTTGAGCTTGCCGAGTTGCATTCGACGGCTGTCGACTTCCCAAAAACTGGTGTGCCCGCAAAGATGTCGCGGGATCTGGCGCCCAAGAAATGGCCACACTTTATGGAGAAGAAGCATAAGCCGAAGGACAAGATATACCACTCAAAGGAGATTCTTGGGCAGTTATATGACCAGGTCGAACGTGTTGACTTCGTTCCCAAGTACGACCTGCCGTTTGACGAGCGCATCCTCCGCGCATATCAGCTCAGTGTCGACATCCTCCAGCAAGCTGCGGAGATCAAAGTGCTCTACGATGCCGCTGTTCGGCGCATTATGGCAAAGCACGCCATTCGTACCGAATTCGAGGTTTGGTCGACTCTAGTCCTGGATCACAACTGCGAGGCCGGCGACTACAAGTTCAGTGAGGACATGGGCTATATCACCAAGTCGCTCAAAGATCGCTTCAAGGATCTGTGCATTGAGAAAGCCGGAGGCAGGGACTTTGAACACCTCGGTCCTTTCGTTGCCGCCATGTACACTGTCACTGCGCGCGAGATGAATGCCGCTCTTGCCGAATGCCGTGCAGTCAAGGAAGTCGCTGGCCGCGAGGTCCCAGTGCGGAAGATGGACGTTGAATTTATGCCGTTCATGAGCTTCCCTTGGCTCTTCGTCAGCGAACTCGGCCGCATCGCGCATGGAGGAGCTGCTAGTCAGGGACAGAACCTCGTCACTTTGCAAGCTGTGCAAAAGATGAAGCCAACCAAGAAAGAGGATCCAGGTATTCAGGAGCAGGGCGAAGAAGAGTTGCTAGCACTGTTTGACGATGCTCCCGATTCAAGTGGACGACACACTGTACCTGCCAAACGCCTTCCCGACAAAGATGCACCTAACTCAAGCACCCCGCAAATCGTAGCAGAGAAACACTTACTGGACGAAGATGCTCCTAATTCTAGTGGAGAGCACGCTGTGAAAGCCGACGACACGGATGACGACGATTCCAATTGGAGCGTATCACGGCCTGTAGCAACCAACTATCCTCTTGGAGGAGACGCACCCAGTTCAAGCCCACGCCAAGCTGCTCCGATCAATACTATCGTCGACTCTGGTGAAGACATAACTCATTCAGTGGAACTGCATCCGATCACACAGCAACTCCTGGGCACGGATCGCATTATGATGGTTGACCGTGGCACCAAAGGCCGTGCTAAAAGGGGGCCGCGTCGGCAGAAATTCGTACATACTGTTGACACTTTTGATGCCATAGTCCGGGCACAGGATGCAATGGACGTCAAGAAGCAGCAGGTTTCCAGCGTCAATGAAGCTCGCTTCAATGAGACTGAGGGTCAAGGAAATCTTCCAGCCCGCAAAGCTGCGGAGTCTTCGAAAATGGCCGAGTACACTAGCCATGCGACTGGCCAACGCTCCGGAAACTCGAATCCATCAGGAGCCGTGACTGAGGACGAGGAGGATTTGATAATCTTCGATGACGTTGTCGAGGAGGACAAGTCTGCGGCGTCCGAGGTAGTCAAGCACTCGATAGACAAGGTAAGCTCATTCTTCGCTGGCCAGAGGGCTTTCAGGCCTGCGAGCAAAGACAGAATTGATTTACTGACAGTTGATGGTGTTGCAAACTAGGCCAAGTCGGACTCCTTGGCCTCTGATGACGAGGAAGAAGTTGTGATTGATTCGGATTCCAAGCCTTCTGCCTTGGACATACTTGAGATGCTTTGAGGGCTTTGCGGATGACCGTATTGGCGCAGCGTATCCTAAAGGGGATGGACGGAGTGCTTTCTGGTATGCTTCATATCAGGACGGGGATATGGGAATTGCTTTGATTCGGCGGATTTTGCAAATTGATTAGGCTTGGGCGCTGCTTCAGGGTACCCAGGGCGGCCTCACGACATAGGACTACGGGTTCTGCACTTTGTTGGGCTAGCAATGACTTTGCTCTAGGGGGTTCTGGGGATGATAGATACTCTCTCGAAAAGTAGTTGGGCTTTATGGCGCTTTCCGCACCAAGAGGCCCTCATAACCTGTAGAAACTTGCCTTAAACTCTTTTGAATATGCATTAAGCTGGTTGTCGGTCTTGTTAAAACGTACTCAAGAATGACAGCATCAGACTGTTGGTTTTGCGGCGTGACATGTCTCGGCTCGAAACGTCAGCCGCAGAAAACCGCATCCCGACATGCCACCATCGCGCATACCACCATCGCTCCAGCCTTACACTAGTCTCCCTGCGGAAAGCTCGTTGTACCTGTTAACGAGCGTTCTGGGAGCGAGTACCAATTGGCTTGTCGTCAGACTCCTGTGCGGAGCGCTCGCGGAAAACAATGCGGGCAGCAGCCGGAGAAGCGCTAGAGGAGCTGAAGACGGTGACATCGGCGGGCTGAGCAGTCATGGCAGCGGAACAACGGGACAAGACGAGGAGGGTGAGGTAGCAGTGGTGCTCGTGAGCTGGATGCGGGACTGGGAGTTCTGGAAGTCGGAGAGCAGAAGAGCAGGAGTAAGTAGGCTCATCATCACATCTACAACTGGGTTATTGCGCTACACATAAAGCACTTTTGCTGATATAAAACACCACCAGGGCCTTGATCTAGCTCGGCTCGCCCAGCAAAACCGCTTCGCCTTCGTCGATGGCCTGAGCAGCCTTTTCCTGCCCCCAGCCGCCGATCAGATATCCCCCAAAACCCCCACCTCGACGCCCGCTGCTCCAACACCGAGCGCGCAGCCACTGAGGCAGTCTCCGCTACCAATCCGTCCCGGCCGAAGCATTCCACCACGATCGCCCGCTGTCCCATCTCGCCATCCAGCGCCAGTAGCGCCCAGCGATCAAGTACAGCATGTATCCCCCTTGGCCGCACACCCCGCCAATCTCCCGGCCCAGCCGAAGGGCTTCTACCGCCTCACCTCCCCATATCTCGAGCACCTCGAGCAAGTCCTCTCCCCCGCCATTGCCCAAGTCGCCCAACTTCCCGCCGGTAAAACTGCGCCCAGAAAGGTCCTCCTCATCCTCGACGCCCCAGACCTCCTCCTCGCAGCCGTAGACCCCTCCTCCGGCATCACCGCCTCGTCTCTGGCCGTCAGCCTCCTGAAGCTGCGGCAGCAGGTCCACGCGACTGTCCTCGCTGTGGCGGCTGATGCGCCTTTGATCTCTGCCGCTACATCCGCATCTTCCGCCATCTCATCATCCACGCCTCTCGAAACCGCCCACGCCTCCTTCGTAATCAGCCAAGCGCATCTCGCGGACGTGGTCATGAGTCTGCGGCTGCTGGATACGGGGTTCGCGGCGGATGTGAGCGGGGTGCTGCGGATCACTATTGGGAATTCGGAGGATGAGGGGTTGGGAGAGGGGCGGAGGCTGGAGGAGAAGGAGGTGTTGTATTTTGTGGGTGGGGATGGGGGGTTAGGGTTTTTGAGAGGGGGCGGGTGGAGGGAATGGGTAGGTGGGTGTTGTGGAGGATTGGTTTCGGTGGGTTTGAAGACGGGCCAAGGACAGCTGGCTAGGGAATCGAAACTAGATCCTGCAGACGGTATCATAATGCCGGTCTCACGGACTGAGGGAACGCAGTAGCAGCATGTTGAGCATCGTTCGAACCATCGCCCAAGGCCTTTCAATGTTGCACAATTCTAACTTGGCCATCACGTGATGATGGACTTCTCGATTATTCTGTCGCGATACTAGCCTCTGTACAGCCCCATGCCGCTAAAAACATCCCGTATACCATTGATATGGAGCAATCGATTCAAGTTGAGTGGATGACCATGCGGCATCCTGAATGCAAATAATGACCAAGTCCATCGCATATCCAGGTGATTTGTGATTAGTGTATATTCGGACCAGGGGGGATGGGCGTGCAAGGCGGATGTAACATATCACTAACCATACATCTAAGATTTTATAAATCGGATTCATTGATGTCATGCTGCAGTACAGAGAGCGCCTTTCAGGCGTCCATGACACCCAAACCCCAAAGGAAGAGCGAAGAGTGGAGATACAATAGAGAATGATCCGGCAGGCCTCGCAACCGCTGCCAAATTCATCCAACCGAAGTGATGTTCACTGCCAAACAATGCTGCAACAGGCTTAGTACCCCATACATCAAGCACCATTGGCGCTCTGACTCTCCTTCTCCAAATGCCTCTCTAGACTCCCAAACAAGTCCACCTCTCCATCCGAGAACGTCGCATCGCCATCCTTTTCCTTCGGTGGACTTGCACCACTTCCCGGGGGACGAGTCAGCGACCCCTGGCGGCTGTGACTGACTGCAGCCAGAGGCAGATCTGGGGAGCTGGACGGTTCTCTGTCAACGTGGTGGTCTACAATTATCGCCGGCGTGACAGAGTCAGATGGCCGCTTAGTGAACTGTATTGGGGTCAATGGACTCGATACCCCAGCTGGGGCAGGCTGTTGTACGGGCGGCGGCGTTGGAGCACTTGCAGGCTGCCTTGCGGGAGAGGGTGGCGCGTCGTCCGAGAGCTCTCCTCCTCACGGTCGTTGTCGTCTTCGCTCTCGTCGCTCTCGTCGCCGTCTTCTCCGGAGCCTTCCTCGTTGCCTGCATCGGCCATAGGTGTATCGCTGCCTGTTGACGGGACGCCGGAAGTGCTCTCTCCAGCGGTAGTTGCGGCTTGGGTGCCAGCCGATGTGATTTGGTTGCTGCCCAGACTGCCTCTTGCCCCTTCAGTGCCTGGCTCGAACACGACCCTCTTTCGTCCCCGCCCTGGACCCTTCTTGGGCTTTCTTCTTGGAGGCGGCGGCCTACGTCTTGGCGGCGTGGGCTGGATGATATCGCTCGCAACGACCAATCCATCAGCGTTCACTATACCGACACCTTCAACGACTGTGCCTGGTACAGCCACCTCGGCTGGCTGGGCGGCTGCAGGCTCGGTTTCGACGACCTCGTTCTCGAGTGTCTTGCCTGGTTCGACGAGGACTTCGTAGATGTGAACGTTGCCTGCGGCGTCTGTTTTCTTAACTTTGGTTTTGCGCATCTCTCCAGTCTGGACGAGCGGGCCGATCAGACCGCTCAAATTCGCGTATGCTGAGGGAAGCCCCTTTCTTCTCTTGGCGAGGTATTCGCGTTCCGGTTCTTCGAGGTGGCGCGGTACTTGTGTCCACTTTCTAGCTGCAAACCCTTTCTGCGTCTCCTTGGTTTCCTTCTCTTCGTCTGCGTTCTCTTTGTCGTCATCATTGGCTGGTTCAGCAGGTTTGTATAGTCGACCCGCTCGTGCAGCGCGAAGAAGCTGCTGGCTGACCTCAGGCAATAGATGCGAATCGCGCGGCATCGGAGGCTCAGGCCACGCGTCTTTGCCTTTGACGGGCTCTGCCTCCGGCGCGGAGCCCACTACTGTCTCGACTTGTCGCCATTGACGAATTGGCAGACCTTCGAAGACGTCGTGGTCTGCTGTTTGGTTGCGGCCGGAGCGGTTAGTCCGTCCGGGTGGTCGGAACTGCGATTTACTAGTTAGCTCGACGTTGTGGTGCTGTTCATGATGCACGATAGACCGGGAAACCGAATGGTGATTTTGCCATTGTCTGGCCCAGCCTCCCCCGTCTCCACGGCAGACGACTGAAGGCGTTTGGAACGCCGAGTTGCCGGGATTGGAGAGGCGGTCTTCCGCTTTGGTTTGGCTGCCTGAGCCGCGAGTTGGGCTTCCGGATTGGCCGCCGGCTGAATCTCTGGTTGCGCTTCGACGGCTTCTCCAGCACTCGAGCCATGAGGTGTGGCGGAGGTGTTCGGATTCAGTATTCCGGAGATGCTCATCAGGTGGAAAGGTCGCGCAGGTCGAGCTTTCTGTTTTGATTCGACAGTCTGAGCCGCCTGATCGGCCTTGGACTGGACTTCGGGACAGGCGTAAACACGGCTCTCGGAATAGGCCACGGGATAGGCCTCTAGAGGCACCATGCCAGCCGCGGCCGAGCTCAAAACCTGAAGGGATGAAGATGCGTTGAAACTCAGGGGTCCAGCGAGGCTCATCTGCTGGATCGCTCGCGCGGCTGCGGCCATGTCCCTGAGCTCGGATAAGCTCGTATGGGAGTCCAGCTCCAGGTCCAACTCTACTAGTGCCCATGCCGCCTCGTGGTCCTCGTACCACAGGTGAATGAGATTGTTTTTGAAGGAGAGAGGCTTGTCCCGAACCGCCTCGAAGAACTCGTCGTCTCCAATTTTTTGGAGCGCAGGCGTTGCTGACATCCTGCTGCGAAGTCTCCAGTGTGAGAAGTATGAGAGACTTTGAAGGATTTCTAGGGGGTGTTCGAGTAAAGTGCCGGTGGAGGTTATACTATTGGTGCTGGGGTTTGCACTCGAGGCTTTGGAGAGATTCTACCACGATGGCTCCGATTGAGACTGTTCGAGGAGAGGAATCCAGTATGGGAACCCTGGCCATATATATACCAGAAGAATTGTTCTCCATGGCAGCATATATACTTTATTTGACGATAACCCACCAAAGTGGATGTCTGAGCGGATGAAAATATTGTACCCACCGGAGCCATGGTTACAACGATATGGAACCGAATTTCGACCTTCCAGTTGAGTACTTTTCGCACAAAAAAACACAGCTATACGCTCTTCATGCGGCCATCTTTAATGTTGATGGTCACTGGATGCGCGATCACCGAAGGACTGAGCAAAGTATCTGGGGTGGAGTTAGTCTACGAGCACAAGGCGTTCTTTGGCCATCACAGCTTACCTCTAGAAGGTGCTCTGATTTCTGTAGGATATTTACAGCTGTGCTATGCTAGCGGCGCATCGAACGCGGACGTGAGAGCGACGCGAACCTGGGAAATTACGATGGATGCGTTACGCTAAACCCAAATGGTTGTTCTGCCTCAGGCCGCAACCGATTTTACGCTTTGAATACCCTGCAACGTGCGCATTAATACCAAGGTGCTCGAGTGCGTTAACGTGGGACATATCGTGAGTCACAATCCGCAGAGCCAGTACACTGTGTCAGGTTGGAAGAGACCACATATACAGAAACACCCTCCATAGTCGGTGGTCTCCTCTTCCCGCGAATTGCAACAACGTCTGCGAAATGCTTGCCATGGTCCTGCTACCCAAAGGAGCGGGTTCAACACAATCCACCTTAGCGACTCACAATATCAAAGAATGTGAAAATGATGGATCCCTCTCCGAAGGCTTTTGCGTAGACTTCAGAAGCCTACCACGGCACCTCTATAAGCACAATTCCCCCAAAACCACCAACACCCGTTAATGTGAATGTACATAGGAAAGCTTGATTCCAGTCATGCATATGCAGAACAACTCCCCTACCATCCAGTATCAATCCCACCTAAAGAGCGTTAGCAATACATCCATCCGTCCAACGCAACTTCTGTTCTGGCTCATGGCTTACCCAGTGTCCTTCTGCCGTATAATATCGTTCTGACGGCCCGTTTGCCTGCCCTCCTTGCCTCCTTCCACTACTAACCGATCCAGCTGGAAGAACTGACTGATGACCGTTTGCCTCTGTGGATCATGTACTGTTAGCCCGGTCTCGTCCACTATCTCCGTCGGCAACGCTTCTCAGCCCCATTCGCCGACCATCTTGCAACCACAGCACCGCTCCCATCTCTTCCTACCCCTACCTATACCCCTCAACTCTCCACCAACCCCGACTGAACCTCCAATCCCAGCCTCCCCCTCCACTTCCCCAGCGCAACCTTCATCCCCACCCTCTACCTCCCCTAAGCAGAAGAGGCCAAACGCACCTTCATCATCTTCAACTCCTTCTCCCCCTTACTCATCAGTTCCCGTATCCTGCCCTCATCGCTAACATTCTTGTTCTCCCTAAACGCATCTCTCGTCCGGCGCTTTGCGTATTCGCGGAAGTTATAGGCGGCGAACTGGCGGGCGGCGCGGTTGAGGGCGCGGTACTGCGCAGGCGGTATGTTAGCATTGGTATATTATCTGCGGAACTCTTTCTGCGTTTGCCGGGAAGGCGAGACTGAGGCGGGTGGATATGGTGGAGCGCAGTGGTGCTGGGTCGCAATGGTGGCGGTGGAGAAGAGCGCGGGACGTACGAGCGAGCGGACTTGGTAGGCCATGTCGCCTTGGGCTGCTGTCATTGCGCGGTGTGTAGGTGCTTTTGAGAATGTGTTTTCATGGGATGGGCGGCGTATGGATTTACAGGGTCGATGTCATTGCCCAAATATTTCAGCCGCGGAGGTTTCGCCGCCAACGCCGATCTCCCGACAATGCAGGGCTTGAGATGGAGAACCACCCTTGCACGTGTCCTCTTGAAGGTGCATATTTGGCAAAGAGGTAGTAAAGCGATTGCATTTTATTACAGCGCTAATCCATGTTGCTGAGCTTATACCCTGCGCCAACACATTCCTCCCCCTACTCGTACATATGGAAACCACACTACCCTAACTCCCTCCACCAAGATCCCCCTTCCCCCTCACTCCGTCGCACTCTGACCCTCACTCCCCGGTCTCGCGCTCTCAACCCTCTCCTCCACCAACCTCTCCTTCGCTACATCCTCCCCCACCTCAACCGTCGGCGGCGCCTCACTCGCCATCTCCTGCGGCACCCCCGCCGTCTCCGGATTAACATCCGGATGCACCGGCGCGACCTCCTCAACGACATTATTCTCAATCTCATTCCCGTACGCATCAACAACCCTCGTGCGGGTCTCATATCTTGTCTTGAAGCTGACTTTCCCCTCGAGCGCAGCGACCTGTTCCTCGTTAAGCAGGTTGCCGTCTTCGTCTCTGTACTCGATCTTCTCTTCGCGGGCGATAACCTGCTGGTCTGCTATCGCTTGGGGCGTGACGGCTTCCTTGTGGGCACCGGAGTCGGTGTGGACGTGCGGTACCGCTGGCGCGGGAGAGGAGGGCGCGGCGGCTGAGAGGGCGGACGGGAACTTCGAGTATTGGTCGTACTAGGTGGAATTAGTGGGACTGTCTTCATCTGCAACAGCGGCAGGAGGAAGCGCGAGCCGGCCGCGACGCGGGGGCTGCCACTTCGGAACCACAGGACTCACCGATGTGTGGAAGGTATTGCAATCCCAGTCCCAGGTGGCGAAGAGCTTGACTTTCTTGCACTGGTCTTGGGTCCAGGGGTTGCCGTAGGCGAGAGGGGCGTAGAGAGTGAATGCCACGATACTGAGTGCTAAGAACGCGACAGCGCCCGTTCGACCGATTGCAGGATATTGTTTAAAGCCGAGGCCAGTGAAGCGATTGGTAAGGAAGTCGTGGGTCTGGCACAGGCCGATGATGGCGAAGTATAGCGCGGGGAAGTAATGATGTAAAAAGAGCTGACGCTGCATGAGGTAGAAGGGAAAGTAGTGGAAAGCCCAGCCCAGGACCGAGGTGCCGATTTCATAGTCGAAGCGCTTAAAGGTTACGTTGCTGTAATCGTTGTAGCCGCGCTGCCAGCGAAGGACTGCAAGACCTTTGACGACGAGGTATATGGCAATTGCAGCGGTGGATGACCACCAAATTACTGGGTTGCCGATGAGGTAGATTTGGCGATGGTCTTTGCCCCAGAAGTTGATGCCACGCCGCAGAATTGGCCAGGACGGTGGTCGAGAGTCCCAAGCGTGCGACTCAACAAGGCCGGCGTTGGTGCGCCACATCACTTTCTGCAGCTCCCAGAACTTGCCAAAGAAGCCAGGGTTGCGGTAGTTGACCTTCTCCGCGTCTTCTCTGAGCATTGGATGCTCGTTCGACTCGATGTACCAGACGCTGTTGGGGAGAGTGCCGCCCTTGGCGCAAGTGACCTCCTGTTGCTCGAAGGCCCAGTCCGGTAGCTTAACCTTGTGCGAAAAGAGCACGCAGCCAGTCATGATGTGGACAAGCTTGAACTTAGTTTGGATGGTTCGAAGATGAGACTTCGCCTTGGCGCCCTCGGACATGGACTTGATGATCTCGACCCTGAACAGATCATTGGCATCGCCCTCGAATCCTTCATAGCCGTAAGCCGAAACCTCGTTCTGCCAGTCGGCCTCCGTAACTGGAGGACGGACATCGTGGGAGTGCAGTCTGCGATCGGTTGTGACATGATAGAGCTTGATAACCGAGCCATCTTCAACCAAGGTTGGTTCAAGATTATCCCAAGCTTTCGGACCTACAATCGGACCATCAAGGCCTTCCGGCTGCGTCTGGTTCTCCACCAACCAGATGTTATTTTCGTCTTTGTGTGGGTATAGGGTGACCTGCTGCTGTTTGCTTCCACCAGGATACATGTGGCTGTGGGAATGTAGGTAGCCTCCCTGGGTGTTGTGGTGGCGGATGCTGATGCGACTGCCGAATGCTACATCCGCTGGCACGTCCTGCATGCCTTTCGAGTTGAGCGTCGCTTGGAACTCGGACGACATGAAACCATCGCCATCACCGGGATTGACGAGGCAGAGGAAGTGAATGGCGAACATGGCCATGTAGAAGGTTATGGGGATGATGATCAGGCAGAACACGCGGGCGAGGAGGTGCTTGAACCATATTCTCTGCTACTACGTTAGCAGCAACGACGCTCCTCTGCATCTTTCATGCTCACCGGAGTGACAGTCCTGGTGTCTCCCAGCAGGACCCAGAGCTGCAGTGCAGTCAAACTGCCCACCCAAGCGATTGTGAACAAGCCGACCCACTTGACACTGGCCGTAGCTCCCAGAGAAAAGCCAGTAGCTGCCAGCCAGAACCACCAGCTCGGTTTGAAGGCCTTGGTCGGGCCTTGTTCGTGTTGGTTTGTGAAGCAAGTCCAAGAGAGGACGGTCAAGGCTGTGAATATGATGAGCGGCGAATCGAGGAGGATAAGACGAGACTGCGTGAGGAGGCCATTCTCTGCGTCCCGTTAGCAGTTTTCAACTAAGGGGCTGGGGTTGGAGCTACTGACCGAAGATCAGCAGGCCGGCTCCCAGGGCAGCAGTTGTCGTTCGGCAGCCCGCAGCCTTGAGTGTCAAGAACATGGTCGGAATAGTCATAACACCCATAAGGGCCGGCAGCAGTCGCATAGCGACATACGGCACGCCTGGCTCCAGGTAGTCCTTGCCAATGTCCTTGAAGTCGAAATTCCCATCAAACCCAGCTAACCATCCGGCGAGTGTAATGAGCAGTTTGGCGAGCGGAGGGTGTACGTCCATGAAGAATTTGCCCTTGATATACTTTGACGCAAAGCCACCGAAGCTATACAGGGATGCGTTAGCATCTATCCATCGTGCGAATGACCAGACCAAGCTTACTGGACTTCATCGAAGACGACACTGCTGGGTTGGTATATCCTGAACAACCGCACGACTGTTGCCACCAGTGTCAACAGACCCAGCAACTGCCAGTCAGAGCCTGGCAGGTGGAAGATGTCATGGTCGCTGACGCCTTGAGAAGCATAGCTTGGGGTCTTCTTTGGCGTGCTCTTCTTGTTCTTCGGATTGGGTGTCTGGCTTGGTGATGTGCTGGGCTGCCTCGGGGCTTCTCGTCCAGGTATGGAGCCTTGGTCTCGTCTCGTGCCATGCTGGCGGTTGGTGAGGTGATTGGGATGTCCGCAAAGTAGATATCTTAGGACCTCGTGCAGTAAATGGACATAGCTCTGGAAAGCTTCAGCGGAGACTGGTTGGCCGAGCTTCTGCGCAGAAACTACACAATCGCAGCAGAAATTTTGCCAGAAGTCAGTTAAGGAGAGACAAGAAGTGCAGGCGGCTGAAGATGCAGTCGTGGTGGAACTCTCAGCTGCAGGAACCCCTTGGCCTGTCTTGATTCGTGTTCACTTTACAGTGCAGGAGCACCTGTCAACGGCTGTCAACCGGAGCTTGCAGCTCAATTATAAACACGCCTGCAGAAACAGATGAGCTTTCTGCGCCTGGGGAATATCAGAATCGGAAAGGCCTACAAAGCTTTTACACCATCGACTATTTGTTTTGCAGCGAGACTCGAGATCGACATGTTGATTAATGCCTAAGGCTTCAGCGGAGCGGGACAGGGTCCGCCAAGGCCCGGCGCGGAAACTTGATGCCTGGCGATTTCACGAGCACCTGCGCCTTACCGCCTAGGTACCTCTCTAGTCGTCGACAAAACTTCCATCCAAGCCGCCGCTGCGCTTCCCTATCCACTGTCCAACCCACCATGGCGCCCGCAGCCATCATCGACACACCCATGACCTCCCTTGACGAAGCCCACAAGCCTCCGCCAAACGTCGTCCTCCCGCCCAAGGACATCCGCTCCATCGTAGAGAAGACTGCCGGCTACGTCGCGCGCAACGGTTCTGCCTTCGAAGAGCGAATCCGGGCGAAAGAGCAGTCAAACCCGAAGTTCTGCTTCCTAAACCCCAGCGATGCCTATTCACCGTTTTACCTATGGCGCCTGTCCGAGATCCGCGAGGGACGTGGGACGGCTGTGTCGGCTGGAAGGGCAGAGGAGGCGGCGAGGGAAGAAGAGCAGCCACAGGGCCCAGAGGAGCCGCCGGAATTCCATTTCAGCGCGCGGATGCCGATAATGAATGCTCAGGATCTCGAGGTGGTAAAGCTGACGGCGCTGTTCGTGGCGAAGAACGGACGGAGCTTCATGACGGCCCTGTCGCAGAGGGAGACGGGGAACTACCAGTTCGACTTCCTTAGGCCGCAGCACAGCATGTACCAGTTTTTCAGCCGGCTGGTGGACCAGTACACAGAGCTCCTGAACGGTGGCTCCATAGATGGAGGCAGGCCGGAAAGAGAGCGACTAGCACAACTCGAGCGCAATGTCCATGACCGCTTCCACATGCTCGAGCGGGCCAGACGGCGCGCTGAATGGGTAAAATACCAAGAGCAGCAGAAAGCCAAGCAGGAAGAGGAGGCCGAAGCCGAGAAGATCGCATACGCGCAGATCGACTGGCATGACTTCGTCGTCGTCGAGACAGTTGTGTTCAATGAAGCTGATGACCAGACTGACCTTCCTCCGCCCACATCGCTGAACGACCTGCAGTCCGCCTCCCTCGAACAGAAAGCCATGATGTCTCTGCAACCCCACAACATGCGCATTGAAGAAGCCATGCCCACGGACGAACCTTCCTACTACGACCAAGCACCCCAACCCGTCCAGATGCCTGCACCACAGACGGCCTACGCACCGCCGCCGATACATCCGTCACGCATGGACTACGTTATGCAACAATCTGCCCAGGACGACGAAGAAGAGCGTCTTATCCGAGAACGCACTGAAGCAAGAGAGAGGGCACAGCAAGCGCAAGCAGCAGCTAAGGGCGGGACAGGCCCCATGCGTATCAGGAACGACTACGTACCGAGGGCGCAGGCGAAGCGGCAGAACGTGAATATGGCGCTGTGTCCGAACTGCAACCAGCAGGTTCCGTATGATGAGTTGGAGCAGCATATGAAAGGTACGTCTATGTTCCCCCTTGCAACTTTCCCCTTGCCCTTGACTTGCTCTCCTCTGTCTACCCAAACCCAACCGCTTCTTGTAACGATCCCATTTGAACATCTACTGATGATGTCACAGTCGAACTCCTCGATCCCGAATGGCGCAAACAAAAAGCCAAGTCCGATGCCCGCTATGCCACAACCAACCTGTCGACCGCCGACGTGGCCAACAACCTCAAGCGGCTGGCGTCGCAGCGTAGCGATGTGTTTGACGGTGTGACCGGGCTGCCAGTGAGTGAGGAAGAGGCGGCAAGGAGGAAGAAGGCAGCGACCAGTTATGATGGCAACCCGCAGCCAGCGGATACTCACAGGATGCAGAGTCTGAATATCGAGGAGCAAATAAGGCAGATCAAGGAGAAGTATGGAGGGCAATGATAAGAGTTGTGAGTTAAGAGTCAGATCCTCATTGTTGGGCGATCGATCGGTAGAGCGCAACAGGCAGTGGCGCATCTGGATGGCCAGTTGAATAGTAGCACAAATTAGGTATGACGTTGCGTGGGCTCGCTTTACGGTTGCTGAACAGGTACTGACGTAGAGAAAGGCGTCAGACCTGTATAAAAGAATCAGAATACCCTTCATCCCATGTTGAAAACCTAAAGAATGCCGCCATGCCGTTCAATTCATTCGTACCAACCTCGTGACATCCAGGATATACGTACTTCTGTTCAACAAAGAGCGCGTCACTGAGCATCAGCAAAGGGGGCTGTTAAGGGGATGATGTGTTAAGGCTTTACAACACCGTAGAGTTATTGGATGTTGGTGTAGTAGACGTTGCTATCGTCGGCTTGCACTTCTTGTACTATACAGATTGTTTGGTAGCTCAAGTTCTTCCTCCTCAAAGCGCTAAACCCGTTCGCTCTCTTCCTCGTCATCATCCTCCTCGTCATCGTCCCTGTCCTCACCATCGCTTCCCTCTTCGACTGCCTGCCTGATGGCGACCGCCATCCGCTTTTCTTTCAGCGGAGAAACCTGGTCAGGGAACTCGGATCCTATCTCTTCCTTGGTGATTTCTTCAAGATTGTTGACATCCCCAATTTCGTAAGCGAGCGCTTTTATTATGCTCCCTCGGACCCACTTCCCGGGGGTACCCCAGATGGTACCACCGCCAACTTTCGCGAAGTCAGCTTCCCACCCTTTGACGTCAAACCTCTTTCCACTGAAGAGGGATAGGAGACAGCGAACATAGAGGTAGCGGCGGCCTGGGCGCGCGGTGGTTTTGAACTGAAGTCGCCGATTGTTGAGTTCTCGCCACCCAAAGTCCACATTTGCAATTCCGAGCGGCATATCCAAGAGAGATTCGTCTAGAATTACCACCTTGTACTCGTCTTCGCCCTCGGCATCGGGATCCGGGATTATGACGAATCTTGCTGCATCGAAAGCCTTTTCGACTTCGTCGTAGAGCAGTAGTCCATTGCGAACGGACCAAAGCGCCGTATAACCGTCCTCAACATCGAGCCCGAAGATGTAGGCCGCCGTGACTTCACCAGCGGCTACCGGATAGATATGTGCGGCTTTGATTTCTTCATCTCTAAGATGCTGTCCAGTTACATGGCACCAACTCTTAGGCAATCTAGGATCATCGAAGCCTGGCGGAGTATAGGTAAGGCGAAGGAACTTCCTGAAGTTGCTCTGGTCGCCGCTTTCGCGGCCCTTCTCAAGTCTTGCGCCCGAAGGCAGATCCAGCTTCTCTGCAAGACACGCCAGATAGGCCTCTCCCAGCCTTGAGTGGCTAGCGTGCGTCATGATGCCAAACTCTAACTTCGCGCGACGTGTAGCAACTGCGGTTCGTTCTTTGACCAACTGTGACTCCTGCGACTCGAGATCGTCACGGACCCTCTTAGAGGTACTGGGGTCCAAGTGTCCCTGATCCGACATGTCATTCACAAAGGCCCTGCTCTTCTTGATCAAGACAGTGGCATCGTTTGCGAGGTGTTCTCTTTCGTCAATGTAATGTCGGCTTTGTTCCTCGTTCATTGTCACTATCTCTAGCGACGTTGCTGAATTTTGCTTCAAGCGCTGGGCAAATTCGTTCGCTTCTTCTGCTAACTCTGAGCTGAGCTTGCGGACTACTTCTGGAATAGTGAACTGGGCGAGCGGGTCGTAGTTTCTCGCCAGACCTGCGCGCTGCTTCCGCCGTTTTTCTTCAGCACGAGAACGCGAACCTTCACCGGTCTCGTCCGTACGGATCGGCGTTGGAGTCGGTGGATCCATGTGTGTGAAATCTTGGTGAAGTTTGCTTGAAAGTGAGCTGGAATTTGCTTTAAATTGAGCTGATGTGAGTAAGCTTGGATGACGCGACGAGTTGGTGTTCTGAAGTGAAGGAAAGGGTTTTTGTAGAGAGAAAAGTACTTTGCGTCAGGGCAATCTTGTACTTTTCAGGTGTTCGGCGGGCGCTAGTCGGACTGTTCCGGCGCTAGGGTAAAAGCGTAGGATCCTCAATAGAGCAGAATATTACGGTCACGTGTCTTCGGCTCGCCAGGTTTCCTCCGGAGGAGTATAACTAAAGTACTGGAAGGATTCAATTGCGGAACAAGCCTGAGAAAAGGTTATTTACACCTCTGTTACAATACCAAACGCGTTCTCTTGCCAACTTCCACAAACTCTACTCTTCCATGAACAAATCTAATACCCCTCCTTGCCGTACTTGTTGTACTTCTCGTGCAGCTCCTTCGGCAGGTTGACATTCGGGATAATGACGGTGTTGAGCGCTGAGGGAGCCTCCTTCTTCGGCTGGTTGGTATCGCCGCCGGGGTGGTACTCGTACTTGCCGGACCCGCCAGTCTTCCAGGGCTCGGAGCCGGCAACCTTGGCCACGGGGTTCTCGGAGGAGGCGCTGGTTGGCGAGCGGGCTGTATTGATGCGGGTAAGCTTGCGGTCAGAAGCAGATGGTGTGGATGTGGCGTCTGGAGCTCGACGATAACTTGAAGAATGGAAGGCTTACAGAAATGCCAGCCAACTAGCGCAAATGCGCCAGACATGATTGTGAAGAGGACCTGCATACGGCGGGTGCATCAGCCGATCGGCACTTCAAGATATCTCCATGGTGTTTGAGAGTGCGGTTGCCGTACGATGAGCTCAGGGTCTCTCTTTCCAGCAGACTTCAGCACTCTCTGGCCAGCCTCCTGCTTTTCTCTCCCACCGGCGCCGGCAGTTGGGCCAGCGGCGCGGAGTGCGCGCGTTGCTCGGAAGGCAGAGCGGCCGATGATTGACGACATGGCGAGGGATATCGAGAGGTGCCAAGACGGTGCTGTTGTAGCTTTTCTTCTTCCTTTGCGGTTTGAGGTGGAGCTAGGTGTTGTCGTACGACAGAGGTCGGATAAAGGGTTTCTGCGAGCGGAGACGGAAGACGGGGGATGACGGGCGGGCTTGCATCGAAGGCACCTTGGCAGTGACGGGATGCTGCCCCTGACGCTTACTTAGGTAATCACTCCAACCAGCAACCACAGGAAGCTCCCCTCTTGCTTTCTTGGAATGGCTATCGTGCACGGAGGTGCAAGTCTCGTTCCTGCATCTGTCTGCAGCCTAATGTTTTCTTGTGTTTAATCCGCTGACGCCCTGCGCCTTTTCTCGTCTGTCTGTTCCACTGCGCCCTCCGCATCGGCCTTCCGCAGACCAACCGCATACGCTCGATTACTCAAACAGTCGCCCCATCTCGAAGCCTGCATGCTGAGGCCATGCCTCTGTTAGACAAGACCATCGAAAACCCTTCCGCGACTCCGAAGGCGGCCCCGACAACATGACAACCCAAGCGCCACCCGAATCCTGGCAGGACCCCCCAAGCCAGCTCGATGTGGTCTCCGAGCATCCTGCTCCCAGCGTTATATCTAGTCGGATGACGGACATAGCCTCAGAGGACCGAGATGCGACAAGCATGGCGCAGAAAAGGCCGACCGCTAGCACACGTAGATCAAGTGGCCGAGTCCCCGGCGTCACCGGTCCCGTAGGAGAACCAGGCCTTCCGCCGTCTCGTCCGTCCTCCATTGGCACCGCCCAGTCGTCGAATCGAAGGTCACTGGCATCGCAGACACCGTCTCAGCGCCGGAGAGCGGGTTTGGGTGTTGATCCGCCCAGCGTCGCAGGAAGCAGCGGCGCCGGCAGTGCTCGTTCCCCAAGTGTGACAAGCCGGACACACGTCCCATCGCTCACCTCGCATGCCTTCTTCCGGCCAATGAGCTCGCAGAGACTGCAGGCGCAACGAGGACAGCGGCCCAGTTCGCTCACGACACAGCGCTCAGCGCACCCCAGCGTCGACGGACAGAGTGACCACGGAAGTATCGCAAACCGGCAGAGCAACGGATCCGCAATTCCCTTGAAGGAGGCACTGGCAGCAGGACCTGACGTCGACGGACCACCTCCCCTATCACGCGGCACAGACGTCACAGACAGAGACTGGGCCACTGCGAACACCTCGCCAACCGGAGCGGGGACGGTGCGGAGTGGCGGAGAGAGCACAGCGCCTCTACACAACGGCCAGACCGAATCACAGCACCTCGCCCTCTCGACCCCCTACAAGAGCGTACCGGGCGCTCTTTCAAACCCCGGGCAAAAATCCCCTCGCTCATTCCGCTCAAGTTTCATCCTGCCCAGCCGGGGCAGCCGCACCTCAGTGCAGGTGCAAATGCGTGGCACCGGCCACGAAAAGCTCGCTTCCACAGATTCCTCTCCTCGTATACACGCACAAGGTCCGTCCGATTCTGAAGCCGCGAGGCTGGAGACAAAAGAGGCCGTGAAAAAGAGCTGGGGAAGAACTATGAATACTTCACCGGCAATACCGTCTTTTGCTGGGGCGGGCGACTGCAGAATACCCGCGATAGACCTGTAAATATAGCTACTGGACTTCTTGTTGTAATACCGACGGCGCTTTTTCTTGGATTTTCGTAAGTACTGCCACCATCTATTGGGGAGACACGCAGGATGCGAAAGTCTGCCTTGGTATAAGGGTAGATGCTGACGGTTTCTTGCAGAGGGCCATGGCTATGGCTCAATGTTTCACCAGCGATACCCGTTTTATTTGCGTACCTCTTTCTAATATGTATATCATCTTTTCTTCATGCTTCCGTCACGGATCCCGGAGTAAGTTCCCTCTCCAACATACCCTCCTCAACCCATCCCATTCCCAACCATTCCCGCTATTCCCCCCTTTACTATCCTCCCGCCAGCACCTTCTAATACCCCCAACAGATCCTCCCCCGAAATCTGCACCCCTTCCCCCCACTCCTCCCACAGCCGACCCCCTCGCCCTAGGCCCCCCCACCACATCCTGGACGACCGTCCTCTCCCCGACCTCCACCACCGCCGCGATGGAAGTCCCGACCAAATACTGCAAATCCTGCAACATCTGGCGCCCGCCCCGCGCGCACCACTGCCGCGTCTGCGACAACTGCATCGAGACGCAGGATCACCACTGCGTGTGGCTTAACAACTGCGTCGGGAGAAGAAACTATCGGTTCTTTTTCGCTTTTGTGGGGAGTGGGACGCTGCTGGGATGCTTTTGCTGGGGACGAGTCTGGCGCACCTTTTGGTTTGGCGCGCGCAGGCTCCCGGTCGCAGTTTCGGCGATGCGATACAGAGGTGGAGAGTCCCCTTCGCGATGCTCATCTACGGCGCCCTCGTGACGCCGTACCCAGCCTCCCTGTGGGCTTACCACGTCTTCTTGATCTGTCGGGGAGAAACGACGAGGGAGTATCTCAATTCCCATAAATTCATCAAGCGGGATCGGCACCGGCCGTTTACGCAGGGGAGTTGGTGGCGGAATCTTGTGGCTGTGCTGGTAAGGCCGAGGGGCCCGACGTATTTGAGGTTCAGGCAACGGTACGAGGAGGGGGATCAGCGGTTTGGGGAGAGGAGGGGGAGGAGGACCGCGCCGTTGGCGGAGGCGCAGAAGGGGGTGGGAATGGAGTCGAGATGCAAGATGTTGGGAGGGGTGGACAGGGTCTGGGGTTTCAGGGGCCGGTGGGGAGGGGCCCGATTAATAGCACGCCGAGGGTGGATGGGGTAGGTGGAGGCGTGGGGCGTGTGTAGTTCGATGAGCGAGAGAAAACTGTGGATGTTGTGACTTGGGGTGAGTGAGGCCGCGCGTGTATATACATTATCTTCACTGTCGGATGTTTGTTCCAGCGGCATGGGGGTTGTATAGAGGCTTGTACCGCAACCCATCTCCCAGAGGCGGAGGTGGCCTTTGGTCAAGCCCACTGGAATGGGTGGGAGGTCTGGTCATCATCGGTTCGCGCTCGGAATGCACCCTTGATTTTAGAATCACCTTGATTCCCTTGATATATCAGTCATACTAAACGAACTGTTCACCTAAACACCACCTCTACATATGTTGCTCTAGCCACCGAACCCGTCCATAGCGAGCTACACTAGACATGCCCAACCCCTGCCTCTTTCGTCGCTATACACCATGAAGCTACCTATGCCTGAGAAGGCGAGGACGCAAAGGACTTCTGGTTCTATGCTCGTCATCTTCACAAACTGTTACCAGAACCAGATCAATCTCTACTGTCCCATTTGGACTGCTCTACAGCCCACTGCACTGCATCGTAGACGTCTTCAACAATGACTCGAGGCTTCCAGGTCGGCTCCTGGCCTTCCTGGTGTACGCCGGTCTTCACTAGAATTGAACACCAGTCCGTGCCGTGCGGGCTCTGATAGGTGTTGCCGCCTCTTATATCCGATTCTGCGGCACATCATCAGCTTCACTCCCAAGACACAGAGACAGAAAACAGAAGCTTGAGAAAGACTTACCCGGATTATCCCCAACCATATACACCCTCCTCAGCGGCTCCAACCTCCCCTCCGCCACCGTCTCCTTGAAAATCTCCTCTCGACACCCAATAAGCTTCTTCTCAGCAAACTCAAAGGTCTCCCGAAACGGCTTCCCAATCACCGTCTTATTCAATTTCACCCCCATCCTCTCACCCCCCGTAACAGCCCCCCACAGCCCCTCCAACGCCTCCCTAAACCCGCCCTGCCCAAGCCGGGGAGATGGTATTTCGCCGCCCACCACAGATCCGGGTTCGAGAAATACAGCGGCGGCTGGCTATCTTGCTGGAAGCCGCGGTTCGGGAGAGAGGGAGTGTCGTTCTTGGGAGATATAGTGCCGAGGACGCCGGCGGAAGAGAGGAGGAGGTCGAGGATTAGCGTGGCGTCGAGACCCCAGTCGCGCGGGTCGTTGTAGATGAATATGGCGTCGATTTTTAGGGAGGAGGAGGGGTCGGTGGGGTGGATTGGGCGGGGGAGGGGGCGCGCGAAGGGTTTGTACAGTGACATTAGATGCGCCGAGAAGGGCCAGACTTCGGGGTGTTGGACCAGAATGTCGCCGGGGGTGACGACGGATTTGTAGCCGTATCTAGGGTGATATGGTCAGCGCGTGTAAACTAGGTTGGGCTATTCTCTCAAGCAGTGATAGAGGCTAGGCATACTTTTCAGCGACGACTCTGCACTTGTCCCCTTCACCTCCACAGACAAGCACCGTCTCGTCCTTGTACTGATCCATGTCCGCGAAAGGTGTGTGGCTTTGCACGAACATGCTGGTATCAAGCGGCACGCCTAGGCTCTCGCTCAAGTCGGCCACGCGCTCAGACTCATGCTTGCCGCCGCCGTTCGTAAGGAGGATGAACGGTATACGCTGCCGCTGGAGGTAGGATAGCGCCTTTCGGGCGCGCGGTAAAGGGTCGTGGGAGCGGAGAAGGACGCCATCGATGCTGGCAGCTTTTAGCAAGGGCCTGGTAAACGGGGTGGAAAGGGTTGTATATACCTACTCGAATGCGAAAGCAAAGTTTGGTATTTGCTGTGGGGGTGGTGCGGAGGTCTGGAGACAGCGGCGATGGGGCAGGGGAGCTGTTTTAGAAGCAATTGAAGGTCTCGCACGACTACATCTTGGTATGGCACGGACGACCTGCCTCGAGATGTTGACAATGGGTGATATACTGGCCATTGTTGGTATAGCGAACAAAGACGGCCGACATGTGAATTGAGCCTGTGATAGAGAGCCGCGAGTCATGCGCTCGGAGCACGTGATCGAAGCTAAAGTCGGTACTTTAGTTCTGATCTGCTTCTACTGTATGGGCAGAATCATTGTTCAGAAAAATCAACCATTTAGCTGCTCATAATCGTGATTCATTGACTGTGCTGCGCCTGTTGCGCTGTGAAAGTTTGTACACCTTGTATGAGAAGTCAAGCCCTTAAACACCATGCCCACATCAAGTCGACCATGTGCCCAGCAATGGCCAGTCTTTTTCTATCCAAGCACAACAACAAGGCCTAGTCTGCCGCCAACCAATCATTCCTCGTCCCAGACCACAGTAGTGGGCTGTTCGCCAACTGCGTTAGCTGCAACAGGCCACTGGATGTAGCCAGTGGTCACATTCCGCTCATGGATGACTACTCTGTTGCTAAGCTGCAGAGCCACAGCGATGAGATCTCCGGCCTTGTTGAAGGAGAAGTGGCGCGGATGGAGACCGCCCGCAGGCCAGATCTGGGTGAACAGAAGCGTGCCGTCTGCCTGTGGAATGAAGTTTGCCAGAGAATCTGACGGTTCTGCCGTGGAGTTGTTGGGGTCGAAGTTCGGAATCTTGAAGGTGCGATCCAGGCGGTTCGAAACGACCATGAATCTGTTGTCGGGCTACGAATTATGTTAGCATGTTACTGAAAGGGTTAGGGAGGGAAGAAACAAAAGTACTGACCGAAATAGAGATCTCCGCCGCCGCAGCGCCTGTTGGAACAGGCGCACCTCCAAAGGTGTTGGTGGAAAAAACTGGGGTGAAATGGATTCCGCCAGCGGCTGAGTAGCTCACTCTGAAGCCATTGATCGTGTTCAAAAGCTCTCCGACGACGTAGAAGTAGAGAGTAGAGTTTGTGCCGTAACCATTTGAGACATTTCCATCCGGCGACCAGAAAGTTGCATGTCTTGGTCCAGAGCCTGGGGGCATCTGAAGCGCAGGCTGCTCTTGGAGCAGGTTAGTTGACGGGTCGATGTGGAGAATGCGAACGAGATCAGAGCCGAGATCCGGGACGAGGATGAACTGGCCGGTAGGGTCAAGGACTACTTGATGCTGATATGCGCCAGTCTGTCGATCTGGGTTCACACCTGGGCCGGGGAGCGTGAAGGTGATGTTCTGAAGCGGTACGAAGCTGCCATTCGCAGCGATGGAAAAGGTAGACACGGCCTGGCCGGCATAGTGCGACAGAGCGATGGCACGAGAGCTGTTGCTGCCATACAAGATGCTGCTAACAGGGCCAGTAATGGTCTCGCGATCGCTGAGCACGGTCAGCTCTCCGCTCGCGGATGTCCTGAAGGCGGTGATCGAGCCGTTCGGCGTTTGGTTGCCTTCATCGAGGCAGTAGAGAACATCATTCGTGGCATCGAGCGTCAGCCAGGCGGGGCTTCCGGCGCAGCCCGGGTTGGTGTAGGTGACTTCGCTTTCGTAGCCGCCATCAGCGGTAGTCGAGAGGCTCAAGGTTGTAACGTTGCCATCATATGAGGCTACATAGAGATTGCAGGCGGCGGCAGTGGCCACCAGAAGCGTACTGAGGTAAGTGGTGGACAGCATGTTCAAGACCAGCCTGAATGCAATGAATGTTGGGGATTTTAAGCTTGACGTGTGTGTTGATGGAGTAATTTGAATGAGAGAAAGAGTTGAAAATAGCGAGAGGCTTGGAGAAGGTTGGGGGCTGTGGAAGGGTTTATGGCGCGAGCGAGTTGCCTTGGTCACAACACTTCCTTTGAGTCAGGAGACTCGAGGCTTTGAGTGAACAATGGATTGTGCGAAGGGGCGGTGTCTTAAAGAGATCCTTTGTGAAGTGAACTGGCTCAAACGATGAATCACAAACATGCAAGCCCAAATTAACCAACCCCCGCACGGCTTCCCTCGGACACCTCAAAGGCTCAGCGGAGGGGCTAAGCTCCAGCTAGCGGCAGGTACAGTGCATGTTTCTGCTCAGCCCGCTCCTTCACGCTGCAAGGCTGGCGGCAATGTACTGGAGAAGCTGAGGGCGGAGAGTCGATCCATTTGGAGGACCAGGCTGTTGGGTGCACAAGGCTGAGATCCCCCTTAAGCGCACAGCAGTTGACAGCCATGGATGTTGTTCCGACACGGCCATCTGAAACGATCTGCGGGTGGTGTTTCAAACATCGTTCGTCCGCGCTGATTGGCCGCCGCGTTCTCGCTTCTTTCAACCTTACACCACAACATCCACCTACACCGCTTTGCAGGAATCGCTGTGAGAACCTACGAAGCCGGTGCTTCCAGCTGCTATATGTCGTCCAAATACATGGGCAAGAACTATCCGTATGCGGTGGACAGAATCCCGGCGCTCCAGTATCCGTATGGTTAATGAATATATTATATCACTGGCAGCGCTGAAAACCCTCATCTTGGGCCATGACTGTCGCTTCCGCTGTGTCATCTACACCTTCTTCTTTGCGTTGCCTTGTTAAGTACTGCTACATACTTGTGTGCCTGTTCATCTGCCAAAAATGCGCAAGACAGTCTACCACTGGGGTGCGGCCCTCCAAACGGTTCAGATCACGTCTAGTAAACTTCTTTTTCCCACGACATTTTGTAGCACCTCAAGTCATGGAGATTATGGTAACAGAATTATAGGCTCAGCCTTGAGATTGTCGTGTCGTTGTCGTTTTGTGCATCGTGATCAAGTTTACGACTATCTACCACGAGTCCACGATGGTGTTCTTATCGTATTCAAAGTGCCTTCGGCCTTCCTTCGCAACTGCCGTTCTGTTAATACAGAGAGAAGGGCCATCAAAACATCAAGCCGTAGCGGATTCCGGGGCCTTTCATTCTGCCGTCGAGCAGTCCCTCCTTGTAGGAAAAGGCGCCAGTTCTTTCCACCGACAGGGAGCAGCCGCGTTGCTATCTTCGCGTCACGCTTCGAGACGATAGTCTTCGTCTCCTCAGTCCTTGCGTTCACTTCATGAAGCCCACGGTGCTTTGCCCGTAACGCTTGCTCTGACAACACAAGCTCGATCAAAGAGGCTTGACTTCTTCGGACATTGCCACTTCATTTGGTTAATATAACAGAGTTTTCAGCTCCGCTTTCAGTACAACCTCGCTGCCACATACTGAACCCGTCGCAAACATCATCACGTCCAACCGGAATACTTTCACTACCTCGCATGGGGGGCTTCCAGCAGTTCACTCTCTACTGTTGAGTCTCCACGGTTGTTGTCTACCGCGTCGCCCCCAGCTGGAACCCAGTCGTCACTTTCAACCTCGACCGACCCGACGCTCTAGCCTCTCAGTTCCTCCAAGAAGGCTGTTGGATGCGCGAAGGTGTTGGACGACCTATCGAACGTTTGAGGTGATATGAGAGTGCGAACTAGGCGCAGGGTGATCGTATCGGACCGTGCTGGGTCCATACCGTCACTGAATGTGACTCAGGTGAGCGACACTCTGCCAAAGATCGCTATTTCGCTTTTACAACATGCTAACGTGACTCCGAGCCGAAGAAGGGGATCGATCCGCTAGACTCGATTGTGCGATTGACGTCGCTCCTCTCAGACAATCTTTATCCAGCTGCAGATGATAGAGTTGGTCCAAAGAGCATAGATATGAAGACAACGACCTCCACTCCGGACACCTCTTGCCCCCAAGACAGCTCTAAAAAGGGCGACGCGAGTCAACCATCTTCGTTGTCCCCACTGTCCCGCACCCCTATCCGCAGGACCCACAACTCAGAGAGGTCAACGCCGGAAAAGAAGCGTGTGCTGCTCTTTAAGACGCCGTCTCGGGTCAAGGCCAGGATGTGGGGCGTGTATGCCAGAGTTACGCGTGTGGCGAAGCTAAATCGAAATCGAGACGACTGCTGGCTGTCTCCTCAAAACTCTCGCAAAGGAACGATCACGCATTCCTACTCCTTTACGGACTACACCGGCTATAATCGTATTTCACTTCCATTCGGCGTGGTCGCCTTACTTCTTAATGACAAATTGTCTTCCGAGCAGAAGGAGAATATCATCAAGCGTTGGGAAGTCAGTCATCTGTGCGGGAACTGGACCTGCGTAAACTGGCGCCATCTCACTATCGAAGACCACACCACCAACGTGAAGCGGAATGGCTGCTTCAACCGTGGCTCGGATTGCCCGCACCATCCACCGTGCATGATGGACAAGAAGAAGCCACTGTCAGAACTGGTGTCTTCACCGCCTAGCCAGTCCTCTTCTCAAGAAAGCTCTCTGGACAACGTTAAGAGTCTCCTAGATAACCCTTCGCCGTTTTCATGATGGTTCCACCGTTAAAAGATACGTCCATCAGAACGCTAGCGTCACTCGTCTGCCAGAAGCAACTTCCGCCGCATTTTGCTCACCCACAGAGTCAGACGTCCAAGCCAGCCTCTCGCAACGCTACCAAGAACTCCAGCGATCGTAGTTCAAACATTGTGCTCACGGAATTCCTATTAGTTTCCACAGATATCCTTGGTTCTTGCTGTTATTGCAGCTTTGACCTCAGCCGGTCGCGCTTTTGCCGCCTGTCTACGCGACTTTGGGGACATAGCTTTCGCGGATTATGGATCCCGGGACTCTTATAGCCCCATTCATCTATTCAAGATCTATTTGCCATCAGTCTCAATTTTTTGCCGTCTTTCTCGGGGGTATACATCGAGTCTTGGGTTCTGCTCATCTGATTTCTCATATCCAATTTCATTTTGGGGTTTCAAGCATCATCTCTTGGGTTTCTTTTTGGCTTTGGGAAAATGGGACAGACAGACACAGTGCAAGGCAGCGGAGAGAGCTCAGCGTTTATGCCTTGGAAGATCTATCAGAATATTCCGCATCTACAATCTACATCAATACATATTCCAACTTCACTACCAAGAAAAGTGATATCAAGTCCGGATGATGTCAGGAGATGCACCCACATAGGTGCGGTGCCAATACCTTACAGCTGAAACCTTGCCCTTGAAGCGTCTCAGTCCACCTAGGCGATTCTGAGACAGCCCTCACCTGAGGTCGCCTGCACTACACCAGTTCACGCACCAATGCGTAACAGTCACAGTGAAGTAGCCGAACGAAGATCAGAAGTGGTGTATGGGTAGCCGCTCCTCTTCCGACAGGCATCCCCGATGCACTCCACGGCAAAGAGCCACTGGATCTCAGCCTGAGGTGTTGCGGCTCCGCACTCTCGACCACATGGAACCCATCCATGCGGGTGACCGTCATGATCCCATGAGACCGGGGCGGCTTCGAGATGCATGTTACGCATGTGCGGAGTCGTACAGCTGTCTGCGCAGCTGGCCAATCTTTCAAAGGGAGTTGTTCTAATCTGTAATGTTTCCAGACCCGCAAATTAAGCATAACGCAGAACAAAAGAAACACCTCAAACATAAAGAAACCTCAGCCACGCCGTCAGACTGTCTTCTTCCTTAAATTCACGCTACCACGAGTCCCAACAGTCTCGGCAGCAGACGATGGCGAAGTAAACGGCGGCGTAATAGTCCGGGAAGGTTGATGTGCTGGCGGGCGCGATTGACAAATCCTGTTGGGCAGGCGGCAGTGGTATATGTTACATTCAGGGCGTCAGTTGGGTTATGGTAGCTGGGAAGTGCTGATGTTTGCGTGACTCCTTCCACCTTCAAGGACGAGCAAGACCAGACATCTGTATATTTACCTATGGTGCTAGGCAAGGTATCGATCCAGGCGGTGCCAAGCATAGTCTCATCGAGCTGAACTGATTGCGAACACTGCAATATTCTCGGCTCTACGTGTAGTGGTTTGCCAGTATCGCGAGGTCTTCTAGCCAGACAACGAGCACTTGTCCCGCTGCACTTACGTATTTTGGGTTGAGACGGGTGAAATCTGAGGCGGTGGTTCATCCCGCAAATCACGTGTCAAGCGCGGTTCCCTGCCGTTCTCACCACCGGCATCATCTGCATCTGGCTCATCACAACGTCTGTTCAGATACCAATGTTAAAATGTTGCCTCAGTGTTATAGCCCAGCCTACCATTCTGCCCTCTATCCAGCCTTTGTTGCGTACCATCTCCGTGAGGGTGCCTCATTGCTTCAGACGCATGAGACACACGAGCTGCGATGGAAAGCTATGAATGGATCCAGGCGGTGTTGCAGAGAACCGTCGTAGTTGAGAAGGGCTATGACTCTACGGATTGGATGATGTCGTCAGCCCTATCCCGAGCGTGTTGATATGCTGCCGGCACCCGCAAAGGCTGTGGCATTTCCCGGCGGCAGGTAACCGACAACGCGAGCAATTCGCAGTGCGTAGAAATCAGCTTTATACTAAAAGGTCTTGTGGAATAGCTCCCTGCAAGGTCACAGCCCCTCAATCTGTTTCTACTGAGACCCGCAGGCTACTGCTATCAAAGGTGCAAATACTCTAACTCCGAAGAGCGTAATACAAGTGAACGTAGAACCTGGAAGGAACTCGTGAGGACCATGATTCAGTGTCTTGGAGCTACGGAGTATCGAGAAGCACTCTGATCTCCTCCAGCTGCGGGAGTATTTTAGTATCGGAGAGGATTCATGGTGCGGTGGTTTTGACAGTGTCCCTTCTCCAACCAAAGTCGTTCATAGTGCTTCCATAAACAGAAACCTCAATGCTGCAATCACCGCTCTCCAAGCATTCCCATTCTAAGCCAGATCTTCCTGTAACTATGAATATTGTCTAGCTAGACTGTTCCACCTATCGCAGCAACCGCTTTCACACACTTCAACGCCATTTCCAACCTGGCGGACCGGACGCAAAGTAGCCGCCGCCGCGGTGAGTGTGGTCTTCCAGAGGACCTTGCCAACATGTCTTTCGCTGATACTTTAGTACAAAAGGACGGCGACGGCTCGCACCGGCAACCGCTGCACGCTCAGGAAATCGACTCCCCATCGGGACTCCCCAGATCCGTTCCAGCTCGCCCTTCTCACACATTCGGGTTGTGTCGAAGCGCTCACCTCCGGAGGCTGCACAAGGAGGTTTCGCGAACGAAGGCGATGGTGATCCTGTCTTCCGTTCATCCTCTTACCAACTGCTAGCCGCTTCAGGTGTGGCGCGACCGACGACGTCCAGCACGCACGAGAACGAGTCTCCCGGCCGATCTTCTACTCATACATTCGCTGATATGGCGCGCGCCGCTGCCCGTGCGGATGCTCGCGAGCTTGACAACAGCGACATGGACTCTGTTTTTGGGCCTGCTCACAGCGGCGTCGTCAGACTACGGCCCAATCGCAAGGCCAAGGCAGCCTGGAAGCCGTTGGATCTCTCTGATATCGACAGTGACAATTACTACGCTAAGCCAGAGGGCCTGGCCAAGACCAACGACTTTCCGCGTCGCATCGAGCAGATCCTGGGTGACGAGACGAATATCACCGCCTTGACCAGCGACAGTGTCTCCTCCCGACGCGATTCAGTTGCTTCACTGGTCCGGCCCATTTCACACCACTCACAATACGAGTTCACCCCGCAGGCTCGAAATCGAACCCCTTCAAAGGCATTCAACCAGACTGCTCGTGCCGATCTTGCGAACCCTGCTCACACTTCGACCCCGTCCGAACCCGCCCAAAATCGAAGTAACGATTCTCCCGCAAAGCCCTATCCAGACGACATCATTACAGTATTCGGACCAAACTTACCTAAGCCGGGATTCCTCGACCAGACAGAAGGTGAGAGGGAGGGAGAAGTCCGCTTCGTTCACCATCCCAACGACGACGTCTCCGCTCATCAGTGGTCGTCCACTGAGTTTCGCTGGGTCAACCTTGGGCAGTTCTCCTACGAACGGAAGAGGACTGAAGGCACACTGGCCAAGGACAGACTGAGAGGACAGACGGCCGAGATGAGTCTGCAACAACACTCGCTGGCATACTTCCGGGCCGTCGGCAAGCAGCGTGAAGGATCTGATCTTCGGGAGGGGACGCCTCAGCTTCCATCGTTCACTGGAATAGATTATAACAAGAAAAATCGGCCCCCTCTGCATACGACCATCCTTGGTGATACTACCGGTCGCTACGCTTCCCTGTCGACCGTCAACCCGACTCAAGAGATGAATCTCCCTACACTTGGAAACCTGGGGCTTTCTCGCGGTCCCGCTGCTGCCAACCAACAGCCACCCCATTTTCCTCAGCCCTTCACCAACCTTCAGGACGATCCGTTCGTCTCCAGCCCTCCGGCGCATCTGCCCAACAATCCAGG